>VDFB02000363.1:117309823-117395349 GCA_007258455.2 Sequoia sempervirens | reverse complement strand
AACTCAAGTCCCTTGAGTACCATGTTGCAACACAACATTATGCTTGATCACTTTATTCCTCTAGTCTTCAAAATCCTTTTCATCTAGTATTCCTTTCCACTAGATCAGATATTGCAAATTTGTATCATTCCTTGCACTATTGAACTTGTTGCCACCTAGATTTTGTTCCATCTTCCCAAACTGACCTATTGTATGCTCTGTTACCTTTCCATCATCTAAAAATGATGTAGAACCTGTCTTCATACCTGTAAAAACACCTTTACCAACTATACCATTAACTATCTACTTCATATTAAACTTAGGCTTATCCTTCCTTGCAATTTCAACAAGAAATATGAGGATTCCTTCCTTATCCTTGTTCCCTTGAAATGTAACTATGATCTATTCACCTTTGTTTTTACCTTTCCCATTTGATATTATTCTCATATAACTACTGCTTTATCAAGTTCACTAACCTTTGATGTGACAAAAACTAAAAAACCATTATCCTATTTGGAAAATAATGAATAAAACACCATTTTAACATACCTTTGAAGCCAACCTTGATCCTCCAAGATCAATTCATCCTTGACCTTCTCTAGGTCTGTTTTTAACATCATCTCATTACCTTTTCCCTCCAACAGGGAATCATTCTTCAAACTTACTATCTTCACATCTTCCTTTTTAAGGGTGGCTACAAACTCCATGCATTCTTCTTCTTCTACCATCATCACCTCAGCTTGCTTGGTTTGTTCACCATCTTCCTTCATCAACAAAGGTTCCTTCACATCTGGTTTTACTATCTCTTCTTGTCTTCTCCATTGAATAATCTTTCTAATAGGCCATGTAACCTTTATCTTAACTGATAAGTGCCAACTTGATGCTTGCCTTGCTAATTTCTCCAACTCAACCTTCCATTCCTCTACCATCTTTTCTCTCATCTCTTTTAGTTGTTCCATAGCTTGCC
Organism: Sequoia sempervirens; assembly: GCA_007258455.2. Lineage (NCBI taxonomy): Eukaryota > Viridiplantae > Streptophyta > Pinopsida > Cupressales > Cupressaceae > Sequoia > Sequoia sempervirens. The sequence continues at coordinate 117,394,403 of VDFB02000363.1, read as the reverse complement.
TCAACTCTTTTATCTCTTGATCAAATTCATTTTCTTTTTCCTTCCTCATCTCTTTTCTACAACACACAAAAACACACAACATTCCTTTTCCAGAGTCTTCTAGCTCTGATACCAATTGATGCAGAGCACGGAGGGCTTCAAAAGGTTCTCAAAGATACATAGTACTGATTTTGACAAATCACCAAATCACTCACAAATTCACTTCAATGAAACATGGCTTTATAAGGCTAAAAGACACCAAAATTGGAACTAAGACCCAAATCACTCATTGAACCCTTAATACACCTTAGAAATCATAATATTTAATGGATTAAACCAACCAAACTCCCTTAGAACACTGGTTTCACCATTTCCCAAACACTCATACCCAAGAGGCTTATTTGCTTGTAGGAATCCAAAAGGAAAAATCAAATGTAACTTTTAAGCCAGTTTGAATCTTCCAAAACTAAACCCACTTTCAAATACCCTTTTGGATTTCCTTTAACACATCCAATAGGTGACTAGGGTTTTTTTTAAAGGTAACCTCAAAAAATTGACTGTCATGCTGTCCTAAAGGCTTAATTCAACTAGTTTGCATGAGGGTTTATTGGATCCTGGTACTTCTGACCTCAAAAATATTTACCAAGGGAGTAGAAACATCAAATTTTCTCTGTTCATGCTTATTAAACCATTTTCCATCATCCACCATTGATCTTTCTTCAAACTCTAACCTTTAGGTATCACTTTTGCACAAAACAATGAGTTTTCTCACCTAGGGCATCACCATATTAACTCAAAACTTTATTCCAAACTCCTGCCACTTGGGAAACACAAAGAGCATGTCTATATAGACCTTGAAACTGAGTTTTATGAATTTTTACGAGTAAAAATTAAAGTTATGCATTTTTCTTAGCCATTGTTAACCCTACTCAGGGTTCAAACCTACTTACAGTAAAATGGGCGTAACTTATTCAAAACTTACTAAAAATTTATGAGACTTGAAGAAAATGAAAGTAAACTATGAGGGATTTCATCTCCAATTGATCTTAGACCAAGAGAATTCCATACATGCCCTTACCATGCAAAGAAACAAAGAAAAAAAGTTCATAAAATGTAGGAAAAATGAAAAGGTTTCATTGCTTCTTGTCTCAAACTTCAACAACCCCTTTTAAAATGATGCACAAGGAATTTTTATACGTTTTACAATATATTCCAACTGTTTCTAGCCACCCAACCAAGTCCTATAGGACCTTGACTCTTCACATTCCTATTTTGCACTTTTCTTGCATTTTTACAACTTTTGCATATTGACAACTTTTACAAGATTTTGCAATATTTGCAAGAATAACCCCAAATGACTCTAAGTTTATCAAAAATGGTCTATTATGACCTTATTAAACTAAAAATGACTCAATCACACCAAAAATAAACCTAAGACCAAACTTAAGACCTTATTTACAAAGCTTGCCATGGTGCCCCTACACCATATAAGTTCTCACTTGAACATGTATACATGTACAAGTGAACTTAAAAATCATGGATATAATCTAATTCTAATATTCTGGTTCATCCTGCTCTTCAATAACATGTAATTTTTTTTTGATGACCATCACTATCTAGTCTCCATTTTTTTCGGCCTCGCGCATGTGGAATTGCATGAAGATGTAGGGCGGTAGCAATTATTAGGTGACTATTTTGATATACCTTGTTATCAGGTTGATAGTCAACAAAATGAATCCCATGTTGAACAACTTTGACTTTTTTTAGATATATCCCTTACACTACAATAGAACCTGCATGGTAAACATGAGCTTGAGGTAAGACATGTGAACATGTACAACATTTTCGTACTTAAGGTTTGTACAATATATATTTAAATAATGTTTTTAATGTAATGTGCACATGTGAACACAATGTATATATATAATTTTAAATTCAAACTCACCTGTGGGAAATGACATTCCATCACTTGTTTCATGTTGTGTTAGCTTATTCCTCTCTTCTGTGTAATGCAACAAATAATAGCTAACACCTTCTATGTTTCCATGCTCTATTATGATTGCAAAAACATCTCGTGTACACCAAATTTACACAAAAATTTTAGAAATGTCTCTAGACTTTAAAGATCATTTACTATATATATAATATTTAAATTATTGAAAACTTACACATGTACCTTTTCTAACCAATTCAGAAATATGGTCATAATCAATTGAAATCAAAGGAATGTCTTCAAATCTTTCTTCCTCATTTTCATCGTATGTTTTTGAAACAACTAGTGGCACTGTATCCCATTTACCAACATATCCAAGTTCTTGGTTGTTGCATGCATGATCAGAGTTTCCCGCAATGCACTCAATGCAAAAACAAGATTAATCCCTTGTGTATAATGTCCATCCAGGGCGACTATCTAAATTCATAACACAATGCAAAGATCTTGTTTTGTCTACCCTCTTGCATCCATGCATCGATCTTCTATCCACACCTAGATACATGTACAACAATAAACTTATGTGAATAAACATGTATATATATATAAATTTTAAATTTAAATAAATTCAAATTTTTGAAAATGTAATTTATACATACCCGATATCTCCTAAAACACTCTTTGTGGAATGTGTTAGTTTGTTCTTGAAGATGTGCTGACCTCATTTGATGCAAAGTGTTTCTTACACCATTGAAAAAAATCATGTGCATTGTCTATACAATATTTTGAATAACTCATTTGATGCTTTCTTAAAGAACATTTGATGCAAGCTCCTGCTCCATCATGCTCATCCTTTCCATGCCCACTCTAAAAAAACTCCAAACATGTGGTATTTTGTAGATTTTATGATATCTAGAAAGTGCATAAAATGGTTATGAAGATTTGAATTGTGCTACACATCCATCTGAACCATACAAAATGCTTTTCAAATTTTACACCCTTGCTTCTCAATTTCTCATTTTTTTTTTGTAAAGCACTATTGTACAAAAATCATGTCATGCTCTTTATCATCACTAATATAAAAGTGATATTCTTTCTTAATGGATCGTTGCTCATCTGTAATCTCAACACCATCTAATTCTGATTGTGCATGTCGATAACACACATGAACCATAATAGTGATCTGATTTCAAAATTAATATTCTGATTGAATCTCCTTTTGATGTACAAAAGAGTAATTTTCTACAAAGTCAACTACTGATAGAACTTTTCCAAGTGGGAAAGTATCTCTCAATGTTTGAAATTGTTGTGTTTGCCACTTAGCAAAAAAGGAATGATGTATGTATGGCTGTATCAATTTTTGAAAATATTCCATAAATTTTCCAATAGGAATCTCCTCTTCTACATAGTTTAACTTTGTGGATTCTTTCCCAAAATTTGTTTGAAACTTTACATACTTTTACCTCTTGCAATTTACTGTCTTTGTTAGGTCAATATCTTAATTTCTTGAAGGAAATTTAGTCAAATTTCCACATGTTTCACAAATTCCTTTTATGCAATTTATTTGAGGTCCATTTTCATGATCACATAACATATCCTTTATGAAAAAACTTACCTGTTTAGAAGGTGCATTTTGAAAACCATATCTTTCTTCTCTCATCTTTCAAAACACTTGATAGTAGAGATCAAATTCAATATGATAACGACAATAAGAAGTTTCAAAAAACTTGTTTATCTTCACATAATATGGCTTTAACCTTTCAAACATTGTTTTCCCAATCTTTATATGAGGATATATATTACAAAAGTTCATATAAATCTCAAGTTGTGTTATGTCTAGCCAATGTTTAATATGATTTTCATAAATACCAGGCCTAATCCCGTGCCTCATAACATCTCTAGAATTTGATGATGGATGAGTCTGATCATGCCAAAAAATTGAGATCAAGTTCCTAACAACATCTTCAATCCTATCAAAATGGGGAGCTCTAAACATAATTTCCCAATTGCCTTTTGAAATCTCATCCAAAACCTTTCTCTTTTTCTCATATTTTATTAGTGGTTCTACTATAACCAATTTCAGCCGAAAGTGCAGACATTTTTCTTTTTCTTGCTATATCTTGATTTATAATAGCTATCAACATCACCCTTCTTGTAGTGGCCTTATCCACCGATCAAGATCCTTTCCCAATGGAATCTAAACCCTTTTTAACATTTTGAATAATATATTTTTGTAATGCCATGTGTTTCTTCTTATTTGATGCCGAATGTACACCCAACAATTGTAATGACTCTTTCAACTCATTACGAATAAGTAAACATGATAAAAATTGGGTTTTTTCAAGTGTTTCAAGATGATTGAAATGATAATTGATTATTACATTTACAAATTTAGTCATTGACCTCTTACTCTTATTTGTAGGTTGGTTGGCATAACATTTCAGTTTCTCCATATCCATTTCAAGTAAATGATCTAAATTTCTATAAGAAATTTGTTTCCTCACCTTTTCAACTAGTTTTATATGCTCATCCATACCAGTAGAAGTGATCCTGACCCTTCTCCAACATGCATTGTTTGAACTTGGGCCTCCTCCCTATCTTCAAGGTCCATGTGTTCTTCAATGGATTCATTTGATCCAATAACTAGATTTGGCTAGACTTCAACATGAGAACTTCCTACTTGTTGAGCCCTTTCTACATGTCACAAAATATTTTGCAAAGAAAGTGAGAGATGGTGCTATGTAAGTGGAGTTTATGTATGCAAGCAAAAAAAGTGATAGACATGATGCTATAAGTGAGAAGTTTTAGCTAGTTTTATATGCTCATCCATACCAGTAGAAGGAAGTGATCCTCACCCATCTCCAACATGAGTTGTTTGAACTTGGGTCTCCTCCCTATCTTCAAGGTCCATGTGTTCTTCAATGGATTCATTTAATCCAATATCTAGATTTGGCTCGACTTCACCTTGAGAATTTCTTGCTTCTTGTTTGAATTTACATGCAAGCAAAGATAGTGAGAGACTATGAGCTATTTAAGTGGAGATAAAACAAATAAAATCAAAGATTCTTGAACTTAAGAATTCCATGGAACAAAATCAATTGGAAATAGATGATAAGGAATTTAGTTAATGCCTATGCAAGATGACTATTTTTTAGTATTAAAGTTTCTAAGTTAAATCTAACATGGTTTTCATAATTGTAAATAGATTTCTAAGGAAAACAAATTGAGGTGTTAATAAAAGTCCTAAACACACACTTGAGAGAGAGAGAGAGAGAGAGAGAGAGAGAGAGAGAGAGAGAGAGAGAGAGAGAGAGAGAGAGAGAAACAAGCATGCACCTTGTTTCTTTCTATGATAATTTTCCAAGTTTTGTTCACGCCTCTTTTGTTCTTCTTTTGACAATTTTCATTGAGACATATTTTTTCTTTTTCTTTGTTGTTCCATTTTCTTCTTCAAGTTAAAGATAACTCGCAAAAAATCCTCTACCAACTTAGGCAAATTCTCCTGCAAAATTTTACTTGATTGATAAAAATGAAAAGTTGTCTTCTCCAATATTTTCCTCCTTGATAAATGTGCAAAAATATCTTCTCCAAAATCTGCTCTCCAAGTGGTATAAATGTGAATTAATCTTGCAATTTGATATGGAATAATGAAAGATAAGCTTGTATTTATATGCACATGGGAAAAAAATTAAAATTAAAATGAATTCTAGTTTATGGAATAACTATCCTAGTTTAAATGAATTAAGTGGTAATCAAACAAGTTATTTCATTGTGGAGTTTGTTGTTATTTAATGTATAGGTATGCTGCATAGAGAAATTTTAGAATTTTGTTCCTTGATAAAAAGATAATATTTTCTCAAAGAAAACCATAAGCATGGATATAAATGTAAGATTCCTCAAGCTTGATACCAAAGGTGCAAGATTATCTCAACCAATGAGATAACATAGTGCTTAATAAAGTGTCTCTTAGATAGGTTATGCTCATTTCAGAGTAAGGGAACAACCCAATTTATAGCAAAGGAAAATTTCCATGGTCATTCTAGTTTACCAAACATACCTTTATGGTTCTAAATCAATAGTTGAGATATTTTCATTTGTAGGAGATGTAGAGAGGGTAGAACAATGATTTGAGCACATAGAGGTATAATTTGAATTGAATTTTCTTAATGTTTCAAAGAATAAAATTTTCCTATCCTAAGTTGAAACTAGCAAATTATGCATTGAATTTCTTTAAAAATCTATGATCTTATATAGTTGTAGGAAAGCACGATCATGTTAAATAATGGTGTAGATTAAGAGATTATTTATGAAATAATATAAAATAAAATTTTATAAAGAGGGAAAGTGTTTGAAGGATGATATAATTATAAAAGGAATGTTCCTACCTCTTCTTTTATACCTTTTAGGTAAGTAAATATTCTAAGAAAAAGGTCTTCATATTTTTTTAATTTTTCCACTTCCATCACTTATCTTTCATCCCATTAATCTCCAATTTTTTCCATCTTAGGGCTCCTTCTAAAATTATATTTTGTTCTCTAGTCCTCAATGGTTCATGTTGCCTAAGTAATTTTAAAAAAATAAGAGTTTTGTGTACCACAAAGTGATGCACTTTATTTGTTCTTATTTTGTATCAAGATTTTAACTTCTTCATTTTTATCAAATTTTAAAACTAGAACATGTGCATTAATAAATAGGCTTGTAAACACACTCATTTATAAAGTGTCATTAGTTTACTTGCTTGGGAGTCATTTATTTTATAATTTTGAACTATAAAATTCAAGGGGTGTGTGTGCAAAATATTTATTGTGATCAACGCGAATGAACTTAATTATAAAGTGGCATTCATTTCCTTATCTTTGGGAATATATGATAAAATGGGATGTTGTGATCAAATGAACTAACATAAAGTTTCACAACTCTAGGGGATTCTATAATAACATTTGGGACCATTTTGATGGTCTTTTTTTGTGGGTTCAACATCAAGAAAACTTATTTCAATGTGCATTATTGATTTTTGGCTAAAATGAAATAGTATTCTCATAAAATTCTACTAGAGATCAAATGTATATCATATAAGCAAATGTAAGTTAGAGATCGCCAAATAAGAAAATGTATGTATATCATATAATAAAATGTAAGTTAGAGATCATCAAATGTCGACTACTAGAGATCAGCATATAATCAAATACATGTAGTAAAGATCATAAATCTAATGCAGGGCCTAATATGAATGTTGAATCCTAGTCGAATGACCATATGAATGAGAAACCTGCTCTGATGGATGTGCCAAGCCCTGCAAATAAAATTGTGTACACAATGTGTTAAATACATATAATATATTAAATAAATTTTATGAAAGTTATTTAAGAATGTACTTGTATTTTTAAATATCTATCTAGATCTATGCATACATATGCATGTACATATACATGTGTATATATAAAAATTTAAAACTCACATGTCCACTGGCAACAAAATCATTCACAGAGTCACATCGACGTGCACGATCTAGACCAAGGATAGGAGTAACATGAGGTATGTCCACCTACAATATATATACATATATATCAGTACATTAATATCTAGTTAAAACTAAAATTTAAAAATAATTAAAAAAAGGATTGAAAAATACACATGCACACATACATGCACATCATTTGATATCAGACGATCTAAGTGCTCTGTAATGACTATCTCCACCAAATAAACCAAACACTCAAGTGACGAGTCAACATCTACATCCATCTGATCTGTCGCATGTCGTGCCATAAATGATGAGTGAAGGGGACTATGTAGCTAAGATGGCATCGACAATGATGAACTAGGACCAGTCAACATCTCAATAAAACCCATAGTCTATGCAGTAGTCGAATGATCTGTAGGTGGATCTCAATGTGCACTAGTACTGGGATGAGAGTAATGGGATCCTAGATGTGAATGAAATCCATGTGCCAAATGATCTTTGACCTGCTCTATACTGATCTCAACCAAACAATGCAGAGTCCTGCGTGCCATATCTCCTGTAAGTCCATCAAGTTGTGTGGGTGTAGGGATGCCTGCCACTGTAAACAGATCCATGCTGTTGTGCTATGCTAAAAATGTTGTGGATCATGAATTTCTAGACATCAAATACATATCTACATGATCAGTAGATATCCTAGTGGTGGAAGCTGTAATATCACCTACACTGTCAATTGCTTCCTTTTGGGAAACAATGACAACTTGATCTGCTAAGGGGGCCATAGTTGGGGTGAGAGAAGGAGACCTCCCGTAAACTAATTCCCTAAACACTTGGGTTGGTCTATCTACTTGATGATAGGTGGGCCTATTGAAAATCCTGCCACACCCCTGACCAACATATGGTGGAATGTCCAGGTAGTTGACTTTGAGGCCCAGATGGACCTCAACATACAACTACTAAACAAAACATGATGGAATCTAGTAATTGTTTGGATATTGACCATGTGCTGTAAGAAATTGTGGGTAGATCAATGGGGCCATAGCATGATCCATACATTTGGTGACCTGGTATCCCCTCACCTTATGTTGATTTTGATAGAATGGAAAACAAGTGTTTTTAATCATTTCTTTGGTCACAACATCATGTATTTGTTTATAGGGAACATCACCATGTACTTCTTCCCACATGTGGGAAAGAATAGTAGCTACTCTATCAGGGGAATATGCACTAGTATGCCCAAGTTCATCTCTTAGTTTTTCTAGGCTTTGTAATATGGACATGCAAACTTCTGAATATATGTCTATGTTTGTACCATCTGCTAATGAGTCTCTCAATCTCCTAATCTCATTAGTAGTATTTGCAAAAAATATTTCCAGAGGTGGAATAGATGCATTTTCCATGTTATATGTATGTACACCTAAAGGAGCAATGAGACCTTGGTAAATAATATATCTAGATCTAGGGAATAGAAATCTAAAATAGTTCTAAATAAATTTACAAGTGCACACACACACACACACACACACACACACACACATATAGAAACTATAGATTGCAAACATATAAAATATGCATCTTAAATTAGATTTGCATATGCAAGATAATATCACTAGTAATTTGAATGCTACTTGGGATGACAAATAGAGCATTCACTGGTTCAAATAATTCATCTAATCATCAATAATATTTTCATACCATTAACAAAAAAACATTCAACATCTATCATAGTTTTTCATAATCAAAACATTCATTACTAGATTGCACACAAAACATAATCTAAAATAGTTCTAAATAAATTTATAAGTGTGCACATCATACATATATATTGAACCTATAGGTTGCACACATATAAAATATGCATCTTAGATTAGATTTGTATATGCAAGATAATATCACTAGTAATTTGAATGCTACTTGGGATGAAAAATAGAGCATTTAGTAGTTCAAATAATTCATCTAATCATCAATAATATTTTCATACCATTAACAAAAAAACATTCAACATCTATCATAGTTTTTCATAATCAAAGCATTTTGACTATTTTATTTAATTTTCTAAACATTTTACTTATTTAATTTAAAATATTTATCAATTTATAATTCTTAGGTTCAAATATCACCCTTCTAGAGATCATATTAGATGGATTCCTCCATAAGAAACCAGGTGAAAGTTTAATTTTGATGGTTCTTTGAGGGGAAACCTAGGGCACTCTAGTACAAAATGTGCCATCAAAGACTTAAAAAATATTAATAAAGGTTGCATCTAAGATTTATTTCCTAGAACTAGTAATAAAGGGAAAGCATAATTACTTAACATTGGTGGTCATATAAAATCAATTTAGTCATTATTGAAGGATATTCAATGGAAGCTATTAATAAATATTTAACTAGCTCCCTTTGGGTGTATTTTCCTCTATGCGTCAGCCCATGCATCACAAGTAATCAACTTGAACTTTTATCTAGGTTCTGCTCTCCCACTCCACTTGTCTACTCCTCACAACCCCGAGTCTCTGCATTCCTTTCACATCCCAGAAAACTCCGCTATGCTTCCACGTGTCACGACTGCGGGATACTTTTGATCATGCTTTCTTGCTGTCTCATCAAGCTCCGCTCGGGTGCCATGAATTTCTCATTCCCAAAAGGTTTTGGTGGGCCCCACAGTTACTATCTATGGTGTACTCTTGCTACATGTCTACTATTCATAAATATTTCAGCATAGAGATGAAGTAACAATTGCGGGCAGCGAAATGCTGCCACATGTCTCTTTTGCACTTGACTGGTGATCGTTCCCTCCATTATTGATGAAGTTCTCTACCCATTCGACATGTGTAGCATTAACAAAAGTCCTCAGCAGCAAAAGAGAGAGGTTCATATAGGTAGCAAAAGGCTGCCATGTGCCTAGCCAGCGGATCTCATATTCAGGCGATAGACTAGACGAGCCTAATGATGCTATTGGCCATTGTGTGTCATAATCATTTGCACAGGATGGTGATGCTTGTCTGATTAGGCCTTTCTGGGACCACCGCCATCATTTGCAGAGGATGCACCTATGCCTGGAGTGACCAAATGCTTGGTTCCAGATCAATTTTGTTGCAACGGCTTTGGGAATATTTTGATTCTTGCATCATTGCCAGGGGATTGTGAAATCTTTTTTGCTACTGCTCTCCGAAGTGGTGGGGGTTTTTCCTACTATATATACTTTTCTCTGTTGTGAGAAAAGGGTCTGAAATTTGGGAAAAACCACTAGTTTTCGGTTAAAGACGCTAGGCCTTTTTTTTTTTGCTGTTTTATTTTATTGCAAAGACTCTCAGACTGTGCCAATTGTTCAGCCTTTCTATTTTTTCATGCTATTTAATCAAATTGCAAACTGTGATTTTTATTGTCTAGACATTTCATTTGAGAACTTCTATATATGTTGAATGCACCTTTGCTGACCTAGACCATGTCTAATGACTCTTCCTGGTAGTAGGGATGTATGCAATATTATTTTATGTCAATGAATGGATTGTCTATGCTATAATTTTTAGTTTATAATTTTCTGGAACACTACAAACACCATTCAGGCCCTTAGATCTATGATTTATCGTGCCTATCATTAAGTCTTGGCGCATCGCCTTAGGTTAGACTTTATTTTATTATATCTGTTTCCTTTTCCCTTTCAAACCCCCATTATAGAAGAAGCCAACTTCACTAAAAACCCAGAGGTCACTCAGTTTAGTGCAAAAGGTCCCCCATAAACTGAGTTTCCCATAAGACACTATTACCTTGTCAAATTTTGGCATCAACAATTTGTTCTTTTTCTGGCACGCCTAGTGGGAGAAAGTTTAAATTAATTTGTGTTTTAGAAGGGTTTATGAGCCATCGACTTGTAACTAGATCCCAAACTGTAGGTAACTCCCATTTAATAGTACCTCCACTGGGAACAGTGCGAGTCACAAATTAGTTGGTAACCGTTCCATTCCTGCCACCCATTCCTCTCACCATGTTGCCAGATGCCAACAAAAATTACATGGCATGGGACGCCGAAAGTCCCCTAGTAGCCTCAGTAGCACCTGCTATCGTGGGCACTATCCTGGTTTCAGCCATGAAAGATATACCCAAGTTTACTAGAGATGGTTCATGAACACTAGCAGAACATTTGCAGGATGTGGCGAACGTGTGTCTAGTACATGGGATTACAGTGTAGAATGTAGCTCTGAGGCTTCTCGCTGAATCTTTTAAAGGCAAGGCACTGGATTGGTACCGAACACTGTCACCTAATACTATTCGCACCTGGGACAAGCTCAGAGATCCGTTCTATGAGAGGTTCTCAAATGACGAAGACCGTTCTTCACTGTATTATCAACTATTTTTCATAAAATGAGCCCCCCAGGAGGCTCTAATGGAATTTAATGCCCAATTTCACACAAATTGGTAGAGGATTCCTATTACTATACGTCTGAATCCTGAGTTGGAATTCATATTTTATCTAAAGTCCATCAATTTTGACATTTCTATGATGATCAAGTCTTTGGGAGGAGCTACTCTACCAGATACTTACAGTGTCACTGTCAAAGCCGAGAATCATTTAATAGATTATAGAAAATTTCCTCCTCGACCTATTATGCCGATATTTCTTGAAATATCAATCCCTACGCAAGAAGTTACGTTAACAAGCGCGCTTGCAACTGCCTAGTCGATGTACACATATGCGGCAGCCCCATAAAATGTAACATTAGGTTCTTCCAAGGATGAAATGAGTGACCTCAAAGAGATGTTGTGAACCATGGAAAATGATATAACTACTCTTAAGCAGAACCAATCAACACCTTCGAAGCCTGCCTATCAAAACTATCAAGGCGGGTGGTCCTCATATCAACAGAATTAGTACCAAGGCACGCCTCACACTAATCCACCAGCTTCAACCGGAAACCAAATGGTGCCGGTGCCTACTTCCCTGACGAGCGCATCACCAAGCTCGAGTAGGGAATTAACCGCTAGGCAGAACAACCTTATTGATGCTATCAATTCTTGGTGCTTCCCTTGCAGCGATGCACATATGCCCCAGAACTGTCCGCGTGACAATGTGCAACAAAAGGTGGCAGAGCAACACAACCAAGGTGCAACAACAGATCACAAAGGTTATATATATGCCTCACCACAAATGGAGAGTGTGGTTCTTACCCCGCAAATGCAAGGAATGTCTTTAGAACAAAAATCTGATATTGCTCCTGATCACACGCTTTTCTCCTGGATGGAGGAAGAAGAAACAATGTTTGCTAATGACACGTTCATACCCAAAACACTACAAGTGAAATATAATAATAACACATGCTCAAAGAGGAGATTTACTGGCAAGTCAGTTGTTTCGCATCTAGCCAGCCTGCAACTCAAAGGTGTTTCCAATTAGATTCCTGGTACTTCTACTGCCCCGCTACCATCCCAACCATAGAAGGAAATCATTACACCCAGAGCCAAGCAGTAGAAACCTCCGAGTTTGTCACCTTTTAATGTGGTCGAACAATTGAAGAATTCATCCGCTAATGTATCTCTGTGGGAAATTCTAGCTATCCCAGAGCAAAAGACGCTATTACAGAAGGTGCTTCAAGAAAAGATCAATACGGTACCAACAGAGCAGTTTGCCAGTGCAGAGTTTGTCAATCAAATACCGCCGACTAAATTCTTTACAAACAATACAAAGGAATCCCTTGCCGAGGTTAGGGATAATTTAAAACCCCAACCCTTCTTCTTGACTCTCATTATAGGAAAGAAGTTATTACATAATGCTATGATTGATTCTGGTGCTAGTACCATGGTTATGCCTAAACAGATAGCCGAAGCTTTAGGACTCAACTATGAACCTATGAAAAAGGGGGTAATGTAGCTTGATGGGAATAAATTTAAAACCGTAGGTGTCATCAAAGCACTTCCTTTAACTCTATTTTCTTGCCCTAGTATCACGGTGCTACAAGACACCGTGATCATAGATGTTCCTCCTATGTTTGGTCTCTGTCTATCCCAAGAATTTACTTCAAAGGTGGGTGGATACCTATCCTTGGATTGGTCACATTTAATACTTAGAAACAAGCATAGCACAAAAATGAAGATAGAATTGGAGGCTTTGCATTCTAAACATATAGCGGACGAAACCCTGATCAATTTTGAAGCTCCACATACCTCTATCACTAAGCAAGAAATGTATTGCGTTGAATTACTGGAGGAAGAAAAGGTGAGTGGAGACCAGAATGACAAAGAAGATGCTCTATTGAGTGAACACATCAACAATGATCCTTTCAAAAATTATCATGCTACATGATTGGGCACCTATGTAATTTATGATGAAGACCAAGTATTCCCAAAGGTTGCCAAAGAGTCTGAAGGTAGCCAAGCAAGTGAGCTATGGACGCTGTACTTTGATAGAGCAAGAAGCAAAGTAGGTGCTGGAACAGGGATATGTCTAATATCTCCACAAGATGAAAAATTGCTAAGGTCTTTCCATTTTCATTTTGCTTGCTTAAACAATGTGGCTGAATATGAAGGATTAGTTCAAGGTTCAAGCCTTGCAGAACGAATGGGAATAAAGCAATTAATGGTGTTTGGAGATTCTAAATTGGTAGTCAACCAAGTTCGAGGAGTTTCTACAGCAAGGAATATCCACATGAGATCCTATCAGCATCGAGTTTGGGACCTGGTTGATGGTTTTGAAGCTTTCAACATCCAGACTATTCCCTAAGGACAAAATAGCCATGCAGATCGCATGACCATGATTGGTGCTCAGTTTGATCCTACCTCTAACCATATATATAAAAAAAATTCAGTATGAGTACTGGTCCAATTGGTGATTCCCAATAATGATCAGAGTTGGAAAGTTTTTGAAAGTGATAAACACATCGCCTCGTTCATCTAGTAGTTGAGGGAATTTGCCGATCAACTTCAACCAAAGATTGCCGAGGCTTATGAAGGACAAATTATGCAGCTCAAATCTCACAAGCTTCCAAAAGGATTGGTTACTCTCAATTTTTTTTTGATTGTGATGATGCCTGAAATGATAAACAAAAGTTCGTCACACACACAAGTGATTATGTGAACCTTCGAGTCGGGAAAAATGTCTCGCACCATGATAAAGAAAGACTCATTAGTTTCTGTGAAAAATATGGAGTAGTGGCCTAGTCCTATGATGATCTGGAGGGGTATGATCCTGATATCATTTAGCACATGATCGAGCTAACAGAAGGTGCAAAACTAGTCTGACAAAATAGAGGCCAGTAAACCCTGAAATTGAAGTGCTAATGGCGCAAGAGCTAACTAAGCTCATTGAGTTGCGCATTGTCTTCCCAATCAAGCATAGTACTTGGGTATCCAATCTAGTCCCGATTCGAAAGAAGAATGGAGATATCCATTTGTGTGTGGAATTCTGAGACCTAAATAAAACATCCCTGAAGGACCATTATCCGTTGCCTTCAATGGAGTCAATTCTACAAACGGTTGTAGGATTGAAAATGTTTTCTCTGCTGGATGGTTTCTCTGGCTACAATTAGATTCGAGTTAAGGAAGAGGATCAACACAAGACTATATTCACCACAAAGTGGGGAACATTTGCATATGCTAAAATTCCTTTTGGTTTATCCAATGTAGGGGCAACATTCCAGCGAGCAATGGACATCGCATTCAACAAACTAATCAATAAGTTTATTCTAATTTACTTAGATGATCTTACTATGTTTTCTAAATCTAAGGATGATCATTTTGACCACTTAGAAATAGTTTTTCAAAAGTGCCAAGAGTTCAGGGTTTCCTTAAATCCGAAAAAATGTGTATTCAGAGTACCACAAGGCAAGCTGTTAGGACATGTCGTGTCTAAAGAAGGAATTTCAATCGACCTTGAACAGGTGAAAGCTATCAAGGAACTCCCCCTTCTGGTGAATAAGAAAGGTGTCCAGTCCTTCCTAGGCAAGGTGAATTTTGTTAGCAAGTTTATTTTTGACTTTGCTGGAATAATTAAGCTAATCACCCTGATGCTTAAGAAGGATCAGGCATTCAAGTGGATGACCGAAGTCCAAGAAGCCTTTGGAAAGGTCAAGGAAGCTATTTCCACAGCTCTGGTACTAGTTAATCTATATCTATCTAAGAATTTTGTAATGTATGCATTTAGTAGCAAGTCCAGTATTACTACTATCCTAACCCAAAAAAGATGATGAAGGAAAGGGAGAACATCCAGTGGCATTCTACTCTCGGACCCTAAAGGAATATGAGATGAATTATAATTTCATCAAAAGGTAGGCCTTTGCAATGGTGAAGGGACTTAAAAAGTTCTACCATTTAATTTCCTGCAACAAGGTGTTTGTTTATGTCACACATTCCAGTGTGCGCGAATATATCATGGAAGGAGAGATCACAGAAAAAATAGCTAATTGGATCACCAAGATCCTTGAATATGACATTGAGGTCAAACCTACTAAAACTGTTAGAGGAAGAGGACTGTGCGAATAAATGGCGCAAAATGAGGAGATACCCGCTGCAGGGGAGCAACCGAATCTTGTCTTGATAAATGAACCAGAATTAGAGGGTTGCTGGTTGACTAATAGAATGAGGTTCATGCAAACTGAAAAGTATCTGCCAGGTCTCTCATCCCAAAAGAGGAGATACTACCGGCTGCAAAATTGTGGATATACGCTAGTAGAGGAAGTCCTTTACAAAAGAAATTTCAATGGTCTTCTCCTGCGATGTGTTACTTCAGAGCAAGCAAAGAGGATCCTTGACGCATTCCACAACAATGCTGCGGGTGGAAAATTCTCTACTAAGACCACCGCCATTAAAGTCATGTGCACTAGTTACTATTGGCCTACACTTTTTTAATGACTCCCACTTATTGGTAAAATCTTGCAAAAAATGCTAGTTCTTTACTGACAGAAGAAAAATTTCCGCAATGCCTCTCAAACCTATAGTGGCAGACGAATTGTTTGTGCAATGGGTCCTAGAATTCATTGAGATGATTAACCCAGCTTCTAGTGCCAGAAACAAGTGGATTCTAACTACCATAGATTACTTCACAAGTTGGATGGAGGCCGTTCCGCTTAAAAGCGCAACAGAAACAAAGATTGTAGATTTTCTCGAAGAGTTGGTGACAAGGTTCGGTCCTCCGAAGACTATCATTTCTAATAATGCCAGAGCTTTCCTAGGAAAAAAGGTATGTTGCTTTGAATTAACGAATGACATATTCCTCAAAACATCATGAAATTATTACCCACAGGGAAATGACCTAGCGAAGTCAACAAACAAGGGCCTAGTTCGACTCCTTAAAAGAATTGGTTCAAAACACCAGAGGGAATGACATAATAACCTCCAAGCAACGCTCTAGGAAAACCAAATAACTCCTAAGCAAGTCCTTAAGACTTCACCTTATGAGTTGGTATACGGGAAAGAGGAACTGTTACCTATATCTATGGAGATTCTAACACTCCAATTGTTGAAATCCCTCGAGATAGAACAAAATGGTGCCATGGAAGTTCAGCTTTCCGAACTATTAGAAGTATAGGAAAAAAGGGAGAATTCCGTAATAGCCATGACAAACCATCAACAAGTGGTCAATCGATGGTTTGAAAAGAAGGCTTCTGACCAAGGCCTAAAGTGTAGAGACATAGTACTGAAGTATGATAAAAGGGCTACTAAGCTAGGACAACATGGTAAATTTGATAGCCTATGGGAGGGTTCCTTTAAAATCATTCGGTGCAAGGAGCATAACGCTTTCAAGTTAGAAAATATGGAACAGGAACCCTTAGGAATCCTTGTTAATAGGATTCATCTTAAGCTATTCCATTAGGTGCTAAGTTCTATTTTTGTACATATGTGAATAGTGCTTTTATTTTATTTCCCTTTCTTTGGCCGGTCTTTTTCAAAATTGGTTTGTGCTTCTGCGGAAGTAACCCATTATTACGGAGGGTGGAATAACGGGATTGATTTACATAAAAAATACCCATGTGCAAAGAAATAAACACATATGCTATAAAAGAGCTCATAAAACTAAAATGCAGAATGAAAGAAAGAGCCATGGATTTTTATATAAAGATATATATCTGATTATATATATTCTTTGGTTTTTACATTGCAAAATGACTGGGGAAGCCATAATCCAAAAAGTATACAACTATCTGAGTTATTCTTTTATGTATGCAAAAATGATAGCCTTTTTCAGGCTTATATAGAAAACTGTAGGGCAGGAAGTCTATGCAACAACAGGAAATAAAGCAAACTGGGAGGCATTTTTTTTAGGAGCAGAGAGGGTTTTCATCCAAGGGCACGGGAGGTAGCAATTGATGCATCAGTGGCAATGTCTACCTCTTTCTCATTATTAGGTTCTTCGGTAGCAGAAGCAACATCATTCGACACAACTGCCATTGGCGGGGGAAACACCGGGTTCCTAAAGTCGGTATACCAATCTACGTCATAGAACGGTATCACATTGTAACTACAGAACAGGAAGCGCAAGGCCTGGGTAACCCTCTACCGATGCTCGTCATGTGTTTGAAGGTGGAATCCACTAAGAAACAACAACCATACAACTACTGCTTCTTCCTCAATATAGCGACGAAGGTCACTGGCTGACGACAGACCTACCCCATATGTAGCGTGAGCAACAACTCCACCAAGGCCATTCAGGTACTTTCTGAGAAACATTTCCTTGACCAGCTT
This sequence comes from Sequoia sempervirens, assembly GCA_007258455.2. Taxonomy (NCBI): domain Eukaryota; kingdom Viridiplantae; phylum Streptophyta; class Pinopsida; order Cupressales; family Cupressaceae; genus Sequoia; species Sequoia sempervirens. The sequence goes on along the minus strand of VDFB02000363.1, from coordinate 117,376,365 downwards.
TAGTATGAGAGGCCTATGGATGCCAATGTCTAACATAAATGCTACGAAGTGGGAACATATATCAGTATTCACACGATACTTGTCCTCGTATTCTATACAGTTCTTACCCAAAACCCATTTTATGGCCACCAAGACCAAGGAATGCTTATTCTTAGTCATTCTTTTCAGTCGCCTGGTAGAAGCCTCCCCTAGAAACATTGTCTGCGACTTATAAGAGGTTAGTTGAATAGGAGTATCCATGATTCTGACACTATGCTTACTTCTTCTAACCAATGCTAAAACTTACCAATCACCTAGCCTATGAGAAAACTTGCTTAAAACTCTGCTAACAACTTATCACTGCTCAAATGCTAAGTATGATTTCCTCACTACTTACCGGCCTATTTATAGAAAAAATGACAAGACACATGCTAATCCGTTTTGAGAAAAATGTGATGATAACTGGATGCCAACTTGAAAAGCATGCCTACACTTGCTCACATTTCTGGACCAGTTGCATTTGCAGAGGTACGATTCAATGCATGCTAGATTAATAGGAGCTAATTAATTAGATTTAAAAAGGTGGCACTCATTGACAATAAGCTACACAATTGTAGGCTATTGTGTCATCTCATAGGCGTTTCCCACAGCCCAAGGCAATATCCATATCTTTTCAGGCCGTGATTGTTTGCTTTGGTGTAATCATTCTAGCCAGGATATTAATTACCAGCACATACTAACACAAGGTTAGAAGGAAAATTGCTGGTTCAAGTTTCAAGGGAATCATAGCATATCACACGGTTGTCGAATACAATAATAAACTCTTGCTGCCTCAAAATGGAAAGTAGTTCATTTTGCATTAATTGCAAAATTAACGCTACATGCCGAATTAAATGCAAAAGGCATGCTTTCCTCTACCACCTTGAGAAAAGATAGCCAAATATTGCATGAAAAGGATTAATGATTCAAAGTCTTTTAAAAAATGCCAAAGCTCAAGGTGCAGAGAATTTTTTAGTGTATCCAGAGCCAGATAAGAATAATGGAGTCCAGAACTCACATAAGTCTTCATCTAAAGAAAATGTCAGAGAGTTCATCTCAACAAATGCAAGAGGAAATTAGCTAGGAGTTGTTTACAGCCATACGGTCATTAGAGCATGTATATGTCTATGAGGATTTGGCGTATGCTACGCCTAGTATACCAAGCAAGCCAAAGAGGGCATATACAGAAGAGCTGAATATGCCCAAAGATTGCAGAAACAATAAAAGGGTTGAAGAGAAATGGGATAATATCTATGACCCACGACTCACAAAAAACCCTAAATCCTTAAGGGAAGTAGCTTGTGCAAGGTTGACGGTACCAAAGGCGGACACATTTACAGCAATGAATATTTGGTACAATGGTCTTCCACAATACATGGTCATGCTGGTGCACTATTGCCTGAAGATAGTTGACGCTGCCATCCAACGTTATAACCCTAACACCCACTACATTGAGGGCCGAAACTTAAGAGTTCACATCACTCCATAGGCCATTTGGCATATACTATGCATCCCAGACCCAAGTAAAAGAAGAGAAAACATTGAGTCCTTTAACCTGGGCAATGGAGAAAAAACATGGAGGGCGATGAAAAAGAACTCAGATTTCTTGTTAGAGGAGATTGGTAAGAAAGGCATCCCAGGTGCTAAACTACCAAGTATTCTATTGCCGCGTGGTGCGTTACATGAGGATTTGTAGGATGCCATGTCCATGCTAGATTTTGTGTGTGGCCAAGACTCTGATGATATGATGAAAACTTTTCAACTGGGACCAACATTCCAATTCAGCAAGCAGCACAATACCTTCTGGTATGATTTTGCTGAGTTCATGGTAGATGAAATGATATGAAAAATAAAGAATTACCCAGCAGAGGGAAGGTTTAGATTTCTTTCTTTCTTGGTTCACCTGTTTCTACATCAAAACCCCGATTTCTTCGCCCGATATTTTGAATTATCAAATTTTGATGAACAGAGTAAGAGGAAGACAATGTCTACGTGGACGCCTTTTCTTTCCGTATCATATGATTATTATGCATTTTTGGACTATTTCATAACTCTGGTCTTGCATGATTTAATCAGAGAACGTGACATAATCCAGCTCGACAGGGATCAAATTGGATATATGTAGAGTTTCACTCCCACCTGTGACTAGTTCTTAGAAACAAATTTCATGATTCTCCAGATGCGGGGCTTCACTGGTCAAACTTTCCTTCTCCCATCCTACATCACAGATAGGGTGCTCATGCTTCAAATGTATAGGCAGGTGTGTATCATTTATTTTACCTTCTATAGCAGCAAAAGTGTCAAGAAAAAGGGATTCTTCACTTGTCTAAAGAATTTCAAGTCAGTGACTCTGGTAAAGAAACAATCAGACCAGTTATTGCAGGATAAAATTGATTATTTAGGGTTGGTTCTAGTAAATGTTAAGTGGGATTACAACCCTTTCAATGACTTTCCAGAGCCGCACATGAAGGTAAAACATGTTCCCTAACCTTACTAGGAGAAGTGACGTAACCCGCGGGTAGACAAGGATGAAAATTTTGTTGAATTGGAGTGTATTCCTATGCAAGATACTAAAGGGCCATGGCACAAGCTCTACTTTGCTGTAGCAGTGGCCAAAGATAATGTCCACATGGGACGCACCATGTACAATAAGTTGAAGAAGGATGAGGAGTGGACTGCTGAATAAATAGAAGCTTTCTGGAAGTATTGCCAAGAGACAGGGCAATTGGATGCCCCTCATGACAGTCTGGAGGATGACAAGGAATTTGAAAAATGGTGGAATGAGGGCCACCCCAGCCCGAGCTCTAGTATTAATAAGAGCGGGGACCTAGGGGATGAGTCTAAAGAGAAAGAAGAGGAAGAAATGACATCTGCCTCCTCTGCGCCAAAGGAGAAAGGCCCCAGACAACCAGCCTATGTGGCCACGAATGTGCGCTTTAATATATCAAGGGCCTCACATACAGTCACTTGGGCCACTAAGCCAGCTAGGGTATCATAGTAGCAAACAACAATAGCTGCTGAAGCTCGGGAGACCCCACCTACAAAACGACAATGCACAGAGAGCATTATTAGAGAGGGTTTGCAAGAACCCACTGGAAGAAAAGTGCTTGCAGCTAGCCAAGAGCCTGAGGCTGAGGAAGAGTCACTGATGATTCTGGAGCTGCCATTGACTAGTCAATAGGTCAATTTTTCTCCTTCTTCCCTTGCTTCTCATTCCTTGGTATCTGCCCCTGCCTCAACGGTGATCCCTACCATGAGTACTGGCCCTCTGCCTTCCACTTTTAATCCAACATATTTGGGAAGTTTCACCCAATTTTCATAGACCACTCCACCCGGCCTTACTCCTCCATGGACCCTTACACCCGTTGCTACTGCTTAGGCTCTCCTTGCCTCACTTTCCCAAAACGTACCCCCTGTGGGTACCCCTTCTTCCGCTATTACTGCGGATCCTCTTCCATCGCAACAGGTTGACATGACATTGACAACTCCTCCACCATCCTAGCCTATGAGTCCTATGGTTGATTCACCAATTCAGTCATTACAAGTGACTAGCCCTTCTGTTGGGCCTCAAACCAAGCTTTGGAACATGACCCATTTCTCCCCACAAATCGTCACTCTCCAGAAGAAACAAATACCTGTGCCTATGAGGATTACCTATCCCTATGCCTTACCTTCTGGTGCTCCTTTTGTAGGTGGACTAGTTTCATCGCCAGCCGAATTTATAGCACAGATTGATTGCGGAAATGAGGCACGCGCAAGTAGAATGCAAAAGCGCAGGGAAAAAGATGACAACGCTTTTGTTGAGCCAAAAATACAGACTCTTTATGATGAGGCCCGATAGGAATTGAAGTTTGCAACCATCTACCCAAGAGTAACCAAACCTCAGGGGGAAATGTACCCAAAATATTATGAGATATATGCAGTAGGGCTCAACATGAAGGTGGCACGACTGTAGGATAAAGTTGAAATCATGGAGGAAGCACAATGGGTGGTCACCTCTAACTTCCTTAAAATTGGCCGTTAGCTAAAAAAGAAGGATGAACAGATTAAAGCGGTAAGGGAGAGGGTTAGTTTTTTTGAGAAAAAAAGAGAAATCCCTAGAGGTAGATGTTGCACGTATGATAGAGAGGGTGCTGGCAGTGGAAGATGAAAAGAAAAGACTTCAGGGTGAACTTGTGAATATTCAGGCTACTGACCCTGCCATGGTAAAAGAGCTATAGTCTAAGAATCAAGAGACAAAACAAAATCCGTGACTGAAGAATGAAGAGTTGGAGCAACTTCACCTTCAGTATAGTCAAGGAATGGCGTAGAGGAATGAAGCTTTGGAGCACCAACAGGCTCAATATGAGCAAAAAATACAAGAAAAAGAGGTTGAATTTAAGGGCCTAAAAGCTCAAATAGAAGGATAACTCCAAGAGACAAAGTCTTCTCTGGACATGCACTTAGAAAATCACTCCCAAGCCAAGGATAATTACAATAAAGAAATGAGCAGCTCTGTGGAACAACTAGCCTCCAAAAAAAAGAAAAGGGTATAATTGGCTGAGGCCATTATTTCAAAATACACAGAGATTGCTTCTCTTAAAATCTCTCTCCTATCTTCCCCTACACAACCATACATCATTCCGTTGGTTAGGCAGTTGTACATCTCTCACTGGGAAAAGATTAAAACCTTTTGCTTGACACTACAACCTACCCTCTGATTCATCACCAAGGCATCAAAGCTGAGCCAGGAGGCTCATGATACGATTGAGCAGTTCCCACGATTCATCTTGGAGAAGGTTCTGGAAGCAAAATATCTTCTCATCAAGCTATACTCGGTCTCGGATGAAAACCTCACCAGAGCGGGTATTGAAGATCGAGATGTTGTTGCTCAAATGACAAATAAGTTCATCCATTACCACTCTGCCTTCCAACACACTAAAGCAGCCCTGGCTACTCTAAGCAAGACACTAGAAAACATACAGGGGAGTTTCTCTGAATTAAACAAGATGGGTTTTCCATCCTCGTTCCTTGAAAATAGTTCTATTGCCATGACTGAGCAGATTGCGGAAAAGATAGAAGAGAAGGAAAACAATCCAGAGGATTTTAGAGATTTTAGTCATCCTGCCATGATGACCAACATTGAGGGAGTGATTCATCCGCTTGCACAACTACTATTTCATTGTGAAGTAGGGGCCGATTTACCTAATGTGCTGCCTCACAAAGAAACTATTGATCTAAGTGGAGCATAGGAGAATTTGCACAACATGGTGAAGCCATCTGAGGATGAATGGTCGCCTCTGTAGGTGGCTATTTCCAATCTATGACTCCATTATCTAATGAAATGACACTCTGGCTTGTAAACTAGAGAAATTTTGAGTTCTCTGTTCCTTAGTTGAAATACCCCTGATAGTCGCCAAAAACTATTAATAAATATTTAACTAACTCCCTTCAGGTGTATTTTTCTCTATGCGTCGGCCCATGCATCGCAAGTAATCAACTCGGCCTTTTATCTAGGTTATGCTCTCCAGCTCCACATGTCTACTCCTCACAACCCTGAGTCTTTGCATTCCTTTCACATCCCAGAAAACTCCACTATGCTTGCACGTGTCACGGCTGCGGGATACTTTTGATCATACTTTCTTGCTGTCTCATTAGGCTCCACTCGGGTGCCATGAAGCCCTCATTCCCAAAAGGTTTTGGTGGGCCCCATAGTTGCTATTTGTGGTGTACTCTTGCTATGTGTCTGCTATTCACAAATCTTTCAGCATAGAGATGAAGTAACAACCGTGGGCAACGAAATGCTGCCATGCATCTCTTTTGTGCCTAGTTGGTGATCGTTCCCTACATTATTGATGAAGTGCTCCACCCATTTGACACATGTAGCATTAACACAAGTCCTCAGTGGTGAAAGAGAGAGGTTCATATGGGCAGTGAAAGGTTGCCACATGCCTACCCAACAGATCTTATATTCAGGCGATAGACCAGATGAGCCTAATGATGCTATTGGCCATTGCATGTCATAATCATTCACACATGATGGTGATGCTTGTCTGATTAGGCCTTTCTAGGACCACTGCCATCATTTTTAGAGGATGCACTTGTGCTTAGAGTGACCAGATGCTTGGTTCCAGATCGATTCTGTTGCAATGGATTTGGGAATATTCTGATTCTTGCATCATTGCTAGGGGATTGTGAAATATTTTCTGTTGCTACTCTCTGAAGCGGTGGGGGTTTTTCCTACTATATATACTTTTCTTTGTTGAGAGAAAAGGGTCCGAAATTTTGGAAAAACACTAGTTTTCGGTTAAAGACACCAAACCTTTTTTTTTACTATTTTATTTTATTGCAAAGACTCTCAGACTATGCCAATTGTTTAGCCTTTCTATTTTTTCATGCTATTTAATCAAATTGCAAACTGTTCCTTTTATTGTCTGGACATTTCATTTGTGAACTTCTATATATGTTGAATGCAACTTTGCTGATCTAGACCATGTCTAATGACTCTTCCTGGCAGTAGGGATGTATACAATATTATTTTATGTCAATGAATGGATTGTCTATGCTGTAATTTTTAGTTTCTAATTTTTTGGAACACTACAAACACCATTCAGACCCTTAGATCTATGATTTATCATGCCTATCATTAAGTCTTGGTACATCACCTTAGGTTAGACTTTATTTTATTATATTTGTTTCTTTTTCCCTTTCAAACCCCTATTACAGAAGAAGCCGACTTCTCTAAAAACCCGAAGGTCACTCAGTTTAGCGTAAAAGGTCCCCCATAAACTGAGTTTCCCATAAGACACTGTTACCTTGTCAAATTTTGGCATCAACATAAACTATATTTAGCATCATGAAATGATAATTGATCAATTAGAAGAAAAACATCATACTATATGAGGTATGGGAAATCCTTGATTCACCAAAATTATTCTCTAAGTATGTTGCTACCATGAAGGAAATAAGACAACATGTTTCTTTTCAAATCAAGGGATTTATAGCATGAATGATTTAATAATTAGAAATTATATGTTAAATAATGGTGTAGATTAAGAAATTATTTATGAAATAGTTTAACATAAAATTTTATAAAGAGGGAAAGTATTTGAAGGATGATATAATTATAAAAGGAATGTCAATAGTGGATTGAAAGAAATTCTCATCAAAAGAAGGTGAAAGTGTATTAGTTAAATAGTTATATGAATGTAAGAAAAATATCAAATGATTTTTAAGGAATAGGAAAAATTAGAAATTTAAGAAAATAATGAATAAAAAAGTAGCTATTTTACTAAGAATAACTCATAACACCTCATAGCCACTACCAAAATGAAACAAACATAGGTAGGGAAAAAAACACATGGAAAATAAAAGGGAAAGGAAAATTTGAGTACATTTCTTCAAGATGAAGCAAAGGTAAAGAAAAATGAAAAAAATTTCTCCCATTCACCCTTTGAATCTAACAAGAGAGTGAGAATGCATACAAGAATCTTGGATTAGCTTTGGAGGAACAAAATAATGGAAAATAAGGATGGATGGTAAATAATATATCAATAATAATAAGGATGAAACATTCTAAGAAAAAAAAGGATAAAGTGAGGAAGAAATCCAAGAAAGCAAGAACTTTATAGCCCCATGTCAACACCACTATTTTGGCCACCAAGACTATGTATAAATGAACTAATGGTTATAAAAAAGAGGCTTGAAGCTATAAAATCAAAGGGATAACACACGGAATAGGGATAACATGAGGAATAAACGATGAATGAAATTAAAAAATTCAACTAGAAACTATTAAGAGATTAAAATAATTAATGAGTAAGTAAATAACTTGCAAAATATTATGGAAAATGGGCTCCATGAGTTGATCATGATAAAATAAGATCTTGACCACTTAAAATAGTAGAGGAAATTAAATTAGATATTCCAGAAGGAAGATATTCACTATAAATAAAATAGATTTATCCTACAATCAAAACATGGAGGAAAAATACAGTTAGATAGAAGATCAAATTGACAAGCCAAGTCTTAGGAACAAGTAGTTAAAGAATTATCAAATAAACAAAGATAGATCATAGAGAATAAGTTAAGGTACAAATAAGAGAAGAAAATGAGAGAGATGATAACCTTGTAAATATAATTTCTAAATTATTGAAGCAATATTTTTATGAGGAAATCAAAAAATTAGAAATAAACGTCCTCATATCCATAAAGAAAATTTTATAAGAAGAAGGGACATGCACACAATATTATCATGAAAACCATAGAATACAAGAACATGATACTAAGGAATAAAGGTTTCTTATAAGTACATAGCAAACCTAGATGAAGATTTATCCCTAGTACAAAAAGAAAGAAATAATGAAAGAATAGGAGAAAATGAAGATTTTATCTTTGTACATATTTTTTCTATTACCTCAAATCTTCCACCAATATAAATTGAATTAGTGATTAATCAAAATACCAAACTTTTAAAAATTGAAAAATTGAATAAACATTATTACCCTTCACTTTCACCTAATTGAATGATTCAATTGATCGCATAATTTAAGTTTGAGTGAATATAATGAGGTCACATCTCAAATCAACTATCAATTACCTAAATTATCAACTTTTAGAGAAATTTTGTGATTTTGTGAAATTGTGACTTACAAAAAGAATAAAGATGTCAAAAAGTACTAAGGTGATATTCTTGTCACATTATATTGAAAATCCATATTTCACCCAATAAGATCATTTGTATGGAAGATCAGGTTGACAAGATTTTATGACTTGACAAATATTAATTTGTGTCACTTTGAGAACATTGAACTTAACTACAAACTACTTGTGACCATGACCACAAAATGACTAGTTTGACTTGACAAGTGATTCAACATTTAAAATGATTATAAATATTTGTAATTAAGACTTATCGACATAGACAATAATGTTTATGATTTGATCAAGCTAAGGTGAGAAGGAGACTTTATATGTGACTTGGAAGACCAACATAAAATTTCAAGAAATCAACTTGATGATGAATCCTTTTGTAATAGATGTAAAAAGGTTAAAATTTTGCACAAATTGTTATAAAATTCAAGGATAACATGATAGAAATAAAATTGGATCATAATCTAGTATATGTAAATCTTCGCATGCACATAAAACATCTACAAGGAGAGAAAACCCACCACAATAAAAAGAAGACAAATCTTCAAGGTACAATCCTCAAGACTCATGAGAATTAAGAATCCTCAAGCAAGCCCTTGAAAAGCACTTTTAAGGAGAAAATAGCAATAAATATTGTATGAAAAATGATCCAATAAAAAAAAGTATGTTGACTCCGTATATTCACAAAGAACTAAGTGCATGCAAAAGATCTATATGTACTTTTCTAACAAACCTATGGTATGATGAAGAGTGTAAGATAGAAAAGAGAACTTGGGATGGAAAAATAAATTAAGAAGGCTTGTGAAAAGGAAAAATATGTGAACATAAAAAGGAAATAACTAGTTTCTCTTGAAAAGCACAACTCCAAAAAAATCTGAAGTAAACTAGAATGAAGAGAAAAAAATAGAAAATATACATACAAAATTGTTAGTTCATATTCAAAATTAATTTATGAGAGTTCAATATAAATGCATCCCCTTATAATCAACACAAAAGGTGGGATCTTATTTATAGAAGATATCACTAAAGGCTCAAAGACTCTAGTAGGGAGTGAAGCACAAGATATAAATGGTTTGAAAGAAAAATATTTAAAATGAGGATTAGAAGTCATTGTAGTACACAAAAAGAATTTTCAATGATGTTATCCAAGAAGGCTTCCCAACTAAGTGGAAAATTAATTTTTCAATATCTCTCTATGGAAGTAAAGATATCAATAAGCTATCGAACTATTACACTATCATAATCAAATCCTTTTCTTGGAAAAATATCAAGAGCATGGTAGGGCATATGATTATTACTTGATTAGAAAAAGAGGGACAAAAAGAATAGGGAAATGCCAATTTTAAAATAAAGCATTCCATTATTGACCATAACATCACCCATATATACTTGATTGTAAAATATATGGGATATCTAAGGATAAGAGCTTCATGATGCTTTGTTGAATTTTAATAAGTATTAGACATGATTCCTAGAGACTTAAATTATAGAATATAGTGGAGGAACTTGGAATTCTATATTAGTACAGGGAATAGGAGATGTTATAGGTATGGAAGAGGCCTCTAGAATGGTAGTGGGATCCATGGTAACAACAAGTGGAAAAGGGGAAGTAGTGGGAGGAATAGGGATAGAATGATATTTCAAAGTCTATATGTAGTAAAAAGACAATGGTCAACATCATGGGTATCATAGATGAAGAAAATCTGATTTCTTTGTTTGGTCTCATCTACCATGGGTATCTTAATTTTTTTTGATCATTCCTCCTACTAACATTTTGTCTAATTTTATCTCAACTCTTGTTTTGACATTGAGGTTTTAAGTTAATATTTTATTTTCCTTTATGCTTTGGATCCTTCTTTTAGTTCTTAATATTTATCTTTTTCCATTAATTTGATGCTTGAATTTAGTTACAAATGGTCTACACACCTATTCCAAATATTCCATTTCATGAATTTTATGGGTTTACCTTATCTTACATGCCAAAGTCACAATGTCCTACTCTTCATTAAATTCCTACAAGAAATTAAGGAACTTGGGATAACCACCTCCCAATGGTCTTGGAATGGATGAATTTATATGGAGAAGGATTTCAAAAGGCTCATGGTACTTGTAGAACCATCAAAGGCATGATATATAACACATGAACTCTATTTATAAAATTTGGTCTTTAGTTGTTGGCTTCTAGTATGAATGTGATTTATAAGGTGGAATTCTTAGTTGAGACTCTCAATCTTCCATTGTTGGTTTCTAGTGTGATTATACAATATGAGCTAAGTATTAATCTAATGTTAATTCTTGAAAGAAGGTATATATTATTCTCATCTTAATTCTCACACAAAGTTGTCTTAGTCAATTTCTCATATGAACCATATTTGTAAATTTTTCTTAATATAAAAACATATTTTATTTCATTAATTAACCTATCTATTCTATGTAGAGGATGATTTTATTTTTTATAAGTATATAATTCAAAATTAATTAGTAATTCAAGATAAAGTAAACACAATATTTAGTTAAAATAAAATAATGGGTAAAATTACAAACCTGTGTCACCCTTTGGGCCAAGCGTATGGATTCTATTGTACTAGTTTTGACTGGAAGGGATTTGGCGGAGTAGGTTTCGGCCGAACCCACATGGTGACGACATGGTGCCTACGTGGCTTCAGTGTTTCAGTTGAAATAGGTTACTATAAAAGCAAAAAAAAAGCTGGGAACATGCATTTTGCATGTTCGCTCGAAGATAGCGCAATTGAAGGCTGGTCGAGCAAATACTAGTTCTACAAAAGGGGAGCGAACCCATTTTTTTTGCATTCAGGTCATTTGTTTTGGTTATTACAACAATGGTTGTGAAAGATATTAAGTTGTGTTTTATTGTTTGTTCTCAATGATTTGATGTGTTACAAGTGAAAGTTAGGGTTTTATGGTTGTTTCCTTTCTATTTGTATAATTCGTTGGAAATCTATTTCTTCACATATTGAAAAGTTTGGAATATAAACTACTAGTAAGGTTTTTTAATGTGATTTGGTTTAGAATATTTGGGTTTTTTCCATCATTGGAGTATTCGGTTGCAAGTTTTCTTTTCATGTGTGCCACAATTTAAAGGATGCATTATTAACTACAAGTTAGGGGTTTTCGTATGTAATTTTAGGGGTTTATTTATAAACCCATAAAATCACATGAGAATGTGTGAAAACCCTACATAGACGTCTCTTCCTGAATGGGCAGTTTGACATTAAATCAAGAAAATTTATTGATGATTCCTTTAAAATAATTTTTTGTAGACATTCAGAAGCGTGATATATGCCATATATATGATTCTAGAATAGTTTTAACTGATTTTCCTCCAGTAAGGCTCCTATATAGTGTAGAATGATTTTTCTTACAAGGCCAAGGTTTTTAATTTGGCATCGTAGTCTTCTATCCCAATTTCATCTATTGTGAAAGATAAATAGGATAACACATGTGTCCTAGGTTGAGCCTTGTTTTTTGTAGGCCGATCATTTCTTTGTGGTGGGATGAAGTTTTTGAAAGAATAGCCTCCATTGTCTATGTGTAAAGAAACCCACATTGCATGTAAAGGGAGCCGTGATCTTTTCCTATGTTTACACAAAATTTGGACTAGGCCACTATAAGTTTTTCTTTCCTAGTTGTGTCATATCTTCTGTGATTGGGGTGATTTATTTCATCCATTTCAATGGGGAAGAGCTATGAGGAGGTATAATGTGCTTGCTAATTAATGCTTGCATTTTGTTGAATTTGAACTAGAATCAAAGAGAGCCGACCTAATCTATAAGTCAAAATGAACTTGATAAATTAATTTCCATTTGTAAAAGGAAATTGGGATGGAAGCACATGAGTACTTACAAATCCAAGTATTTATTTGGATTATGAGAGTATGCTTATTTAGCTATTTGGGAAAATTTAGTTCCTATTAAATCTGAGAACAGTAAGACTATGTCATAGCATACATAAAATGGATAGTCAATTCCCATGTAGCCAATAAAGACTAACATGTTAGCCTCATAACTAATTTGTAAAGACTTAGTATTACTTTTAAGTGCACCCATTCTAGCTGAAAGCTCAACAACAAATTTGTTTTAAAAATTCTTAACTTGGTTTTATGATCTAAATTGTAACTTGCTACAATTGCTACAAACCATAGGGAAGAATTCTTGTGCATTCAAGTTCATTCTAGTTAAGAATCATAAACAAAAGAGATTTTTATTGCTTGGTGAATACTATAGAACCATCTATAATTTTCATTATCTTCTGGAAAATGTTTTGTTTCTACATAGAAATAGACTATTTAAACAATATTTTAGAGTTTATCAAAGTATATGTTTAAAATCATGTGTAGATGTTGAATCAACCCTGATAAGTGGAAGAAAAGCATCTTCACATCGTATTTTCCTCCAAAACTAGTAGTTTTTCATCAATTTTTCCTTCCAATTCTTCAAATGAGCTAAGATTATCAATAATTTTATGATATAAGTTGATAGATTTTTTGATAATTTTTGAATGATGATGGAGAAGAGAATCCTTCCACACGCTAGTGAAATTCCAAAAAAAGGAAACTATAGGTCAAGAAAACTTTGTGATACTTGACAAAAAAAAGTGCACCTTTGAATCGACACAAATCTCAACTCTCTCTTGTTTGGTTGCATCCATGATTTACCAACCAATGAAATAAATACATGTCAATAAAGCATCATAAAAATAAATTTAAAAACCTTTCAACCATTTATGAATGTTACAAAAATAAAACCTTGGTATTATGTGTTTGTAATTGAAATTAAATGCCACAACTTGCATTGTGAGCACACCTAGGACCCTCATCTATGAAATCTCCCTCATCTATGACATCTCCACTCAACACACATCCTACTCAAGCCTTCATCACAACAAAAACCAACAAACATATCTGACATTAGATAATCTACCATATCAAATGAAAGATAAAAAGTAGGTACCATTATTACTCCTTTTATCAACTCCAAAATCAATGGAAATAAAGTGCCAAACCAATTTGGGAATGCTTATATGGTATCTACACCATCTTACCGAAACACATGGTAACAAACTAACCTAACTACCAATTATGTATGTGTAAACATTATGTCTATAATGCATTCAATATTATGTAGACTCACATCACAAAACATAACAAGTGGTTGCTCACACCATGCAACCCACCCTTGCATGAAGCCCAATCTCAATGTGTCACTAACTCAATTTGTATGCATGCTCTCAATTGCACACTATGACAAAACTCATCGATTAAAGAATTTTGAACATCACACATTGATTGCAAATAAATTTATTACAACAATATAAATGCAATGAGAGAAATATAAAAAACTATCAACTAAATATCACAATCTTGAGAAAAATCATTTAATCATAGATAAATTGAGAGCCAAATTATAGTTTTGAAATACTTTGAAAATAGTTTTACATCACCAATTAACCATCCATAAACTTTACAAAATTATGCACAAAGTTTTCCTTTGCAACTCTATATTTTTATATCCACTTCATAATTTAATGATAAATAAAGAAAAAACATAAATAGCTATCTATTATCATGCTACTACATGAAAATGGCTATAGCCATTCATACTATTTTTGAGTCATTATTTGACAAGAAGAGAGAATAAATAAAAACTTGCTAAACTAGAATAACACAAATCTTAGAGTAGTACCACACAAAACTCAAAATATGAACTATATAGATCTCTACTTGCTTTATACATTGTTCTTTCTTATCCCATTGTATTCATTATGTATCACTCCATACATACACCAAACCTAAGGTTTCTAGGACTCTTTTCTTTCCTTTTCTAAGCTAGTTATAGTAGAAATTTTGATGTCTATTCATTGCATTTTACGATGTGGGACTAGTAGAAATTATAGATATGACTTACAATTCTATAATTTTATGCATTATGAAATTATAGAGTTGTAAGTCATCCTAAAATACATTGTGTTAGGAATATTTTTTTTATTATAACTAATTTTTCATTTATCCATTCACATAACTCCAATTGCTTTAAGATACCTAGTATTTTGGAGTTATAAATTGAAGTTATGTAAATGGATAAGTGAAACTAGTTATAGTAGAAATTTTGGTGCATACAATGTATGTTAGGATATGACTCACAACTAGATATAATTTCATTTAAATGCATTATTTTATGAATATATTTAAGTGGTGAATTTAAACATTTAAATGAAATTATAGTCATACTTTTACATTAAGTTGTAAGTCATATCCTAAAATACATTGTGTTAGGCAACAAAATTTCTACTATAACTAGTTTCACTTATCTATTCACATAACTCCAATTAATACCCTTCGAAGATTATTTCAATAAAGTATTTGATTGATCATTTATTGTATTCAATGTATACCATCATGGAGAATGATGAAAAGGGCCAATTATTACCCTTCCAAATTATTTTAATACACTGTTACTTAATATTATTTTGTATTTGATTGATCATTTATTGTATTGAATGTAGGAAAACTTGGGCTCAAAATGTAAATTTGTAAACTCACTCTTTGATCTATTAGCCTTCGAACGTAGTCAATTCACTTGAACATGCAAAATACCAATCAAATGTAGAAGAATATTGAATAACAATTTATTGAAATAATTTGGAAGGGTAATCATTGGGATTTTTGGATTCCTCACACTAAGAGAATGTTTAATAGGTCATGCTTGGTGATGGTGTACATTAAATACAATAATTGATCAATCAAATAATTTAATGAAATAATCTTGTAAGGGTAGTAGTTGGAGTTTATGTGCATGGATAAATGAAGCTAGTTAGAGTAGAAATTTTGGTGCCTACAATGTATTTTCTAGGATATGACTTACAAATAGATATAATTTCATTAAAATGCATGATTTTATGAATATATTTAAGTGGTGCATTTAAATGAATTTATAGTCATACTCTTACATTTAGTTGTAAGCCATATCCTAAAATACATTGTGCTATGCACAAAAATTTCTACTATAACTAGTTTCACTTATCTATTCAGATAACTCCAATTAATACACCCTTTTAATATTATTTAAATAAAGTATTTGATTGATCATTTATTGTATTCAATGTATACCATCATTGAGAATGGCGAAAAGGCCCAATTATTACCCTTCCAAATTATTGTAATAAGCTGTTATTTAATATTCTTTTGTATTTAATTGATCATTTAACGTATTGAATGTAGGAAAAATTGGGCTCAAAATATATTTGTAGACTCACTCTTTGACATATCAGCCTTCGAACGTAGTCAATTCATTGAACATGCAAAATTCCAATCAAATATAAAAGAATATTAAATAACAATTTATTGAAATAATTTGGAAGGGTTATAATAGCATTTTTGGATGCCTCACACCAAGTGAATGTTTAATAGGTCATTCTTGGTGATGGTGTACATTCAATACAATAATTTATCAATCAATTTATTGAAATAATCTTGGAAGGGTAGTAATTGGAGTTTATGTGAATGGATAAGTGAAACTAGTTATACTAGAATTTTGGTGCCTAACGCAATGTATTTTAGGATATGACTTACAACTTAATGTAATAGTATGACTATAATTTCATTTAAATGAACACCACTTAAATGTATTCATAAAATCATGAATTTAAATGAAATTATATCTAGTTGTAAGTCATATCCTAAAATACATTGTAGGCACCAAAATTTCTACTATATAACTAGTTTCACTTATCCTTTCACATAATTGCAATTACTACCCTTAGTAATTGGAGATAAATGTGAATGGATAAGTGAAACTAGTTATAGTATAAATTTTGGTTCCTAGCACAATGCATTTTAGGATATGACTTACACCTTAATGTAAGAAAGTATGACTATAATTTCATTTAAATGCACCACCTAAATAAATTTATAAAATCATGCATTTAAATGAAATTATAGAGTTGTTTAAGTCATATCACAAATTGCTCAGGTTTGAATTCACCTGCATACAAAAATAACATGCATTCAAACTTTTTGATGTTTGTATTGGATAAAGTGTCCCCTAATATCATGGAGGTATGACTATTTTTTATAGTGAAAACAAGATGTAAACCCATCATTATGTATGTGGAAATTGTTGTTTGGAATCTTCTCCTCTGTGAGAAAGCCTGATTTGATAACAGTGGATGATCCTAGTTGATAGGATATTATGGCCTTATCATTTGTCATGCTCAGCTCTTCTTGATCATTTGGGATATCAATTTGATCCATGGTAGCTTTGGTATCTTCTTCTTTAACCTGAAGTATTATTGTGGGTTACGTTTGACCACCTCTATAAGAAGTTTAGTGAATCTATTATCATTAAGATCTTCGTTTATAGTGGATTGGGTTATTTCTTTATCCTCAATTTCACTTGTTTCACTAGTTACAACACTAATGTGATCTTCCCCATCAAAGTCTTTTCCCCAAGGGTTCCCTTCTTCTTGAAACATTTTTGCTCTTGTTCTAGGGGTCATATGTGATTGTTTTGATCTGAAATCTAAGGTAAGATAATGTATGAGACCTAAGACTAGGAAGAAATAAAAGGATATGATTCTAATATGGGATATGAAAATGGTATGGTATGATATGCCAAGCTAAGAATGCAAGAGCTCAAAGGCAACTCTAGGTCCAAAGTTGGTTATGATGTAAAGGCTTTACTTGTGTTATGATGGATAGACACAAGGACCAATGATCAATAGAGGGTAAGTAGGAGATTATGGACTCCAAAAGGATTTCCCTACTAAGGGATAATGGTATATTCCCTAACTTAAGGATGATGAACCTCAAGTGATGTAGGTGATAGATAGCCAATGGTTTGATTTGAAGACCTAGGAAGAGTAGTCTAAGTGCAAGCTAAAGGTTTGTTTGAGCAATAATGGATATGCAAGGGTGGAGGATATGTAAGGACTAGGTGGAATGCAAGGATTGAAAGATCAAAACTGAAGGATTGATAGCCCCAAGAAATCTAAGTGATAGGTTCATTTTGGATGTTTTTGTTGTTTGATGTTTTGGGGTTTTGCAAGGTTTAAGGTGTTGCAAATTACTAGGTGTGATGTTTATTTCAAGTCTATTTTTAAACACACATGCAAGATATATTAGAAAAAATGTTTGATTTTAACAATACAAGCACAAATCCTAAGGTTGGCAAGGATTATATTCACTGGATTCCACGTGGGTTTCCCCAGCCGCACTTATTCTTAGTGGGTGAATTAGAAGCTTGGCCACACTAGTCCCCTCCATGACACTCACTTATCGGGTCAACCAAGCTTCGAGCCCTCATAAATCTCCCATGACAGACTCTTCACCTCTACTAAGAACTGCGAGAATGTGTATGCCTTGACAATGACCATTGCTGCACCAGCAAATAGAAAAATATTTTGGAAACTACAAACAAAAGGTGTCTAGTAAGGGCATTCGTTCGAGTGGTTATACATGCAATAAGATTAGCTCTGATAAGGAGGATTCCTAGCCTGCAAAGGTTACGCTCTACAGGGTTTATGGGGATTCACTTGTTAGCATAACACATCCGCACTTGTGGTACTTGAACTTTCCTCAAGCACCCATTTTATATATTGGATGGAAGTAGCTTGGATTTAGCCTATTACTGGTTGGGTCGTTCCCTTGGGGTGAGTACTTTTTCCCACCAAGGAAGGCCCTCTAAAGGATTACACAAATACAAATATGATGGGTCTATTTTCTGATCACCAAGTTTGCACAGGGTGAGAGCATACTCCCTACCATCTCAAGCATAACAAACAGTGTTCATTCATACCCTAGTTAAATCTTTATGGCAGAAGACAATTGTTCATTTTAAAGAACCAATTGAAATGTGTTCTAAGCTAAAAGACAATCAGTTTCAAAAATAAAAAGTCTTTGGCCAAACATCCTACAAAACCACAAATTAGTATTTTTTCAATATTAGTCTTCGAAGTCGATAGCTACACCACTTGTTAGTCCAAGCATTAGATCAAAATATTCATAGTAAAACACAATAAAAATATAAGCATGGACATAAAATAATCTAGCAATGAACATATAAGCATCAAAACAAAAAATTAATTTAAAGAAAATTACCAAATGTTATGTTTTAGATGTTTGATTTTCCTATTCAACTAGATAGCCTGTGACAAATGCAAATGATTAGAAAAGTATCTTGTTGTTCAATATTAAATGTTTAGTGATTTAAGAGAAAAAAGTAAATCATAATAGAAATAGTTACTTCATTAAAAAGTGGATAAAAAATGGGAAAAACCTAAAAAATAAACTAATAAATGCTAACTTAAATAGTTATTTTAATAAAAACTGGACAAAGAAAGGAAGAAATGTAAAAAACAATTTCAAAAAATCAGAAAGTCAGCCATTTTATGTTTCAGTAGACATTTGATGAAAACAAAAACAAATTCGATGAAAATGAAAACAATCAAAAAAACAATTTCAAAAAAAATAGTGTTTCGACCAAATAAGATCCAACCGAACATTATTCGGTTGGATATGGTTTTCCCGGACATGATTCAGCTGATTAGGATTCAACCAAATCCTATTTGGCCGAATCCATCCACATGGCACATGACATGGCAACAAAGTCACCATTTTCTCAAATTTCCATAAATTTTCAACTTCTATTGAATATTTCTTTAATAAAAATTATTTTAAAAATAAAAATAAAAATACCCTTTTGTAGAGCTCATAGTGTTGAATCCATATATATATATATATTTATATTTTGATTAATTTTAGTATATAAATATTTTAAAATATTGCAAGTAGGTTGTTCAAAATCAAAAAGAGGCCTAGTTGAAATTAAATAAAAAATAGTAAATCATCATAAAAAAATTTGCAAAATATATGATGCCCTAGAGGAGAGAATCCTCTTCAAAAGGGTATATTTTGTTTTTGAAAATGGAAAAAAAAAAAACAATAGTTTTTCGTCAACTAAAAACTATCAAATTCGGGTTAGTTTGACTTTAAAATGTTATTACGAGAAAGAAAAACATCAAACTTTCATTTTTTTTTCCCATGCCCTAGATATTAAAGTCAGCTATCTGGGAAAAAAATTTAGGAGAAAATTATTATTTTTTCTATTTGTTTCTTGACGTCAACTGAATGTCACTTTTTCTTGAAATTTTTAGCATAACAAAATCTTCTTTTAAATTGATAAAAATATATCAATTTTTTTTTTAATTTTTTTGAAAAATTACAGGAATAAACTTCAACAAAAGTTCTACATTTTATTAGTTTACATCATTTTGAAATTCAAAACATAAATACCACTTTTATGTGGTTGAAGTTGAGAACTTTTTCTCATGTTGGTCGATTCCTTTATAGAGTGTGACATAGGTTTGTACTTTTACCCTAATATTCTTATTTCCATGAGAGTTATGTAGAATGGTAGCAATGTCTCATAAATATTTCTTTGCTACTAAATTTTTATCATTGTTATGAGTGAATCATCTCAATTATATAGCCAAACACATAAAAAATTTATAGATCTTGGAAAGCAAAATAATCACACATTCATCATATTTTAATATGTATAAAGTTTCTACCATCAAACTATTTATACTTATAGATTGTATAAAACTATAAATTTAATAATTATTCCTAATTTATTAAGAATCAATCTAATAACTTGACTTCATATTGTATACTTGTTATAAACATCCCACTAATCCAACCATACATTTTATATATGTTAAAAAATATATAATAAGAAAATACTTCTAAATATGATACTAAAACTAAGACTCCAAAACCAACAACCATTCAAAATCCTTAAACAATGATAGCATAACATTTTATAGGTTTTAAGCAAATCATTCTAGTAATTTAATTATTAATATAAGAACAATTTAAGTAACCTAACTCTAAGACAAACACTATGATTTCACATTGGGAAATAGGTATATGACCTTTTTAATATAAAAATAACCCCCACCAAAATGTGCATCAAAATATATTAAAAATCTTCTCATTTTATTTTTCTTGAAAATAATCTAATGGGTGTAGGAAATTGCTTGGAAGTTGAATAAGATGGAGAAGATTATATCAAATCCCAAGAGATGCTAATTATCCTTGGTTGAAGCCTCAAATATTAGCTTTGTTTTTAAATTGAAAAAGAAATCTTAGGACTAGACAATATCTCACTAGATCATAATATCACAACCCACATGGATGACCCTTAGCTATATGACAACAATTCTAAAGGAGTCTTCTAATAAAATTAGTCTTTCAAAATTTAAATTAGATTTAAGTCAACTTCTTGTTTGTTAAATGTTATTTTATTTTATTGACTTTCAATTATGTTGATTATATATTAGAGTAATATATAAATGATAAATTTTATCTCATTGTGATGATTTAGAATCTAAGATATAGTTTGAGAGTTCTTTTATACATTGTATATTCATATAAGTATATCATCAACATGATCTTAACATCTAAGTTAATTGTGCATATTATATGATTATTTGGTGTGCCTTCAATTATTATCTTAAAAAAATTAAATTGGAAGAGGGGTTTGATCAAAGGAGGATGATCTCACTTGGTAAATTTCTAAAAGCACATCCTTAAACATCTATTATGTTTTAGATACCAACTCTAAATGGTGAGGTGAATAGAATACACACACCAAAATGTACACTATCATTTCTACACATATATACAGTTATACAATTCAGCTGGAAATGCTTTGGTCAAAATGTGGAATCAAAGAAGAATACTGCTGATAACTTTGTTTTGGT
This sequence comes from Sequoia sempervirens, assembly GCA_007258455.2. Taxonomy (NCBI): domain Eukaryota; kingdom Viridiplantae; phylum Streptophyta; class Pinopsida; order Cupressales; family Cupressaceae; genus Sequoia; species Sequoia sempervirens. The sequence continues at coordinate 117,354,936 of VDFB02000363.1, read as the reverse complement.
TTGGGTGTTTTTGTTTAGTGACTAGTTTATAGTATGTACCAATGGTCTACTCTATACTGTATTGGAGGCAGAACTAGCCTTCCTAATAACGGTGTTGGGAAGTCCTATAGTTTGGGTGGTTTTTGTTTGGGGTCTAGAGTGTACTACATCACATCCAAATCTATACTGTTCGAGTTCATTCAAGTTATTCAATCCCTTGTTTCATTGGCATGATAAAATTCTCTAGGCATTTTGATCTATATACATGAAAGTTTGTAACTAACTCTCCCATTTTCTAGGGTTTAATATTACTGTCTCTAAATGAAGTTAGAGCATGCAAGAAAAAACTTAAACTATGCACCAATTTGATGATTTTGTTTGTAACACATGTATTACTAATACTGTACAAAATTATTGCCAACAATTTTTTTTCCAACTGATTAATGCATTATGGGCAATATCTGAATTTGTTCTTGAGAGGACTTTCCACTTTAATGATTCTAGTCATAATAAATGGAGACATGTCACTTGAGTATTTCCGCCCATCCCTTCATTTGAGACGTTTTTGGGTTACAGGATCGATAGGAAATGTCTCAGGGGCCACCAAGAAATGCGTTCTCATGGAATGCCCTAAGTGTAGGATATTCAAAAAATGGGGTCTTATGGAATGCTACGATTCTAAGACATGCACGAAATGGGTTTGCTGAAAAGGCTTTAGAAACTTTCAAGCAAATGCAATTGGAAATTGTAAAGCCAAATTCCACAACCTTCACCCTACCTGCGCCAAAATGGGAGCTTTGGAATATGGTATAGATGTGTGCCAAATGTTGAAGCATTGACAAGGTGAATGAACCACAAACTGGCTGAAGTTGATAGTTGAGCAACAAAATTTTCTCTCATGGAATGCCATGATTAAAGGATACACACAAAATGGATTTGTTTTATTATTTAGGGTTTAGAAAATTTCAAGCAAATGCAATTCAATGAAAATTGCAACCATGTATGCGAAATGGAGAAGCATAATTTACCAACTTGTGGAGGGTGATGCACTGTCGAAGGTGATGCACTGTGGAGGTCGAAGGTGGTGAGTTGAATGCCAATTCGCCCAGGATTTTTCTGCTTCACATGTGCTCAGTTCACCTCTTCACATACATGTATGAAAATGACTGTCAAAATCGACAACCAGTTTCTTTAAAAAACTGTAATTAGGGGTTCAAGTGAACCCCCTTTTGCTCGAACCCATTTTTTTAATATTAAAAACATTGACTTCCATGGGTTCAAGCGAACTAGGTGGTTCGCTCGAACCACATGGTTTGATCGAAGGGTTTTATTGGTTTGCTTGAACCTATAAGTTCAAGCAAACCCCTTAAATTAGTGCAACTTCCCAAAATGCAAATTTTCTTCCTCCATGAAATTGTAAACCACTTATGTGGCCCTACCTTGGACACATGTGAACAAACCACAAAGGTCTCAAACTATAGATTGAATAGCTTCCTTCCAGAGGATGACAACACATGAGCTAGACTTTAGTGTGCAGTGCTGGAGTCTCAGATGCACTCTGGCATCTTGTATGGATAGAGGGTTGAGTCTACAAAGTGAAACATGTTGTGTTTACTAACAATCTGAGAGTTCAGGTTTGACAATTTAAAAGAAACACATGGAAATGTAGAAAACAACAAGAAAAATATTTTAACTTATAAATATAAACTATCTTAATGACAAAAATGATGAGGAAGAAATAAGAAGAATTCCAACTCACTGAAGGACCAGTTCTCCAACAAGATCCACAAGATCGAATGACACCCACACACACAATAACAAGATGTTGTGGCTATGTTTTAAGGTTTTCCTTAATAAAATCCCAATTTTGGTGTCCCCACCTCCATAGAAAACCAATAGACCATGAGATATAGAAAAGTGATAAAGGAATAGAGAGGATAGGCACAATAAAGTAGAGTGCAAGGACAATCTAGATGCAAATCTACAAGTAAGATAATGAAAATGATCTAATAAACCAATAGTACCCTCCCTTTCTACGAGCTCGTGAATATAAGAGAGGAAGGAGAAGAAAGATACCACCACACCAATGGATTAGGGATTTGACAACCTGTAACAAAAATGGTGCCAGAGAAATAAAATGGTGTAGAAGTAAAATGAAGAGAGCAAGAGAGTTACTAGAATGAAGGAATGAAATTCACATGGCTAATTTGGAGGTAAACAGTCATTGATAGGTGGTCAAAGTTTGAAGGACATTACATTGGGTGATCCCACAATAGTGGTTTATAATTTTTGGCCAAACTGGACACTAAAATTATTATTTTTAACTAAATCTTCACATTCAAGCACCTATAGGGGCTAAACCGTGAGGAATTTGAAGATGATGCAAACTAGAGTCTTGTCACATTTTGTCTGTAGATTCTAAAAATATTTTTTTTCAATTTTTTTTGAATCAGATTGCACTTCTTTTTCCATCTCCCATGAAAAATGATTTTTTTCAGAAAATAACATTTTTAAAATTTGACACACCGTATAACGCATAACTTTTTTTCCATGAAGGATAAAATTCTAATTCTTTCGAATTTAGATTTATAACTCCGATATCTAGTGCTTCCACTTGGTTAGATAGTTTTTTATTGAATAGTTTTTCTCTAATCAAGTTTCAAAGTCAAACCAATTACAATTCAGACATAACACAATCGTATAACGCATAACATTTTTTGTATATATCGAAATTCAATTTTTTTTGTTGATTAAGGACTTCAATATCTGGTGCACTCATATTTTTAAATTTTCTTTTGATAATTTGCTATTTTTCCACATGTGTAGAACAAAGACCTTCATTTTCAATGAAAAACCTATGTTTAATAAAACTAAAAAAGCAAATACATAATAAAACCAAAATATATTAAAATTACATTTGTTGGATAGCTCGTTCCAAGGACTACTTGATTCTAGTTGGGTTTGTGAAGATTCCTCCATTTTCATCCTCAACCCAAGCTTCAAAGTGTAAAAAGTTAAGTTTTTTTGTGAACAAGGTCAAAAATTAGGGAAAAGGGGGGTTCGTTAGAATCAGGGGGGTTCTAGCGAACCCCCAATGGTTTGAGTGAACTAGGGTTCATTCGAACCCCCTTCCCAAAAGGGGTTTTCATTTGTTTTTTGTCCGTGCATGTATTAAATGGGTTCGAGTGAACCCTTTTTTTGTTCATTCGAACCCCTAGAATGAAAAAAATTGGCATGGGGTCACTTTTTACAAGTTTTCCTTCCTTATTCGAATTACAAGCCACTTTTGTGGGTTTACCCCATTCATTGAGTGACTAAAACCGTAACATCTCCAATGCTCCCTGATGCATGAATCTTGTAAAGATGGAAGTGCGGTGTGCGGTCATCCCTAATAGAAATTCACTCATCGACGCAAAATGACAAGGAAACACTGTGAAGTGGGGCAAATGCGGTGGGTTTTTGCATTATCAAACTTGTAAGGCTAAAATGAGGGTAATATAATGGGAATTTGTACTAGGTGCAAATTTATGCCATTACAGTTCCCTACTCCTATAACTAATAGGTCCTAAAACCTAAAACTTATTTACTCTATTTACCCTAATCCTAAACCCTAAACCCTAAATGTTATTGATCTAAATCTATGATGACTATGTCAGTCAAATTCTCTTTGACTAAATTAACCAATCATTCCTTTCTACTAGTCTTATAATTTACCTAGGTGGTTCGAGCTATACTCCTTACATATTATGTTTTCCATGCCATCTATCTAGATCATATTTATATATAGTTTTATCACTCTAATCACCCTCACAAGTAAATTGTAATCTAAGCAATAATCCAATAAAAAAATTAAGAATTTTATCTCTTGTTTCTATACCTTACTCCTTTTGAAACCTTCTCATACCTCTTTCTTAGTGAACCCTTTACCACATGGATATATATCCAATGAGCTCTACTCCATTTTATATCATTTCATTTTTAATCAAACCTTTAAATATGTTCCCTTAAAGTTGATTAATTTTTTTTTAACATACCTGCCTTGCATCGATGATAAACCCTATCCTACCCTCCCCCAATGGGTTCCCCTTGTAACCTTTATATACTTACCTAAAAAATAGATAATCATATCCAAAAAATATGATGAAAGATATTAGATATATATCTCATTGGTCCCATCCCCAAAAAATCCTAGAGAAATGTTCCCAAGTAGAATCTAACTAATATCATTGCTCTAGGTCTATTCCATTTAGACAAGGTCTCATAAATATTATCCTTCATATATATTCTTATCCACTCTTCAAGATAAATAAATTTCAATCAAATACTTAAATTCCTTCCATAAATATTATTGAGCTAAACCCTCTCCTTGCCTTCCCCAATGGGTCCCTCTTGCGACCTTATAAAAAAATATATCAATTTAGAGAGTTGAGTTTACAAGAATAAAACTACAAAGATTAAGTTCAATGTTTTGATGCCAATTATATATATATATATATATGAAAAAAATCAATAACTATATGTTGTATCCATCCCTTAAATATATTCTAAAATATTCTCTTTTATATGATGTGTAGAAGCTCAACAAATAAAAATTGGAGTCGAATTCAAGCCCAATTTAGTTACTAGAGAAGATGAGGCTGAGCTTGCACATAGTCGATGTTAGGGATGAAACCCAAGCATAAAAAAAATGATGTTAGAGAGGAGGCCCATCCACACTTTTATGTTAGATAGGGGTCATGATCGCTTCCTTCTACAAATATTCATATTAATCTAATTAAAGAGGTGAAGAAATTTTTTTCTTATAGAAGTATATATCATTTACTTGAAATGGATATAGAGAAATTAAAATTTAATGTTGAACAACCTTGTAAAACTACTAAGAGGTCATTGAATATAACAAAAAAGACAATACTTGAGGATTATTTCAAAAATTATGATACACTTGGTCAAGCCCAACTATTATCAAATTTACTTCTTCATGATGAGATAAAAGAGCCATTACAATTATTGGGTGTAGATTTCATAAATAAATAAAAATATGCCTAGAAAAAAGATATTGTTGAAAATGTTAAAAAAGGTTTGGGTTCCATTGAGAAACAATCTCGATCAACTGATAAGAAAATTTCAAGAAGAGTAAAGTTAACATCTATTATAAGTCCAAAAATACAAAGAAAGCGTGAAATCTCTTCACTTTCAATTAAAATTGGCTTAAGTAGAAAGCCATTAACAAGATATATGAAAAGGAGAAAGGTTTTGGATGATACTACTACAAAAGTAAATTGGGAAATGATGTGTAGGGATCCTCGTTCTGAAAATATTGAAGATGGTGTTAAGAAGTTGATCTCAAGTTTTGTGCACAATTATACTCATCCTTCATCAAATAAAAGAGATGTTCTCAAACATAGGATTAGGACAAACAATTATAGACTACATACAAAATATTGGCTAGACATAACATAAAATTAGATGTATGTGATGCTTTGTGATACAAATCCTCATATAGAGGTTGGGAAAATAATATTTGAAATGTTAATGCCACATTATGTGAAGGAAAACAAGGTTTTTGAACCTTGTAGTCATTGTCATCTTGAATTTGATATTTACTATCACATGATTCAAAATATCAGAGAAGAAAGTGATGGTTCTCAAAATGCACCTACTAAATGGGTAAATTAATTTATAGTATTCATATTATGTGATAAATCTGATGATGATATAGATAGTCTAATGAAATGCATAAAAATAATTTGTGAAACATGTGCAAATTTGGCTAAAACTCCTTTGAGAAATGAAGATATTAACATGATGAAGATGGTAAATTGAATAAGTTACAAGTACATAAAGTTTGAAACGCAATTTGGGAATGAATCTAAAAGGTTAGGTTATTTAGAAGAGGTACCTATTGGAAAATTTATGGATTTTCATAAATTGATACAACTATACATACATCATGAATTTTTTCTAAGTGGCAAGCATGCAAATTTCAAATGTTAGGAGATAATTTCCTACTTGAAATAGTTTTATCTCTAGTTGAATCTGTATAAAATTAATCTTTTACCCATCAAAAGGAGATTTAAACACAATATTACTATTTGGAGTGTTGAACATACCAAATTATTGAGAGGGGAGGTGAATTAGTATGCTTTAAAAATAATCCCAATTAACTATTTTTGAAGTTAAGTTATGTCAATTAAGCATTCATCCACTTAATCAAAACAATAGTGAAGATCAATACACACACACAAGAACACAAATAACACCAAATTTGTGTGGAAACCCCCATGAGGGAAAAAACACAGTGAGAAATACTACTAGGATCTATTGTCATAATCTAGCCTCACAAGTAAAAATAGTTTACAACTTTTATTCAAGGCTACAACCCAAGGAATCAACTACTCCCTGACTTTATTTTAGGGGCTTGCACCCAAGGAAGCTACTATTCCCTAAAAATGTACAACTAAAATATGACCGGTTTATGGCTTCAACCATTGATAGTCAACAATTCTTCTCATAAGGTCTATAACGGATCTTGTAATGCTTTGCTCATGTACTCAAACATCTTCACACACATCCATTATCATCTCTACAACTTTGATCTTCAATATATATCATCCACACACTTTACTATTAAAAATTCAATCGGCCACAAATAAGGAATATCAAACTTGTAACATGTCAACCTACATCTTCATTGGAAGTATATAAAAATGATTGAACATTATTTAAATTTTACCCAAATGAGTCAAAATGAATCACAAAACATCTACAAACACTCCTTGAATTCCACTCAATCATAAACTTGTGGCGCACACCAAAAATATACTTTAGTCAACCTCAAAAAAATCATATCTCCATAAACTAACTTGAAACAACTGTGAGGTATTAGAAACAAGAAAGATCTGCATGCGCTTCAAAATTGAGATACTCTAAAAAATGTAGATTTTCCCCCAAAACTCATACAATTGTCTGTACATTCTCCAACTGGCACAAGTACCCAAACATATGTTTTATAGAACAATTATCTATAGTATACTAACATTTGAAAACTAAGCTTGTGGACCACCAAACCACTTGATAATACAACATAGAATGCATAGGACATCACTAATCATGTCCACAAAACCACATGAACAAATATTCACTTTTGGGGGAATATAGAGCATTCCAACAAGCCTTCATTATCACTTTACCAAAGCATAGAACATAACTCTTTCACTTATAAATTTCACTTTAGAAGGTGTAATGACTTGAAATATTGGATATAACACCTTCACACCTGTACTAACTTATATTCTAGACCAAAATACTAAATATTTCTTTAAAGAAGGATGAAAACCAAAAAACCATGACTTTTCCTTAGGATATACATTGTTAATGCCTTAGAAAAACTTCTACAACTTTACTCTAAGTGTGGTAAACCAAACTGGAAAGATATCAATGTAGAGATATTGGAAATATGTTAGAACATGTGTACCCATGCCCACATCACACTTAGACATCAAGCTAATAAAAACTATTCCATATACTATAACACTAACTTGCACCAATTGATAACTCTACATATCAACTATCTCTGAAGTATATACAATCTTTAACACAAATTTGAATTGGTAACTTTTCATATCAACTATCTTTAGAGCATATACAATCTTCAACACACATTTGAAATCAATGACAACCAATCTTATCAAGATGAAACAATCTCCCCCTTGTCATTGATGGAAAAACCAAAAAAGATGTACAAAAACACTCCCCCTTAGGTGCACATGTCTCTCTCTCCCTTTGAGATCAAGAGAAAATGTAAATAATTTTTTTTTGTACAAGAAAAACTCTAGAAGTCTCCCCTTAATCTATACAACCAAAAGAAAATATCTTCATATCTACAAAATGCACTACTCCACATATATATACATTGCAACAAAAGGGAAAAAATATCTTACATGAAAAACATTCTCAGATCAATTTGATGATGATGACAATTCCCTTAAAGATATTCTTGAGCTGAACTAGGTTGTTATCCCATTTCTTTTTAGCAATGGTCAGGGTTTGGACCTGAGAGGACAGTTGCACAAATGTATCTTCTGCATCTTCCAAAGACGATGGTTCCTTGTACTTTTGAACTACCCCATTTTCCTCTGTTAGGAGTCCTATGAGTGAGGCCAACTGGAGGCTCACTACTTCTCTCAATTGTTTCACTTGAATTTTGAATTTCTCCCTTTGATCTTGTAATTATTGTACCTAGGAGTGAAGAATTTATACTTGTGCCCTAATGAAACCATCACTATCTTGAAATGGATCATATGTTGTAGCAAAATTAGCGATCTGCATTTCAATTGCACTTATCTGGTCCTTAATGCTTTTTGTTCTTGCTAGCGATTTCAAATAGAAAACATACAAAACCTTGGCTTCCTCCAAGCACTTCTAAATATCCTTAATTCAGGATTGCAACTTATCCATTGTGCCATCACACTTCTCAGAGGCATCATTCATCCTCTTATCATTCAATTGTTTCCCTGCCTTCTGAAGATGAGAAGAATAAATTTCAAAAGAATCTATTAGTTGTTTCATTTGTTGTGTGGGGGAAAATGAGGTTCATCCCTTTTTTCTTCCGACAACTTTTCCTCCAACATATTCATGGCTTTTTCTAACACATCTACACTCTCCACTTATTGTTGTAGCAACTCTTGTCTAGAAGTGGATTGAAGTATATCTACAAGTTTCACTTTTTGTAGGGGAGACATACTGGACAAGTACACTTGTCCATCAGAAGTAGGAACATGTAGTAAATATGGAGTCACTATTGGTTGGATTTGCATTTCATGTGCCAAAAAATCCTTTATTGAATCTATTAGAGAAGAGTATGATTTTATGAACTCTCTTCTTCAAAATCCTTCTCCATTTCTTTCTCCTTCTCTTCCTTTCCCATCTCCATACCAGAGACATCTTTCTCTTCATGTTGGTTAGAGGGATCTTCTCCTTCATGCCAACCAAAAGAAGCTTTTTCTTGTTGACCAAAGACAATTTGATCATTTGTATCATCTAGAGGGGACTCATTAACAATTTCATGCACTGCCAAAGGCTCTTGTATATTTACTTCAACATTAATATCATGCTTTTCTAGAGGCTCCTATGCTACCACATCAACTTCACTTTGCAATTCATCTATGATTTTCAATTGCTTGTTGTTTTAGTTCTTCATCAACTTTGATGCCATCTTCTCTTCTTTGCCTCAAAGCCTACTGTAGCCTTTCCAGAGCTTTATTAATAATGCTACTGCAAGAAATATTTTTCTTGAGCATGTATTCAATGACAACCTTCTCAATTTCCTTCTTATCTTTCAAAGGAACATTCAGATGAAACTCCATTGTATCATTTAGAAAAACATATTTCACAATTCCATTAAAAATTGCACCAAAATTGAGAGGATCATGTGTTACTGAAGGAGTCTTCTCAGTCTTCTCCTCAACAATATTCTCTCCTTTCCTCTTTTACAAAGATATATCTTCAAATTCATCTTCTTCCTCCTCTTTAGGTTCTTCCTCATTATTCTTCTTTCGCTTATCCTTCTACTTAGGCCTTGTTTGCACAACTCTTGTGGTCTTCTTCTATGATGGAGTTATAGGTGTAAATTTTCTTCTTCCACTAGTTGATTGTTTTGATCTAGAGGGTTGCAGAGAAGATGCAACAATAGAAGAGGATCTACCGAATCTCCTTGGAAATTGACTGTCTTTTGGAGGAATAGATTTATCTTTTGAACTCTTTGTAGGGGCAACAACTATAGTTTTTGGTGCAAACCCTATTCCTTGTAAAGCTCATCCTTGTGTTTTTCAAAATATTCCTCTACATGCTTCTTAGCCAATTTATTCATGATTTCTCTATATGTGCCAAACATTTCAACAGTTGTATATTTTGGTTTCTTCAATAGGATATCCACATATCCTTGCACATAATCAAGTTCAACCTCACAAGGAATTCAAGAATCCACATGAGGTCCTTGGCTTTACAACCTCTATATATCAATGATATTTATTCACCATGAAAGTTACCTCATCCTTATACTTTTGGACCAAATCAGATGGAATTATTTCTAGAATCTACCATGCATCTTTGTTTTTATACTCTTAAAGAATCCCCAATAAAAAGTAGTATATGCTTGCTTGTCTTGGAAACTATCAATATGCTTCTTGATTTTTGTTGCTACCAAAGTGAACTTATCCCACATTTTACCCTTAAATCTAGTTAATTCATTATGAAAGAAGAAAATAAGGCATATGATTGAAGAACCAAACTTGAAACTATAACCAGTTTCCTTTTTTCTCCTTAGGTTTTCCATCAACCACTCCCTCGACAACTCACATAAGTCAAAATTAGAACCTTCCTTCACCATTTGAAGTGTGGTGTGAATTGCGGTGGTGTCAGTAGACCCTACTCAGTTTGTGAAATAAGTTTTATATGTAATATCGATTGATGTATACTAGACATCGAGATCGGTCATATCCTTCACTAAAAGGATTTCCTTATTAAAATTTGCATCGGTGAGCTCTATAACCATTTCATTCTTTACATATTTTAACATCAGGACTAGTCTAGTGGACCAAAGACCAGTGAAAGCCCTAATAGCTTCCTTTGTGATCATGTAGGGTTTGTCTAGCCAAATGAAATTTTCATGAATGTGGCTCAAAATGATTCTTACCCATTCTTTACTGTTGTAGAAGTCTGGAAAATCCTTCCAGATGTCCAACCCTTTCACAACAACATTTGCATACTCCATATTATACACACCATTATCATTTAGTAACTCATGTAAAACCACTTCAAAGGATGAAGTATGGTCAATTTTACTCAGATGGGCATGGATGTAAATCCTCACATCTTCAGAGTAAACCATATCCATAGGAACTTTTGAGAATGTGCCTTATTTTTCAACCTCCATTGCTTTGAATGTAAATTTTTTGTATTTAGGCCTAGGCTTCTCCACCACATCAATCACCTAAGGTGTTGCAATTGGAATTCCTTAAGAAATCCCAAACACCGAAACTAGGGTTTCACACAGATAACTCAAAGACCTTTTCTCTCTTCTCTACTCCAAAAACAAGTGCTCTTGAATGCAAATGAGATCAAATCATTCAAAAACCACATAAAAATCCTTTCAAATGCCTTAAATTTTTTCCATAAATGCATTCATACTTTAAACACTATGTCATCACAGTGATACAATGATGCTCAATACACCTCTGTAAACCATTCACTTGCTCTAGAACCTTCATAAAAAGGTTTAACATTGTTCAACAGATCTACTCACTAAAGGATCCAATCCAATTCTTCTTCCATGTTGAAATATTTAACATCTTTCGCTTTTAAGGGGGCAAAAATATTTTCAAATGAAATCCCCCTTGAGATAATTCAAGCTATCTCAGTTTGTCATAGGATCTTTTGTAGAATGCACAAGTGTAGTATCATCCTTCTTCTCATATTCCAGAACTTACTTTTCCTTCCAAACCTTTTCATTTCCCTTCTTTTTATGATTTAGGGTTTCATCTTTCTTTCAGTTTTGAATAGTTGGCTTCACAAAACCACTTCTACAAATTTTTGATTTATATCCCATCTTATTGCACTTTTAGCACACAATTTTGTGCTCTAGAACAAAGTTATTCCTCTTCACCTTAGTTCTACACTCAACATCCTTATGACCAAAATTGTTGTAAGCATAACAATAACCATGAAATGAAACAATATCATTTCTATGAGGAACAAATGGGTTTCTACCCATGTAATAATTTCTTCTTTGTCTATATCTACAATCAATAACATTATACCCAAATTTATTTCAAGAAAAACAATGACCTTGAAAAGATTGATTGAACCTAATAGGTGCATGCTGTCTAGTCGGTGGATGACCTCTAAATGTTCTTTGTCTCCAGACAGGAATGAATCCATCTTCTTTCTTGCTATCTTGATCTATCTTTGCATCTCTAGAGTCAATCTTCTTAGGCTTTTCAGTGGAATATTTCTCCTCCTTTTTTTTAGAATTTCCTTCTGCTTTGAAATTTTCATATAGGTTTGTAGAAGTACTGATTATAGGAATTTTTCGTTTTTCAAAACCAAGACCAAACTTCTCTTTTGATGGATTTTTAGAGTTAATCAGTTCATCAAGAATCTCAGAAACTCATTTTAGCTTTAGACCTTTGTTAATTTTCTCTTTTTCTTTTTCCAGATCTTTCCTTAGGGAAACACTCTTCTTCAATCTTTGAATGTTCAATAGTTATTTCTTTCCTTGGGGAAACAATTTCTTCTTCAAGCTTGGAACATTTAGTAGTTTTGCCAATGATTTTGAAATTCATAAACTCTTTAATTATTTTCCCTTCTTCAACTTGAACTTTCAACTTTCCAATTTTCTTCACTACTTTTTAAAGTTGGAGTTGAAGCTATTCATTCTTTCATCTTTCTTCATCCAAATCATTTAAAGAAAAAATAATCTCTCGTATAAAATCTACTAGATAATCTTCTTTATTGAATTCAAATTCATATTCATCATCCTCCATCTAGATTATGACCTCTTTTTCTTGATAATACTTCTTCTTGGATACTACTTTATTCTACATGTATTCAAAGACTAGATATTTCTCTATTGCTAACAAAATATCAAGGAACCTTTCTTTGATACCAATCATTGAACACATTAGAATACTGAGAAGGGGGGTCAATTAGTATGATTTAAAAATAATACCAATTAAATATTGTTGAAGTTAAGATATTCCAATTAAGAATTCATCCACTTAACCAAAACAATAATGAAGATTGAAACACACACAAAAGAACATAGGTAACACTAGGTTTATGTGGAAATACCCGCAAGAGAAAAACCACAGTGAGAAATACTACGAGGAGCTACTGACCTAATCCAACCTCACAAGTAAAAGCAATTTACAACTTTGATTCTAGGCTACAAACCAAGGAAGCAACTACTCAAATTTATTTTAGGGTCTCTCACCCAAGGAAGCTACTACTCCCTTAAAAAGAACAACTAAAATATGATTGGTTTATCGCTTCAACCACTGATAGTCAATAGTTCTGCTCATAAGGTTTGTAGAGGATCTTGTAACACTCTACTCATGCACTCATACATCTTCATGCACATCCATTATCATCTCCACAACTTTGATCTTCAATATATATCATCCACACACTTTACTATTAAAAATTTAGTTGGCCACAAATAAGGAATATCAAACTTGTAACATGTCAGCTTACATCTTCATTAGAAGTATATAAAAATGATTAAATATTATTTACTTTTTACCTAAATGAGTCAAAATGACTCACAAAACATCTACAAACACTCCTTGAATTCCACTCAATCATAAACTTGTGGCCCACACCAAAAATATACTTTAGTTGACCTCAACAAAAGCATATCTCCATAAACTGACTTGAAACAACTGTGCGGTATTAGAGAAAAGAAAGATCTGCATACACTTCTAACTTGAGATACTCTAAAAACTGTAGAATGTCCCCAAAAACTCATACAACTATCTGTACATTATCCAACTAGCACAAGTACCCAAACATATGTTTTGTAGAACAATTATCCATAGCACACTAACATTTGAAAACTAAACTTGTGGACGACCAAACCACTTGATACTACAACATAGAATACATAGGACATCACTAATCATGTCCACACAACCAAATGGACAAATTTTCACTTTCATAGGAATACAGAGCATTCCAACAAGCCTTCATTATCACTTTACTCTACCAAAGCATAGACTAGAACTCTTTCAATTATAACTTTCACTTTAGAAGGTGTAATGGCTTGAAATATTGGATATAACACCTTCACATCTATATTAACTTATATTCTACACTACAAGACTAAATATTGCTATAAAGAAGGATGCAAACCAAAAAACCATGACTTTGCCTTAGGATATACATTGTGAATGCCTTAGCAAAACTTCTACAACTTTAATCTAAGTGTGGTACACCAAACTAGAAACATGTTAGAACATGTGTGCCCACATCCGCATCACACTTAGACATCAAACTAATTACAACTCTTCCATATACCGCAATGCTAACTTGTACCAACTGATAACTCTACATATCAACTATCTTTGGAGCATATACAATCTTCAACACACATTTGAACTGATAACTCTGCATATCAACTATCTTCAGAGCAAATACAATTTTCAACACACATTTTACATCAATGCCAACCAATATTTTCAAGATGCAACATGGGGAAAGTCAGACATGTGTGTTATCGACATGCACAATTAGATTTAGATGGTGTTGACAATACATATGAAGAATGAGCCATTAAGAAAGAGTATCACTTTAATATTAGTGATGATAAAGAGAATGACACATATTTTGTAGAACATTGCTTTAAGAATTTTTTTGAACATTTGGAAAGAAGAGGTATGAAGATTGAAAATGATTTTGTACGGTCTAATTTTTAGAAATCTAAAATAAATTGAGTAACGCAAGGAACTTTTTGAGAAAAATTAAAGTTACATAAACTAGAAAAAAAAATGATGCAAACCAGAACTTTGAGAGATTATGCAATGTCAGGATGATGAAATTACATTAAGATCTTTCAAGATCAAAAATAAAAGCTAGGTAGTGAGTTTATATAGTACTAAGGAGAGGATGGAGGTGAAAAATAAACCAATGAGAATTGACCACCAATAACCACCAACATTGAATAAAGTGATGAAAAAGTAAATACTCCACCCTTAAAGGGTGGAGACACCTCACCACTTTATCTCCTAGTTATTAAATGATTAAATCACTTTATTATCCTAAGAAAGATCAATAAATGTGTAGGAAAAACCTATAACTAAGGGAAAACAAAAACTTACACTAACAACCCCCTTAAGCACAACTTAGGAGGATGTAAAATATGGTGGGTCCCAACAAATGAGGCCATGTTAGGTATCCATGTACATATAAATTCCCTCCAAATAAGAATAATCTCCCCACAAATAGAGAGAGAACACCCCCTAGAATAGATAGAGAGAAGAGAAGGATTAAATAGCCCCCTTGAAGAGATCCAATGGCAGATGCTCAAAACTGCACGTAGAAGATGGTCCATGATTGTGGAACAATGTTCATCCCCTTAGGAAGAAACTTGAAACAAAATATGTGTGTAAACTATCTCCCCACTTTTGAATGGAATATTTAGGAAGAAAGTGCAAGAAGTATGAAGTCTTTGAACTTAGCTCAAGTGTCCCCATGTTTATGTTTAAAGCTATCATAATTAAATTAGGCATTCTAGGCCACATTACTGAAGATGAAAAATTAGATTATCCTAGAGAACGATGTAGAATACAATCCAAAGATAATGATGGTTTAAAAATAGTCGTGCAATGAATACCATCAAAGAGTAGAGATAACCCCTCAAATCTGTCCTCCAAATCTGAAATGTGAGACTCCACAAATAATTTTGAAATGCCTGTCAAGAAATCATCCCAGAAAGATGTATCTAAAAGAATATGTATGTCCTACTACAAGAATTCACTAGAGGCTTTCAAAGAAGGAATAATAAACTTTGTAGTAGCAACAAATGCAAGGACAAAAGGGCGGTCCTCAAAGAGAAGACACATGTTTTCAATAGTGTCATCTAGATTTGAAATGAGGGTCTCTACAAACAAACAAGACATGCCTAGTAGAAATTGGTCCTAATGGATTGAATCCAAAAGACATAATTGATCCTACTACAATGAATCACTGGAGGCTCTCGAAGAAGCATCTCTAAATTTTGAAGCTGCAATAGGTGATGTTGATGGGGTATCAATAAATTGATCATCCACACAAGATGTGTCCACATAGGATGGGACAAAATAAGTCTCAATATCATCCACAATAGCCTGGTTCTCCAAGGAAGCATCATTTTTAGATAAAGATTCAATGTCTCCATACAACTATTGGATGATGGTCCAAGCAATGAAAGGGTACTTAGTGTGCTCTATATGATGTAGAGTATCCTCATAAATAGTAATACATATTAGTCATACCATGTCATTATTATTAAACCATGCATTCATATAATTATAGTAACTTGAATCAAGAATGAGTCCAAGGAGATAGGGTAGTAGATCTTGCTCAAGGAAATGATTCCTTATCCCTTGTTTCTAGGACAAATAGTTATCTGAATTTAGCTTAGCAATAGAATGGAAATAATGTTTATGAGACATGATTAACCCCCCATAAATGGAACTTTATTTCAGTTCATGATTACAAATTGCATGTATAATCCCCCAAGAATGAGTGCAAAAGATACCAAAAATAATACCAATACATTCCCACCCTTTTAAATAGTATAAAAAATGACCCCTCCCCCAAATATTTTGATGTTGACACTTTATAGTTTAGTGCGTTTACAAAGCCTTTTCCAAGATACAATGCTCAATAGGCTCAAAATAGCCAAAATTACAAATTTTGATATAAAATAAACTTGATACAAATTCTAGAAAAATTAACCCATAGTGGACTTCAATACCTTTCCAACACCTATTCGTTTCCAAAAAATGGATCATCAAGGCAAAAGTTATGAATTTTTGAAGAAATTTGCAACAAACAACTTCAACTTACAATATTTGGTAAAAAATAGAAAAAATTCATTTCAATAACTCTATGGATGGAAATTTATCGTCTCCATCTTTTCGATGATATATTGTTTGCAAAAAATGGACACTGTGGTGATTTTTTTTTTTTTTTAAATGGTTGAATTTAGCTTGTAGTGATGACCCTCCTAACAAAATAAAAATTTGCCAAAAATCAAATTTGTCTATTAATTCATCTAAAATAGAATTTTTTTATATGAGAATAGGGGTTTTTGGATGATTTGATAACAATGGAAATATCCGTTTGGGCTGAAGATGCTCCAATAAAAAAATGTTCACTAGATTTGAGCTTTAAACCCTTATTTGCAACTATGTCAAATAATCTCCAAATTGGATGAAACAAAAACCAATATTGAATTTATTGAGACTCTTGGATGCATTGGAATATAGTAAAAAATGCTTCCAGTATAACTTGAAGTTTTACAATCATCAAGATCTCACAAAAAAACATATATAATATAAAAAGGTTATTGGATCTTTGTAAACCCTTTTTTTATTTTTCAAGATTATTCAAAACACAAGAGAAGAGCATATAGGTAATTACAAGATCTTACATGAAAAATTCAATCTCTCAATTAGGAATCTAAGAACTTAGATTTCTCAAAACAAAATTTTTGATATCATGTTAAAAATCTAAAATAGATTGAATAACCCAAGGAATTTTTTAAGAAAATCAAAGTTACATAAATTGGAGAAACATAAATGATGCAAACTAGAACTATGAGAGATTATTCAATGTTAGGATGAAATAATTGCACTACGAGATTCCAAGATGAAAAATATAAGCTAGGTAGTGATTTTATATAGAACTAAGGAGAAGATGGAGATTGCAAATCAACCAATGAGAATTGACCACAAATAACTAACATTAAATAAAGTGATGAAAAAGTAAATACTCCACCACTAAAGGGTGGACAACTCATCACTTTATCTCCTAGTTATTAAATGATTGACTCACTTTATTATCCTAATGAAACTTAATAAATGTGTAGGAAAAACCTAAAACTAAGGGAAAATAATTTATCCCACTAGGAAAATAAAAATCTACACTAACATTGATGGGTGTGCATCACAATTAAAATCATGAAGGCCATTTTATGAACCATGTAGATATCATCAACATAAAACTATACCACATGTTTGTATTTTCATTAAGAGTGGGCATAAAAAGGGTGAATATGATGGCGCATGAGATTGCATCAAACACACAAAATATCATTTAATGAATTGTGAGGGAGATCATATAATTGATGCACATGATGTTGAATTATGTAAAAAAAATTTGCATGTGAGGTCGACACTTCTTCAAGGAGGAACCCATGTCCAAATAGAGTGTTTTGGGAGATATCAAGTATGTAATTTATTGTTTGAAAAAAGTTTGATTTTTTTTTAAATTTTAAGTTTAAATATTTTTTTTATTTTTTTTATATATATATATATATATATATATATATATATATAGAACAATGCATGGATGCAAGAGGATAGAGAAAATAAGATATTTACATTGTGCACTAGGGATTACTCTTGTTTTATTATGATTGCATTTTGGGAGATTATGATAATTGCAACAACCAACAATATGGATATGTTAGTGAAAGGAATTTGGTGCCAATAGTTTTTACTAAAACATATAACAAAGATGAAGACAGAAGCTTTGAAGGAAGTCCTTTGATTTAAATTGATTATGGCCACATTTCATGATTGATTAAAAAATTTATATATATTGTGCAAAGTTTATAACTTAAATCTTGTTTTTTAAAGTTTAATATATGTTAATTTAGACAAACTTTAATTATATATTTTTATTACATTTATTAGAATTAGAGATTGGTTCTATTTTTTTACATTGAACATTGTGGTGTAGGAGATGTTTTTGTAGTCATAGTAGAGGCTGGAAACATAAAAGGTGCTAGTTATTATTTATTACATTGCACAGAGGAGAGGATGAAGTTAACAAAGCCAAAAACAAGCGATGGAATTTTATTTCCCATAGGTCTAGTTGGAGTGGAAGGGACATATCTCAAACAATTTAAATTATTAAAAATGGGATTCATTTTATTGATTACCATCTTGACAACATGGTGTATTAGTATAGCCACCTAGTAACAACTATTGACCTATCTCTTCATCAAGTTTTGCATGCACGTGGACGTCATAAGTGGGGACTAGATAAAGATGATCATCAGAGAATTATATTACATGTTATTAAAGAGTGACCTGAACTGATTGATATGGTATGAAAATTATGGAGAAAAAACAAACTTCATTTTGAAGGTATTCATTAGATCTACTTGTATTAATTATTTTAATTTATGCTTCAATAGTTCTTTCCTTTCAAATTTTAATTTCAATGGTTCTTAACAAATATTAGAATCAAATGATCTCTATGAACTTTATTTTTATTTACATTTCATCATGGCAGGAGATTTAGTTTTGCAATCATTTAGCTACAAGGATTTCAAATTATTGAACTTCATGTTGTAGGTATGATCTCTACATTATATCTAGTCTTTAATTTATCATAAGGAAAACCTTCTCTCCAAAAGAGAAAAACATATATCTTTCATATTTTTATTTTTTTTCGTTCTCTATAAGTTGCACTTAAAAGGGGTGTTGGTGTGAATGCAATATTTTACATATCCGATTTCTTCTAAAATCTTTTCACACTATTCTAGTTAATTTTACTTAAAGAACTTAATTTTTTGTCTTAATTCAGAAACTTATAGGTCTCACCCTTACCCTACATACAAAAGTTTCCTCAGTGCACACAATGTACCATCCCAATATATTCTATCCATTTTTGGATTGTGAATGATCCTTGACTTCTATAGAGTTCACTATAACTCTTACAATAAAAGACCCCTCCACTTGACAACAAAAAGATCAAAAGTGTAGAGAACCCTTTACTTTGTAGGGAGACATTTACAACTTTATCACTATCATTACAAACAACTTTCAAATCCACAATCTAGAATAAAATTGGAAGAGCTTATATCGCTAATATAATCACCATGCAGGGTCTTGCAATTCTTTCCATGGTTGTTGTAGATAATAGCACAACCACTTGCCACTCATTTGCTCTGGTGCTTTACATGTAGAACGTCGTACAGTATAATCATACATCTGTGACTTTTGAACAGATTTCTTTATGTTGGCCAGCAATTATTTGTTTCTTCTAATGCTTTGGCTGGTTTGAGTAGGTAAAATTTATCTATTCTTGAAAGCTTGGAGTGGATGTACACCATTCAATACAATACGTTGGCCCAAAATTTGAGCCACTCTAGGCAATTCTAACAAGAAATTAGCTTTGTCAATCTTACACTTATTTTTGCCTCCTAAAAAGCTGAATTAATAACCATTCAATAGTAAAATATGTAATTATTATTTGAAATTATATATCATGGTATTGTCATTTGACTAGTTGAGAGATAAATAGAAAAATTATTTACTAATTTATTTAAATATAATGAGAGTTCAGAAATAGACATATAAAAAGGGGCTCTAGGAAAATTCATCGCCAGCAATTCACCGATGGAAAATTCATCGCCAACAATTCACTATGGGAAAATTCATTGCGGGTAAATTCACCGTCATGAAAAATTCACCGCCAAGTTAAATTCACCACCAACAATTCACTGAGGCCGAAAATTAACCGCCATTAATGTTTTTTAATATATATTTCAAAAACTTTCAATTTTTTTTGCAAAAGAATAATTTAATTTATGATAATAAAAAAATAATAGCATTAAATTTAGAGAATTTGATTGATGATAATAAAAATAAAAATATTTTTCAATAATGCAAATGAAAAGAAAAATTACTATGAACCAAATCTAACACAAAAATAACGCAAGTGAAAATTATTTAAAAAAAAAAAATTTAAGTTCACAAAATATATATTAAAAAAAATTAATGCCGTTTAAAATAATTGAAATGAAAATAAAAATTACTATTAACCAAATCTAACACAAAAATAATGTAGGTGAAAATTATTTAAAAAATAAAAATCAAAGTTTACAAAATATATATTAAAAAACATTAATGCGGTTAATTTTCCACTTCAGTGAATTGCTGGCGGTGAATTTAGCTTGGCGATGAATTTTCCGTATGCCATAAAAAGGATGATATAATTTTTTAATTTTTTATTCAAATAGATTTTTAATTAGAGGCTTATGATTTTGATATTTTTATTTGGTAGAAAGATATATGAATCAATTATTTATCAAGGATTGACATTTATTTAAATATAACAAGGTTTAGAAATAGATATATATAAAGAGGATGGTTTAAATTTCTTAATTTATTATTTGAATATATTCTTTGTTAGAGGCTTATGAATAAGGATTGAGACAAGAAGTAAGTGTGTAATGTATTTAGCATGAAATAAGTTGATGTAATAAATTGATAATGTAGTTTTAATATTATCATAAATACTCCATGATAGATGTTTTTAATGATTCATAGATTATCCTAGGCGATTTCTCACTTGTTTTCAAATGAAAAAAATGTTTTTAAATATAACAACACAAAAATCAATACAAGCATGCATAAGATTGGTTGAAAATGGCTTGTAAATATGGTGTGAATAGAGCTCAATTTAAAATTTTAGAGTTTATATCTACATATATAAAAACGATCTAGATGAATTGAGATGAGACCTTGTACACATGTTCCTTGTCATAATATAATTTAACTTTTCATTGAATAAATATTGATACTCAATCTCTACCATGTGAAAAAGTAATTTAACCAATCTGAACAAATAAATATGAAATCCATCCCCTTCTATACATATCCCAAAAAAATTCACCTTGTCCATGAATTCATACAATAATTTACAAAGATACTTTCTCCACACATGAAAAAGAATTTGTTCAAATTAATTGTAAAATATGTGCCTCCACAGGCAAGCCTTATAAAATATATTCCTATAAATAAATTGAAGCTATGATTTTCCACGTTCACCACAAGCAATCTCATATTTTTACTATGAAATGAATAAATTTGTTGAGTGCATTGCCATCTAGTCCAACTAATCCATCTATCAATGGGAGAGGTTTTGTCAATCTTGACACCCTTCAATGTGTCTATTTTGATACTCATAAACTCAAGATCTCTTTTTCTCTTATCCACAATTCATAGTATAAAATGTAGTTTACATTCATATGACACCAACATTGAAAATTATTATGGTTGTAATCCCACTTCGTACATGTCTTATTGTTTTATGTTTAATCAAGTGTCAAAATTTGATTCTAATGCTAGATCTAGAAAATAATTTATTTAGACATAATTTTACATAATAAAAATGATGCAAGGGTAGTGAGATAAACGCCTCTTTGACTATATATGGTCACCTAGGTTGGAAGTAGAGGTTAGTGTGTACTTTAGGGCAATATAATTGCATTAATTTTCAATAAAATTTATTTTAAAGTTTTTGACTATATTGTTCATAAGATTTTCATAAATTAAGTACATAGGATCTATACTTTAAACAATTTGTCCACTATTCAATTCAAGAATCAATAGTAGAATAGACATCTTTACATTTTTATATCGAGATAATAGATTGAAAGATTCTTAGATGATCTATTAAAAATTTCAAATATAAAAAACGACCCTCTTAAATTCCATCATTGATTGTTTAATTAAATACTAAACCAGCATCAAGAACCCATTAAAAAGCACACTAATTGTTCACCTATTCTTTATTATAGACCCACTATTCCACTTTATTTGACACATTAACTAGAAAAATATTAAATTTATTTCCAACACAAAGTAGCAATGGAAAACTAACGAAACAACGTATTTAAAATCTACTGGGATTACATCTGTAAGTAAACTTACAGTAGAAAACACTTGCACGAAAGGGAAATGGATTGTTTAAGAACACAAGTATTGTAGTCCACTACTCATTAACTACAGGAAATCCAAATACAGTACAAACATCAAAACAAACACGTATGAAAATGACTGGTGATCATTCCACTTTCTCTTCATCCTTGCTATGGTGTCCTGGAAGCTTCTCCTTTATCTTCTCCATCAATCCCTCTTTCTTCTCTTTATCATCTTCCCCTCCTTTCTTCTCATGCTCTCCAGGAAGCTTTTCTTTGATCTTGCTCTTCA
This sequence comes from Sequoia sempervirens, assembly GCA_007258455.2. NCBI lineage: Eukaryota > Viridiplantae > Streptophyta > Pinopsida > Cupressales > Cupressaceae > Sequoia > Sequoia sempervirens. The sequence continues at coordinate 117,332,188 of VDFB02000363.1, read as the reverse complement.
GCCCACCTTTCTTTTTCTTCTTCTTCTCCCTCTCCCCTTTCTCTCCTCCTTCCTCATCGCTAGACTGCACATACAGAGATACGTCCATTACACCCATAAAAGTAAAACATGCAAAACTGAAATTAAAGAGAATGGTCAAAGGGAATAAAGAGAAGTTACAGAGGTAGATGAAGAGCTGTTTGAGCGATGGATTTTTCCCATCAAGCCTCCTTGGTGTGTTTTCCCATCACCTTCACCGTGATGTTTGGGTTCCTCTTCTTTGTGCTCATGTGTTTCCTCTTCTTTCTTCTTCCCAAACAAACCAAACAGCCCACGATCCTGCTGCTCCGCCATTACTTTTCACACAACTTAACAAATCAACAGTACAAACAGAAGAATGCAGTGAAAGAAGTTGATGAAATGGGTGGAGGCGAAGATTGGTTTTATAGGCTTGGGCGAGCATGGAGGACGCGCTTTGGATGCTTCTGTTCGTATCTGTGGTCGGTGATACAATTGTGGAGGCTATGACAGATAACTTTAAAGATGAAAATAAATTTGATGTACAGATGGGGATAAGGCTTTTAATGCCCACAGAAAATGTTAAAAGGCCATTTAAGCCACTTTAAAGTCAGTGTCGGTCATCTGGTAATTGTAACTAGAAGGTCCTCTTAGCCACCGCCGACCAACATGGACGGTGAAAGAGAAAACGTTTAACCACAAGATTGGCATTAAAAAAAAGGTTTTATATCAAATTTACAAACAGTTATTGGAAATTGAAGTACAAGTTTTGGTCAGAATTTTTTTGGTTTAGAGTTAAGGATTGAGAGTTATTCTTTCTTTTAAAATTGTCCAATGCATGATCTTCACTTCTTATTGTTTATGATGTCAATGTATGCACTCAACAAGATTTGATCTCTAATATAATTATGTTGAAAATGTCTATGATGGTGGAGGTCTTTCATTTACTCTTCCTGATCAAAATATATAAATTTCCTAGAATCCTTTTCCTAGTCATAATCGATGGAACTTGCACATGCTAATTTACATGACTCTACAAATAAACTTATGGTCATTACTCCATGATGGTTTTTCTTCTATACCTATCATTACTTTTTTTACATATAAAATTCCAATCAATTAAGGGTGTTCTTTATTGATCTTGGTAGAATTTTGTTTCATTTTCAATAAAGATAACTAGTGGAGAAGAAGAGCTGTTTGTGAGATGATGTTTTTTCATCAAATCCTCTTGGTTTGTTTTCCCATCACCGTGGTGGAAAGGGATGATTTCTTCTTCCCAAACAGTCAAAAGAGCCCACGATCCTCCTGCTCTGCCAGTTTTGTCTCGGCCATTACTTTTCACACAACTGAACAATTCATCAGTACAAACAGAAGAAATGTAGTTGAAAGAAGTAGACGAAATGGTCGGTGATAGAAATGTCGAGGCTATGACAGATGACATTAAAGATGAAAATAAGTATGATGTACAAACAGTAACAAGGCTTTTAATGCCCACAGAAAGCGTTGAAAGCCATTTAAGCCACTTGACACTCAGTGTCGGCCATTTGCTTCTTGATTTGATAATTGTAATTGAAAGATCCTTTTAACTACCAACGACCGACATAAACTTCCAAGGAGCAAATGTTTAGCCACAAGAAGATGGGAGAAAGCTAATTGAAAAATCTAACATAAGTTAATTAAGAGTTTAGGGTGTGTGAAGTTTGTTATAAAAATGTTGATGGATATCATTTTCAGGGTCTATGTTTTTTTTCTTCTTCTTAAATTATAAATCTAATAAAAACTATAAGTGCATGAAGAATGATGTTGTTAACATTTTAAAAAAATTTATGTAAAAATGTTAAGTTAGTTATAACAATTATTGGTATTTTCTTCTATATATATTTTTAAAAAAATATGTAAAAATGTTGAGGAATATCATTCTCGAGGTTTATGCTTTTTTTTTTAAAATTATAAATCTAATAAAAGCTATAAGTGCATAAAGGATGATGTTGCTAACATTTCTTACATTTATTATTTTAAAGATAGGCATGTTAGTATAGATATCTTAAATACATCATTCGAGAAGTCATCAATAAATATCAATGTTATTTTATATGCTTTTTAATTGAAATCTTACTACTCAAAAGAAGTCTGTGTGAGGAAATCACAAAGCCAAAATCCTATGGAATTTTCAAAGAGAAAGGGTTTCTGGGCATGCGTGGAACACGATTGAAGCATTTGCAACTTTGGGTGTGGGTGTCTCGTATATCCTTTTTATTTTTTTTGCATTTGTTGCCTTTGGTGTGGTAGCATTGTTGTGTGTGCTCGTTCTGTCTTGCATTAATTTCTTTCATGCTCTATTAATTATTGGTGGCTTTGCTTACCCCAAACATTTATGAGTAGGGGTACATGTAATGTGCACATTTTACATGCTTAATGGATACAAAACAACCTATCTAATCTACAACAAACTAACTAATTTGCAATTTTTTTTTTAAAACAATAACATAATACACTACTTCAGGCAATAGTCAATGATATCATTTAGTTAGGAGTAAAGGTAGCAATGAGTCATTTTTCAAAAAAAATAATGTCTACTTCTTTTAGATCAGCATATCATACCTCTTACTTACTCCAATGTCTCTTGCATTCCATCGCGTTACAATTTCTTCACTCCCAATACTTGTACGTGCAAGTATTTGCATGACTAGATGCACAACCTTAAGATCAAAGGGGTTAAATACATGGTCCTAGAGATTAGCCATATCATTAATATAACTAGATCATAAATCAGATATTAGTTTATGATTAGATTTGTAAGGAAAGATAAAGTACACATATCATTAGGAGAGAACAGTAAAACAAAAATAAACCACATAAGGGAAAGCCCTAAGGCCAAACCTATGCCTCAGGGGATCATTGCTTGATGGCCTTGCCTACATACACGCATCACAAAGGCTCCGTAGTTTGACAACTTGAGTTTCCTCCAACTCATTTGACTGATCAACAAAGGGTATATCCACTAGTTTTCAAAAGATGACTCTACCTTAGTCACAATCATAACCCCATGACACTAAAACACGCTAAACTCAATTCTCTACTTAAATGCATCACATGTCCCCTATTCTTTGAGTTATAAACTATAGGAGTGAGTACACAACCCTTGCTAGGGTCTATTTCCCTAAACAGTTTCACAATTGATTGCCACCCACTTAGGTGAAGTTGAGGGTTAGAAAACCCATTAAAGATATATTATTAAAATATAGGGTATAGACTCGATCCCTGATAATTTGACAAAACTCGATCATGCATGGGTAAAAGCACAAAGTTGTGTCACACTTTCAACCAACTAAAGGGTTTTGAGTGAACCATTTCTAGTCAAAAAGTGTTAGGCCGAGAAGTTTTCAGTCGAAACCACGCGACAGTGACATGGCATCGATGTGGCAGTACATATTTGGCCAGTAGGTTTTCAACCAAAACCCTTCCAATCAAATACTTTTTGACCAGAACCAAAGATTATAAAATTAAAAAAAAGGGGGACCCGCCCCATTTTTGCATGTTCAAGTGGAAGAGCTAAGGGTGAGTGTTTGAAAACTATTACATATCAAAATGAGGGTATTGGTAAATTATCCACCATTACTTTTTAAACAAGATACAACCCCTAATTTTTAAACACCACCTAGATTGCAAAATAGGTCTTGAACATAAATGAATTAGTTTTAACTTGTCCATACGTCATAATAAAATTAAATGGTACAAGAAATATATCATGAAGAAATAAACTAGAAGAATACTTTATTTAGGAATAATACACTTAAAAGACTACTTAATAGTATTGTTTTTATAAAGAATTTAGAGAAGCTATTTCCTTTATATGAGCATAAAAAATAGTTATTATTATTTTTGAATAATATCCCACTTGGATCAATTGCCTATCACTTTCTTGCAATCCTCTATTTTGGTAATGAAGTCTGAGATGTATATTGCAAATTCTATTTTTTCCTCTTTCCTGTGCACAATTTATAGATTTCTTATAGAACAAAAATATATTGTATAAAAATCATTGCATCAATAAATTCTTATCACTCGTAGGGGACTAGTCTTGCCCCAGGTACCCATGATATGGGTTGTTGGGTTGGGTCGCGGGGACACCCTTTTTGTATCGAAAAAAATTATCACTGTCATTCTCCTTCAATGAACCTCCATATGGCGCTTAACAAAGATTCTATCACTTAAGATCCATATGATTTAATATTTTAATACCTCTTGGCATGAAGAAAAGGTACCTGCCCCTGTCTATTATAGATTTTGTGATTAGCACCAACACTTAATGCTATTGTGTGCTGCCATGGAAACACCATAAATAGGTCTACAACCCCTACACTTTTGATATCAAAGATTGTCTTTGACATGATCTTTTTATAGTCTCATCTCATGACGAGGGAGCAAACCCGAGACACAGAAATACACTCACAAAACAGAGAATAATATTTTATTCATAAATATTGAACTTCTTACATGCAGAGGATCTCAAATCCCCAAGCTCTGTATTACATGCAAATTACAGACTTACAGAAAATTACCCAGATCCCCTTCGCAGCATGCCTTAAGTTACCCAAAAAACAGAAATAAGCCCCTAAATAGACCCATTTCCGGAACCAAAACAACCTTCAGATAAGATTTTTGGGTTTGGCGCCAAAATTACAATTTGAAATTCAAGTTTAAATTCACTTGAAAATTAGCACATTTCTAAAATATGCACCAACTTCCGCAGCCATAACTTTAATCCGAGTTGGATCTTCAATGATAATACCTTTTCTAAAGCCTCGAAAAAATTTTCTACAAAGTAGGTCTTTGGAACTAGTTTGGCATTTCAAATTTTCAGGCCCATCCGGGATCGTTTGGTGCCTCAAACTGAGCTCGGAAGGTTTTTCAGGGCAAAAAGCAGAAATTGGAACTTGAATAACTTTCAAGTCGTGAATGATCTTGACCTGATTCTTTCACCAGACTGTGTATTTTTCCATCTTGAACCTTCCCATAAATTTCTGTCTTCCCACGACTTCAAATGGAAACCTGCTAAAAATAGCAGTTGAGCAGAAAAAGCAGAAAAGTAGTTCTGAAAGTTGGAAACTCTTATTCGACGAAAAGGGTATCTAGAAATACAAAAACATCTACAAAAAGAAAACAACAAGAACAAAAAAGGAAATCATCTTTTGGGTGATGCAAGATTGCCCTCACACCACTGGATGCTCCTGCATCATCTCATCATTATATTGTGAACAATGTCTCTCCTTTCTGAATTTTTCAATCAGTGACTTCTTTAAGTTCTGCCTCACTATCCTTTGATAATAATGAGTTCTAGAATATTTATCTTGAATCATTTCATGAACCATCTGCTACCAAGGTTGACTGGGCACATGAAAGCTGTTAAAATCTTCTGAACCTCTTGAAGATGGAAACCAATTTTCACAATCAAGTGTTGGGAAAATGTGTCTCAACCTTTCAATTATATATAGTTTATTGTTGATAGGATGTATGTTGGTATGTGGTGATTGATCATGCAAATGCTGTACACTCATAGCAAGATATGGGGTTCAGGGCATCACCACAATTTTTTTTTTTCGTTGACATGTTAAGGTTTTTTCTCATTAACATGTCAAGGTTTTTTCTCACTAACACATCAAGGCTTTTTCCTATTGACACATCAAGGTTTTTTGTTAACACGTCAAATGAAAAAAGACCTTGTAAAACCCTTATTCTAGAAGGTTCCAAAAAGCTTGTTATAAGTGGCTGGGATGTACGTAGATGGGTGTGTATTTTGAGAGTCTGATAGCGGTCGTGTTATCTCTTGATCTCTGGTGGTGATACTCTTGTAAGAATCTTACTTTGCAAGTATATTGCAATCTTTTGATTTTTGAATAATATATTGGGCAGCTTTTGGAGTGTGGGATTTTTCTCTCGAAAGGGTTTTCCCCACGTAAATCATTGTGTTGTGGTATGCATGATATTTGTGTTTATTTTTGTTTAATTTTTGTAACTATTAAAGATCTATAAAGTTTTGCATTTTTCTCCTCTCAAAATTAGTGTAGGAAGTTGTTCTGCTACCTTAACTTCCTTACATCTTCAACATCTACATACTTGGATTAATATGCTTATATACATAAAACTAAAATTGTTTTAATGGGACAACATTGTCACTAAATTTTGCAACAATTTTCCTAATGATAAATATAGGTTAATACACGAATTTCCCCCGTTATCTTATCCTACACCCTCAATATGGGTTGACTAGAATTGGGTACATTAACTCTCGTATCTACTGCTTTGTCAATACCCTCAATCATATTCATCTTAAAAGTTCTTGTAAAATATTTGCCTATGAGTATAGGACAGTGAGATTTATTATGTTTTGCTAATAAAGCATATTTAAGACAATGACACCTTGCCTTAAAAATAAATTATACATATGTATGTATATATGTAGTATGTATGTATGTATGTATGTATAGGACAATGAGATTTATTATGATTTTCTAATTTAAATACATATAAGAAAATACAACCTTGTCTTAAAAACAAATTTGTTGATATATATATATATACATACATGTATGTATGTATGTGTGTATGCATGTACATACATATGTGTATGTATGTATACATATTGTGGACATGGAAAAAGTATCCCTTTGTCCTTGCTTGATTTGAGAATAATTGATGATAAATTGGATTTAATGATGCCTTGATTTAGTGTTGTGAGGTGTTTTACACATCCACACTACATCTGGGACCCTTGCAAACTAAATAAAATGCATTCATCGATGTCTTATAAAGGTGTTATAAAGTGTTGTAAAAGACTTTCACACTTATCTAGACTTAATGGACCTATTCTTCTCCTAATTCAATGTCATAAAATGTATTTAATTGCATCTTCACATTAATTTAGAAGGCTTGTAAATTAAACCTAATTCTAATCTAGTGTTGTAATGTGTTTCACACATTCACATTGGATATTGTGCCTTTCTAGGCTATGTGGACCTCATTCTAATGTTGTAAAGTGTATTTAATCACATTTTCACATTGAACTTTATATCCCTATCCCTAATCACCCTTTACATCATCATTAATAGGCCCCTATGGGCCCATATTGTGCATCCCGAGGCTTAATTTGATCAAAGACCTGATAAAATCATCATATAAACCTATTTTATTCATTCCCCGACAATCCAGTTGGAAAAAAAGCCCTTGTGGGACCAAGTAACCCATCTGGGCGAATTAATCCCATCCAGGTGGGACTAAGTTGCCCAACTTGGTGACTTAGTCCCATTTGGGCTATTTTCGAGGTTCTAGCAAGAAAAATTGGATTTTAAGTTTATTTTTCCCTCATGTCGGCCTTGGGGATCAAATTAATAGGAAAATTAGGTGGATTGCCTATAAGTACAAGCTTCTAAACCCTAAGTCATAATCAATTTCATTATTCATCCATCATTCATCATGTTCTTAAGTCAAGCAAGCTAGGGTTTTGACATTTCAAGTCATCAAGATAGCCTTTTCAGACATTCAAGGGCAGATTCTTCATCTATTGTTGCAAAAAATCAACATCTATCATCATGACAAGTCTCTAACTCCATTTCTTCATGCTTCATTACATTATTTCTTCATTTTGGTTTAATTACCTAAAAGGGGTTTGACCAAGGCAAACCACCATGCCCTAACATTCACCATTTCTTTCTCTTTCTTTGTGTGTTTGCAGATTTAGGTACTTTGAAGGTTTGAAGATCATTGAAGGATAAGTTGCAAAGTTGTTGAAGACATCTCCTTGTTTGCAAAACCAAAATATCCACAAAAAGTTAATTACAGTGCTAGAAATTAGAGTTTCAGAGGTGACCACTTGTCAAGAATTGAAGTGCAGACCGAGGGCTTCCGTTTCAACTTTTGGATTTTTAGAAAAGCCAAAGTGGACTAAGTCACCATTAGTGGAAAATTAGTCCCACTACACATGTTTTTTAGAGTTTTATGTAGATTTGGATACCCATTTGGCTGAAATGGGATCCGGTACAGTTTTCCAGATCTGGGACTAAGTCGCCTAGAATGACGTAAGTGTCCCAATAGGTCAAAATTTTAGAATCAACAACATTTCCAATCTCTATTCTAATCTGCAACACATTTCTAGGTGCACCTCTTTATTTTTATAGTTTTTTGTTTTATTTCATGGTCATTTAGTTTATGTTTGCATGTAACATTGTGTTTTCAAACATTTTACATTTTATTAGTTTTGCATTAGTAATCAATATCTTTTATCAGTTTATTGCATCTAGGACATTACATTTAGGCATATTTCATTCATATTTGCATTAATCTTGAGTGGGGACATTGCCCATTTTGGCCCATTTCTCTCCTTTTAGGTGAAAAACCCTAGAAGCATTAGAGAGCATTAGTGTGCCAAAATCTTTGTCCACACATATGTGTATGTATATATGTATACATATCTGTCTGTGTTGGAAGAATGAATAAGGTGACCTCCGGGTTTGTTGTCATTAATGCCAACATTGGTTGGTAATTGACTAAGTAAATTGTGTGTCTATGTTGATCCAGTATTTTGGTCTGGAAATCCTCTTAGTAAAAGGAAACTATGAGTTTTTGATATGTTGCTCAAGAGTGTCAGTTATAGGTATAAATTATCTTTCAGCTATCTTTGTTGATTTGGTTGTGTAATCCAAGTGACATAATTTCAATATTATTTTGGCCGATAAGGTTAAGAATTGTTTGTACTTTGTGTGTTCCTTATTAGGTATGGGTTGACCTGATGTATGGATGACACATTTTTTTGTGAGTGCCAAAAGGAATTTTGTATTGAGCTGACAAGTCATTTTGAATTTTGTTTGTTCACATTCAATTAGGCCAACCTAATTGATTCTAGAAGACATGACTGTGTATATATGTGTGTGTATAAGAGAGAGAGTGACATGGAATATGTATGCGAGTGATGCGATAAATGAAATAGTGAAAAGTGATAGATAATAAAATTGTATATTTGCAGCTAGAGTGGAATTCTGGTGTTTTTTGAGATTAATTAGAACTAATTTCTACACTGTGTAGGTGCACTTCATCAGTTCACTTTTGGCAGTGAGTCATACCTCTTTTTGCATCCTGGCTACAAGCCATCTTTTGTATTCAGGTTGTGGGCCTTTCAAGGATAGTGTGTCCTGGCAGTGAGCCCTACAATATCTTATGACTGATTATAATATATTGTGAGATAATCCTCACCATGGTTTTTTCCAATTTAGGTTTTCCACATAAAAATCTAGGTGTCAATGTGTTATGATCTCTTGTATGTTTTGGTTTAGTATTGCAGCTAGATGCGGATTATTAAATGGATGGTTAATAATTAATCTTGTTAGTAGAATATTGATTCACCCCACCTCTCAGTATTTAGTGTATTCAACAATTGGTATCAGAGCTTGGTTCCTATAAAAAAGTCTTGTAGCTTGAGGAAGGTCCCATAATTTGAATACATGGCTAACAAAAGCTATCTTGCTCCTTCAAAATAAAACTCTGTATCTGAGAAAATCAATGCTACTCTTGAAGAATTGGATAAAAGCAAAGATGAGAAGGAAACTCTAGAAGGAAACTTGAAGGAAGCAAATGAATGTATTAAGAAGCTAAGAGAGTAGATCAAAAATTTCAAGGAGAGGCACATGGAAGTTAATGATTAATTGAAAAAGGCTAATGAAGACATTACCAGATTGAAGGTGCAAGTAGAAGAGAAGAAGCGAATTGAGGAATGCCAAAAAGTTGAGATTCAAAATAAAATTGATGAATGTACAAAGCTGGAACAAGAAGTGGTAACCCTAAGAGCCGATCTAGAAAAATAAAAAGATCATGAAGAAAGATTCAAAACTAGCTCGACAAGGCTTGATGAGTTGATTACTTCTCATAAACCTTCTAAGGATAAAGGTGGTTTAGGACTTGAAGAAGGAAAAAGCTCAAAGACAAAACCTATTTCTAGCAAAGTGGACAATTAGAAGAATATTCAAGGAAAATTTAATCAAATCAAGAACCAAAGGAGCAATACTAGAAGGATTCCTATTTGACAACCTAATGCTCAAAGGTACCCATCTTTTAATTGCTTTTGTTTTTCATGCAATAAATTCAGTCATAGAGCAACAAAATGCAGAAGTAGGATGAACCAAAATAGAATGAGTCAGAATGTTGGATTCTTTACTGGAAAATGCTATGTTTGCAATAAGTTTGGACATAGAGCTATTGAATGTAGAAGCCAGATAATGATGAAAATATTTAATATTGGTATAAGGATTCAATCTTTTCAAGGGTACTGCTACACATGTAATATCTTTGGACACAAGGCTAATCAATGCAGAGAAAGGATGAATGCAAATCAATTTGATCAAAGATATGTTGTGTGATATACTTGCAACAAACCAAGACATATCTCAAAATTTTGTAGAAGAAAAATTGGGAAGAAACCTAATCTAGAATATAAAAACAAGTCTGTGAACAAAGTAGATCCTGTCAAAGTAAGGAAAGAAATGGTAAAAAACTGGAAGAAGGAAGAACCTATGAAAAAGGATGAGTCAAACACTCCTGTATCTGCATTCAGTGTAGATACCTCTTCCAAGAACAAAGCCTAGTAATGGTTTTAGGGGGAGCTGCCACAAAAAATCTAAAAAGCCCCCAATATATAAGGTGTCAAGTGGTGATACAAGGATATGTGATGTGATTCATTACTTTGAAGGCTTTGGAGAAATTTCTGGTAGAAAATAAGCAGATCCGGAGAATTGTGAAACTTTTCTTGGTTTTCAGTGTGTTTCATAAAGTAGTTGGTAGCTTTAAAGTTGAAAAGAAATAAATATGAATTAGGGATAAATTTGTAAGCAATAAAGTAAGAGACCAAGTTAAGGAAAAGCAAATTTGCACAATTTGGAAGAAGCAGTGCAAGCTGAAGTGAGACTAAAGGTGATTTAGAGCATCGTACATCAAAACCCTAGTTCTCGACAATCAGAAAAGGTATTCTCTATTATCTAAATTCTATGGATTTTAAAGTTGAAGGGACTTTTTGTTAAGCATTTTCAAGATTGTTTGGGGAATATGGCCACTCCTAAGGTTGTGGAAATCTCTGAGATACCCCAACCTAGATTTAGAAGATTTTCATGGAAGTGTATGAAAATGACCCCATGGGTGTGTTCTTGCACATTTCAAGCCATGTGCTACCCACTGAATACCCAAGAACATACATTCATGGGAAATTGGAAGAATTCAATCACTAGGAGTTGAATGATTTGTGGGACAATGAGTTGACTGGAGATGATCTAATGCTTAAGGTATAATATGAAAACCTAGTTCGAATGATGTTGAATGTTTGGAACTGGTTTCCAAAATTTTCCAGTGAGAGTGAGGTGAAGTTTGTTAGAATGTCCCTCAACAGGGTTCATAGCAAATTTGTGTGGGAAAATGATCTAGGGATTATCAACAAGGAGGAAATTCAAGCTATGACTAGTCTTTGTGATACTGGTACCATTCTAGTTCTAAAGGAAGTGAAAAATGATGAAGTCACAAGGATGACTGGTGCTAAGTTTGACGAAGGAGCTTTAACTACAAAGTCTATTGTAAACCCTGTCATCAAGTATTCTGCCATCATGATTGGGAAGAAAATCTATTTCTCTAATTGAGTAAATTTAGTATCGACTACAACAATTCACACTTGTATATGAAATGGTGGTGAATGGAAAAGATTTTGATCTTTGTGAGTTGCTTAGGTTGCAACTTATGGAGAACCTGAGTATGAAAAAGGAAAAGAAGCATGTTTTTAAATTTGGCACTTTAGTTGTTTGCTTGCTTCTATTTCTTGAAGGAGTTACCATGAAGAGAAGGCATAATATGGAATAACATTAGACCGGTTGCTCATCAAATTTTTGACCATCTGCATGTAATCTAGGAGATTTTAGGGCACATAACAATGCTCTGATTGCTTTCTTTGTAGTATTTCAGAATGAAATGCATGAAAGAGAATGAATTCCAAGGAGTTTGGTGAAGAAGTATGAAAAGGAGGTAACATTTCTTATATCTATAGATGAATGCATCACTGAGGTTGCAGAACCAAAAATTTGATGGATATAACCTTTGGGATATGAGATTGAAGAACGAATGGCAGAGAGGTACATTAAGATCCCGTTGGATAGTCCTAAGGACCCCTCTCTTCCTAGGCATGGTACACATATGGAGGCTACTAAATCTAAAATAAGAAAGAAGGTTGAAGCCTTCCTCCAAGGTCAAACATACTCTAAATATGATATAGAATAGTTGAAGGAGGCACTTGATGAGAGGAAAGCCAAATCTGTTGAACAACACTCTAGACCTAGAAAATCAAGAAGACTATCTTCCGGTGCTACATTAGCATCTATCTCCAACATTTCCACCTCTGGTGCTACTAATTATTGAGAAAGGAAAGAATAAGGAACAAAGTGTTCCTGCATCTATTGATATTGTTGCCCCTACCGATCCTAGTACCAAGGCATCTAAGAAGGAAATACCTCTTGTTGTACCATTTGTTGCTTCAGGAAGAAGAAGAGTGGAATAAAAGGATAACAAGAAAAGAAGTTTGAGTGATGTTGTCAAAGAAGAAATCGAACTTGGATTAGAAGGAGAGAAATAGATGAAAAGAAACAAAAGGGGTAGTACCTCTAGTGAAGAAGCCAAAACCAGAGTTGTCTCTACAAATGAGGAGTCAAAGGAAGAGGAGGATACTTATTGAATTCATGTACATACAAAGAAGAATGAAGAAGGCTCATCTGACCCTATGGAGGACATGCCTAGATCTCCTTCGGTAAGTGATCAACCACCCTTAGATCTAGGAGGATTGGTTAACAATATGATTGATAATGACCTTATGCCAACTGTTGAGCTCTATGATAAGGTCAATGATGAAGGGAAATAAACTATCATAAATGCATTTGTTTAGTACATAGTCATTTGTAATATAAATATGGATACCATATAGTCCAAATTTATTGAAAAAGTGTTGAAAGAGTTAGTACTTAGAAGGAAAAGGGCTTTAAATGTTGAAAAAAAAGAGAAGTGAAGCTTTAAAATCCATCAATTCCATTTTTTTGGAGATAAAAGCTATAAATATGCTAAAAGAATGTTCCACATTGTTTAGAGTCAAGTAGAGAGTTAACATGTTAATGAATAAGGAAGATGATTATATGGAAAAATTAAGGAAAGCTACTCATAATGTAATCGAGCAATTAGCAAGGAGATATGGGGAAAGAACCAGTTCTTCGTCCCACATTGCTCAGGCATAGGAACATGCTACCATTGCAGAAGTAATGGATAATGTAGTCTTGGAGATTCTTGATGAAACACTTGGTGCTTTAGAGAACCCTGCTCCTTTGACTGATATAGAAGAAAATACTAGAAAAAGGTTTGATGATCAACATTAAAATCATTCTGATGATAAGAGTGAAGACCATCAAGAATCTACCGAAATAGGGAAGAGAAAAGTAAAGATGAGAGTGAAGGGAGTAAGGAAAAAAAGAAGAATAATGACTAGGATGATGAGGATAGAAGGGAGAAAGAAAATAGAGATAAGTCCTCTGGAAAGTTATCCAAAGAAGAAGAAGAAAAATAAAAGGAAAAGGAAGAAAAAGAAGAAAAGGAAGAAGAAAAGAAGAAAGAGGAAGACAAGGAAGTCATTCTAGCTAAGAAGAGCAAAGGAGAAATTTCCAAAGGCCTTGAACCATCAAAGCAATCTGGAGAATCATCTGGAAGTACCCTTAAAGGTTTTATTTCAAGGAAAACTATATTTCAACCTATGCTTCCACCACAACTAGTCAAACTGCCATCACAATTAGGTTATGTGGGCTTGAAAAACATTACTGCTAGTGACAGAATAAAACTATGTGGCACTTTTCTTAGCTCCATCACACAGGAAGCTACAGAGTCTTATCAAAAGGTAAATGAGTTGATAAATGAAGCCATCAAAGCTTTATAGGAGACAACCCCTGGTGTTACATCAGATAAATCTCTAGCTTCAATTGAAAATTTGAGGCTTATAGTTGATTTAGTTAAAGATTACACATCTAACCTCAAGGAACAAACTGCAAAAGAAGTGGAGTTGAGTCTACTAGAGAAAAGACTGTTGTTTTTACAAGACAAGTGTACAATTGCATGTGTAAAGGATTTGCAAATTTTGAAAGAGGTAAGAGAATGTGATGAGGAAGCCCAACTACTATTTTTTTATTGCATGAAGTGGTTGGAAGCCACTTGAGGTATCAAGGACTTAATGGACTCGATTGAGTCACAACTTACCAATGCTTCCAAAGATTATAAGATTGCAGATGATAGAAACTATGTTAGGTGGGTTTCTATTACAAATATTGAAATTAATTTTTTCATCTTGCAAAGGAAGAAGGAAGATGCTATGAGACGTTATGCCTATCTTAGAGACTTGGTTATGTCTAGACATGTCTCTATATCAAATGCATTGACGGAAGCAGAAAAACTTGAGAAGATGAACATTGCTCTATCCACTCTAGGAGAAGGAGAAGAATGCCTAGTAGAATTAGAATCTCTGCATAAAACTCTTTCCAAGGAAAAATGAGTCTACGATGATGGAAAGCTAGCTTGGGAAGCGATTCTCAAGGAGTTATAGGGTGCTCCCAATTCCTAATTTGAATTTTTTTTATCTTTTCCAGTCCTTTTTCCTTGATGTCAAAGGGGGAGAAGAGGAGAAGATGAGAAGAATATGTATAAAGAATGTTATGTTATGTGTTTACACATATGTTAGGGGGATTTGAGCACAATATCTTGTTTTGAAGCATGTCTCATTTTTGGCACATGTTACCATCAATGACAAAGGAGGAGATTGTTGGAAGAATGAAGAAGGTGACCTCTAGGTTTGTTGTCACTGATGCCAACATTGGTTGGTAATTGACTAAGTAAATTGTGTGTCTATGCTGATCCAATATTTTGGTCTGAAAATCCTCTCAGTAAAAGGAAACTTGATGAGTTTTTGATATGTTGCTCAGGAGTGTCAGTTACAGGTATAAACGAGCTTTTAGCTATCTTTGTTGACCCAACTATGTAATATAAGTGACAAAAGTTCGGTATTATTTTGGCCAACAAGGTTAATAATTGTTTATACTTTGTGTGTTCCTTATTAGGTATGGGCTGACCTAATGTATGGATGATACGTTTTGTTCTATGTGCCAAAAAGAATTTTGTCTCGAGCTGACAAGTCATTTTGAATTTTGTGTGTTCACATATAATTAGGTCAACCTAATTGATGATGGAAGACATGACTATGTATATATGTGTGTGCATAAGAAAGAGAGTGACAGGGAATATGTATGTGAGTGATGCAACAAATGAAAAGTGTGAAGTGACTGATAATGATTGTATATCTACAACTAGAGCATAATTTTTGGTGTTTTTTGAGCTTAATCATAATTGATTTTTGCACTATATAGGTGCACTTCACCAATTCACTTTTGGCAGTGAGCCATACTTCTTTTTGTATCTTGGCTACAAGCCATCTTTTGTATTCAGGCTGTGAGCTTTTCAAGGATAGTGCATCCTGGTAGTGAGCCCTATAATATCTTATGACCAGTTATAATATATTGTGAGCTAATCCTCACTGTGGTTTTTCCCACTTTGGGTTTTCCACAAAAAAATCTTGGTGTGAATGTGTTATGATCTCTTTTATGTTTTGGTTCACTATTGCAGCTAGATGTGGATTGCTAATTGGATGGTTAACAATTAATCTTGTTAGCAGAATACTAATTCACCCCCCTCTTAGTATTCAGTGTATTCAACAGTATGTATGTATGTATGTATACATACACATATATATATGTATACATACATATATATATATATATATATATATATGTATATGTATGTATGTATATGTATGTATGTATATGTATGTATGAATGTATGTATGTATAAATATATGTATGTATGTACATATATACATACATACATACATACATACATACATAAATACATATACATACATACATACATACATATATACATTTACGTACATACATACACACACATATATACATACATACATACACATATGTATGTGTACATTTACATACATACATACACACACAAATATACATACATACATACATACATACATACATATATACATACATACATACATACATACATACATACATGCATGCATATGTATACATACATATATACATAAATACATATACATACATACATGTACACACATATGTATACATACATACATACATACATACATATATACATATACATACGTACATATATACATGCATATATACATACATACATACACACATATGTATACATACATACATATATACACATATGTATGTATACATATACATACATACATACATATATATGTATGTACATATGTATATATATGTATGTATAGTTGTATGTCAGCATCAAAAACATGATTTTGTTCACCTATGTTTAAATTTTAAACTATTTTAGTTAGAGATAATGTGCTAATTATTAGATGGTTGTGCATGATAAACATTAAATATTTGAACTCTTAAAACCTACTAAATATCTCATCCTTGGTATTTAAAAAGTAGATATCCAAATCTTGCAAGAGAAATCATCAATGAAAGAAACATAAAACATGCTTCCTACAATTGATCCTATTGAAATTAGTCCAAACACATCCAAATGCACTAACTCTAGGATTTGCTTCTGACCTATGCTCCTTGCTTGAGAAAGCAACAACCTTGGCATGCTTTCAAAGCATGTGCATCCTCTACAAACTCCATGTTGTTCAATATTGAACTTTGGAAGTCTTGTGGCAATATCTCTCATATTAGGCAATGTTGTGTGATGCAAAAACCCCATCATCTTGTGCCATAATTGACACAAAATGTCAATTTAACTTTTAAAGGTTTGGATTAAAATTGGCTCACCTTGTAACTTGTAACTTGGTTTCCTTCTCTAACCACTATAACTTGTGTTGTAATAGGAATACGTTTTGGTCACTAAAGAATCATATGGGTTGGTCATGTAACCTTCAATATTATACATATATTACACCTTCATGTATTGTTTTCTCATAGTCTCTTTGGAGTTGTCATTTCTTATGTTTTTCTAAGTTGGTTCTATTTCATAGAGACAACTTTCTATCTCATTAGATATAAAGTTAAAAATGTTTTAGTTTTGAAATTTGATAAATTTGTAATTTAAAAATGTTTTAGTTTTGAAATTTGATAAATTTGTAATTTAAAAATGTTTTAGTTTTGAAACTTGATAAATTTGTAATTTAAATATTTTGTTTTAATGATATGCATATCTCTTTATTTATATACATATATATAGCTGATGATCAAGGATATCACCATTCTCCTTAGTCTGAGTGTCATGCTTAGGCTATGTTGAATTTATGAGGAGAGTATTGGGAGATTAGAAAATGCATTGATATGTTTAGATCAAACCATTCATAACTCTCCTAATCTAGCTAATAAAGATAGATTAGTCAATATTAGAGATGAGATTTTATGTATGATTGGGACCATTCGATCATACATTCCTTACGATGATCTTAGCATTGAGAAGTTTTATTTATCTCTTGTGAAGAGTGTTACTGACACAAAGAAATGGAGACCTATTTGTAAGTTAGTTTCACAAGATAATGTGCATACAATGTTCCCTTTTTTTAAAGGAAAATATAAAATTAGAGGATATACAGTGACTAGGTGTGTAGATGAGCTTTTTGCTCCATTCATATATCTTAGATGGTTGGAAAATCATCATAGATAGCCTCACAATGATGAGTTGCCACTTTACTTTTGCAAATAGTTATATTTAGAGTTTCATTTATAGATAGATCTGGACTACACATCTTTTCCTAAGCATTCTGGATAGGGTAGAGGAGGGTTTTTGACAAACCTGTGTATATATGTCTAGATTTTCCACCACCCATGAACCAAAGGGCATTAGTTGGTCCAAACCTTTTGGTTCTACCAAAATGTTTAGAATTAGCAGTAGCAGGGGATACAACAACATGCTCCATCAAATCAAATATTTTTGATAGTATTTCCACCATTACCATACAAATCAATCAGTTGTCATCTAATTGTGTTGGTAGATACTTATTATGACCAAACATTATCCTTCTTATTGAGGCTACATCCACTACTTATGATCCATTTATTTGTTTTGATCTACCATCACCATCAGATGTTGCCCATATTTAGTGACATGACTATGCACAATGTGTGTGTAGTCTCTATTACTGATCTTCTAGCAACATACCAGTTCATTAGTGACGAGCATGTGATCCCTCTTGATCATGTACCGACCCTTATCAAATGTCGACATCCTACTACACATACGATCTAGGAGGTGGCAACTTAATAGGACATTCCACACCATCCTACAAGCTCCTATGTGCACTATGTTTCTAATGATTCCATAGCTTGTCTAGGTTCTCATCATGTTATAGATTACATTGAGGTTAAAACACCACTTGATCTTGTTCATGGTACATATAGTGCACTTCTTTTTGGCATTGATATTGTACCACCTACAAATGGTCCCAAGGTGTCTTTGTGTTCTTTTGATATCAATGGGATTGATAGATCCCTCAATGATATACGACATGTACTTGAATAATTTATATATAAATTGCATTCTAAAAATTTATGTATGAAAATACATTTTAAATAAAATTGGTTTTCAAGTAGTTCTAACTCTTGATTGAAATCATGTATTTGAAGATTTCTAGCAATATGGTGATTTTTCAGAGTATGGAAATTTGGAGCATGATGTCGATCATGCATTATATAGTTGAGGTACATTTAAATAATAAAAATTTAAATGTCTTTCTCTCTCTCTCACTCTCTCCCTCTCTCTCTCTCTCAAGTCCCCTCTCTCTCCCCTTTTTAACTTATATATATTAATATATTAATATACGTCAATGCTTTTCCTAGACTTGCTCAAACATGGACAAACAAGCAAACATTAGTCCTTAAACAAGTGTAAACAAGCATTCGCCATGAAATTCATTCAAACACAAGAACATGAAATCAAAGTAAAGTAATCAAATAAAGTACTAATGAAATTCTATTCTAAATGCTCAAACCAACATCCCATGGGGGAATTGGTGCTTCTTTGATGTGGAAAGAAGCCCTTTCCCAATTCCTTAACAAGCTTGATGATAAATGTGTGATTCTTGATGCAAAATGCTAAACCTAGCTATGGATGATAAATTCTATGCTAACTTGGATGAAAATATGGATGAAATCATGGATGCTTTGAACTCAAATGACTATAATGGATTTGCATGAAGCTGTGTATGATTGTGGATTCAAATGAGCATAATGATCTTACATGGATTGTGGATGCCAAATCAATAGAGAAGGCCTTTATTTATAATAAAGAAGAGTTGAACAATGAGGAGTAGGATGAATGTGGGATTAACATTTGAACCAATGGCATTGTGCCCCTTGTAAACATACTAATGAAGGAGAGTGGAGCACATTTTGAATAATGTGCATGTTAAATGCATGTAGGTAGAATTTGAATTTGAAGAAGTGACTTGTGCAAGAGGGGATGTAAGAGGAATTAATGCCAAGTTGGCTCAAGGAGAGGACATGTAAGAGCCTTTAATGCCAAGTTGGAGGACAAAATTCCTTTGGGAGGGAGAATGAACAAATAAATGGAATATTCCAAGAATATCCCACATTTGAATGAAAAAAGGAGGAATTAATAAATCAAATAAATTGATTTACATGTGCAACTTGCAAAAGCTAGAGGAATGGAGGATTAGTGTTAGGAGTTAATTAGGATTAATTAACTTAGATGAAGCTAGTTTGATTTGACATTTGATTTAGATATTTAGATTTATTTAAATCAAATGAGAGGATAGTTGGGAGATTAGTAACTTAATTAAATAATTTTGATTTATTCAATTAAATGAAGAACTTCAGGATTAAATAAAGTCGATTTATTTAATCAAAGGGGAAACATTAGAATTCAATTAAATAAAGTTGATTTATTTAATAAAAGAGCAATTTTGATGAATTAATTAAATAAATATTATTTAATTAATTGGTTAGTAAATAAATGATTAAGGAAGAATCAATGTTAGTTAATTAGGATAGAGTGCATGATATCAATCGTGATATTTTGAGTGTCTACAACATATATTAAAATATAAATATATATTAGTATATATTAATATATTAATATATTAATGTTTTTGGTGTTTTCTAAGATTTTATGAATGTTTTTGGATTTTGTGTCTCGGGGGCTGATCAAAGATTAGCTTTGCCTATGTTTAAGCTTAGAGACAACATAGTTCACATGACAAACTCCTTTATTGATGAGATATGAACAAATGGATTGCCAATTTATTGTGATGGAATCCTAAAGGACTGACCTAATGTGTCTCGAGAGCACATCGATGATGGCCTTGCCTACATTCAGAGCTCAGAGACGACATAGTTCAGATACCATGTTTTTGACATTTTCTAACTTTTTGACCTATTTTGGGATTTTAATGTGTTTTGGATATTTTGGATTTTTGCATTATTTTGATGATATGGATATGTGTGATGATCTCAGTGATCTATTTGGGATTTTGTTGAAAACTAGGCTAAGGTTGATTGATCGGATCGATGGATTGATGATGATAACATTGTTGAGGATACACACCAATGCAAGGATAGTGTTAAGCAACATAAGGATTAAGATGGATATCCCAAGATGATGAGGGGTTGATTGGATTTGATTGATCAAGATTGATGATGATAACATTGCTGAGGATACACAACAATGCAAGGATAGTGTTAAGCAACATGAGGACTGAGATGATGATGGATTGATTGAATTTGATTGATTGATGATGATAACATTATTGAGGATACACAACAATGCAAGGATGGTGTTAAGAAACACAAGGATTGGGAAGGATATCTTGAGATGATGATGCATTGATTTGATTTGATTGATGAAGATCGATGATGATAACATTGTTGAGGATACAAAACAATGCAAGGATGGTGTTAAGCAACACAAGGACTAGGAAGGATATCTCAAGATGATGACAAATTAATTGGATTTGGTTGATCAAGATTTGTGAAGCTTGGTTTGGAACAAAATTTGGTTTTGGACAATTTGATGTGATGTTGAAGCACACACTAGATGCAACTAATAGTGATTGCTTGGATTGATGTGTGATGAAAGATAAAGCTTGGTATTGGAACATATTCTTGGGGTATCCCACAATAGTGGTTTACAATTTTTGGCCAAACTGGACACTGATTTTTTTTTTAACTAAATCTTCACATTCGAGCACCTATAGGGGTTAAACCGTGAGGAATTTGAAGATGATGCAAACTAGAATCTTGTCACATTTTGTCTATAGATTCTAAAAATATTTTTTCAAAATTTTTGGAATCATATTTCACTTCTTTTTCCATCTCCCACGAAAATTGGTTTTTTTTCAAAAAACAACATTTTTAAAAAGTGACACACACCGTATAATGCATAACTTTTTTTCCTTGAAAGATAAAATTCTAATTCTTTCGAATTTAGATTTGTAACTTCGATATCTAATGCTTACACTTGGTTAGATAGTTTTTTATTGAATATTTTTTCTTTAATCAAGTTTCAAAGTCAAATCAATTACAATTCAGACATAATGCGACCATATAATGCATAACTTTTACTGTATGGATCAATTTTTTTTTTGTTGGATCAAGGACTCCAATATCTGGTGCACTCATATTTTTAAATTTATTTTTTGATAATATTCTATTTTTCCACATGTGTAGAATAGAGAGTTTTGTTTTCGGTGAAAAACCTATATTTAATAAAACTTAAAAAACAAATAGATAATATAATCAAAACATATTAAAATTATATTTGTTGGATAGCTAATTTTGAGGGAAACCTGATACCAGTTGGGTTTTTGAGATCTCCTCCATTTTCATTCTCAAATCGAGCTTTAGAGTGCAAAATTCTGAGCAATTTTGGTGCTTGAGAGGATGTGGGTGAAAATAAGTGGGTTCGGTCGAACAAAAAAATAATGTTTGGTCGAATGGGGGTTCGGTCGAACCATTATTTGACTGAACCATTGTTCAACCAAATGCATTTAACATACAATAAAAAAATAGATTTGAATGGGGTTCAGTTGAACATTCTAAACATGTTCGGTCAAACCCCCTCTATTAAAAAATAATTTTTAATATTAATATAAATATAAATGATATTGTTTTTAAATTATGACTTGAGAGAGAAATGGAGGGAGTGGGAGAGAAAGGGAGAGTGGGGGTAGGAGGGAGATATTTGAGAGAGAGAGAGATGGGGGAGGGGGAGAGAGATAAA
>VDFB02000363.1:117284949-117308373 GCA_007258455.2 Sequoia sempervirens | reverse complement strand
TAAGAATTCCATGAAACAAATATAAGTTGTATATAATTGTAATTTAGGAAAAATGATTTTAAAAAACTTCACTAAATTTCAAATAAGGATTGAAAGCATATATGTGGGTTTACATGCAGCCAAAAAAAGTGAGAGATGATGCTATCAAAGATTCTTGAACTTAAGAATTTTCCATGGAACAAATATGTAAATATAATTGTAATTTAGGAAAAATGATTTTAAAAAAATTCACTACGCTTCAAATAAGTATTGAAAGCATATATATGGGTTTACATGCAACCAAAAAAAGTGAGAGATGATGCTATCAAAGATTCTTGAACTTAAGAATTTTCCATGGAACAAATATGTACATATAATTGTAATTTACACAAAATGATTTACAACTATGTACAAGTTACTATAAGTTCTCATTTGAACATGTATAGGGTTACAAGGGAACTTGAAAACCATGGATATAATCTAAGTCAAAGATTCTGGTTCACCTCTTCAATAACATGTGTAGAATTTTTGATGATCATCACTATCTAGTCTCTATTTTCTTTGGCCACGTGCATGTGGAACTGCATGAATATGTAGAGTTGTAGCAATTATTAAGTGACTATATTGATATACCTTGTTATCAGGTTGATAGTCAACAAAATGAATCCCATGCTGAACAACTTTGACTTGTTTTAGATATGTCCTTTGCACTACAACAAAACCTCGCAGATGGTAAACATGAACCTAAGGTAAGACATATGAATCGCAAGTAACATTTTCATGCTCAAGGTTTGTACAATATATATTTAATTTTTATAATGTAATGTGCACATGTGAATACAAAGTATATAAAATTTAAATTCAAACTCACCTATGGGAAACATTCATCACTTGTTTTAGGTTCTGCTAGCTTATTCCTCTTCGCGGCATCACGATAAATAATAGCTAACACCTTCGATGTTTCCGTGCTCGCTATGACTGCAAAAAACATCTCCGTATTACCAAATTTACACAAAAATTCTAAAAAAATTAGAAATGTCTCTAAAGATCATTAACTAGGATATATATAATATTTAAATTATTGAAAAACTTACACACATGTGTACCTTTTCTAACCACCAATCTTGAAATATGGTCATAATCAATTGAAATCAAAGGAATGTCTTCAAATATTTCTTCCTCGTTTTCATCATATGTTTCTGAAACAACTAGTGGCATCGTATCCA
The DNA here is from genome assembly GCA_007258455.2 of Sequoia sempervirens. Taxonomy (NCBI): domain Eukaryota; kingdom Viridiplantae; phylum Streptophyta; class Pinopsida; order Cupressales; family Cupressaceae; genus Sequoia; species Sequoia sempervirens. The sequence goes on along the minus strand of VDFB02000363.1, from coordinate 117,307,168 downwards.
ATTTACCAACATATCCAAGTTCTTGATTGTTGCATGCATAATCAGAGTTTCCCTCAATGCACTCAGTGCAAAAACAAGAGTAATCCCTTGTGTCTAATATTCATCCATGGCGACTATCTGAACTCCTAACACAATGCAAAGATCTTGTTTTTTCTACCCTCTTGCATCCATGCATCGATCTTCTATCCACACCTAGATACATATGTACAACAAAAAAATTATGTGAGCAAATATGTATATATATATATTTTAAATTTAAATAAATTCAAATTTTTGATTTAATGTAATTTATACATACCCGATATCTCCCAAAACACTCTATGCGGAATGTGTCGGTTTGTTCTTGAAGATGTGCGGACCACATTTGATGCAAAGTGTTTCTTGCACCATTCAACAACATCATGTGCATTGTTTAGACGATCTTCTGGATAACTCATTTGATGCTTTCTTAAAGCTCGTTTGATGCAAGCTCCTGCTCCATCATGCTCACCCTTTTCATGCCCACTCTAAAAAAAACTCCAAACATGTGGTATTTTGTAGATTTTATGATATCTACAAAGTTCATAGAATGGCCGTGAATATTTGAATTGTGCCACACATCCATCTGACCATACAAAATTATTTCCAAATTTTACACCCCTACTTCTCAAATTCTCAAAACATATTGTAAAGCAATGTTGGACAAAAAGTGTGTCATGCTCTTTATCATTACTAATATAAAAGTGATATTCTTTCTTAATGGATCATTCTTCATCTGTACTCTCAACACTGTCCAATTCTGATTGTGCATGTCAATAACACACATGAACCATAATAGTGATCTTCTTTGAAAAGTAATACTCTGACTGAATCTCCTTTTGATGTACAAAGGAGTAATTTTCTACAAAGTCAACTACTGATAGAACTATTCCACGTGGGAAAGTATGTCTCAATATTTGGAATTGTTGTGCTTGCCACTTAGCAAAAAAGGAATGATGTATGTATGGTCGTATCAATTTTCAAAAATCTTCCATAAGTTTTCCAATGGGAATCTCCTCTTCTACATAGTTCAACCTTGTGGATTCTTTCCCAAAATTTGTTTTGCAACTTTACATACTTGTACCTGTGTCAGTAAAATATGTAAATAACTAATAAACCACACTTGATCAATGAAACATTACATCAAAGATAATCAAAATAACAATCTATGAGAAATTGAAACAAATAAACTCTCTAAAAATAATACTTACCTCTTGCAATTTACTATCTTTGTTAGGTCAGTATCCTCAATTCTTAAAGGAAATTTAGCCAAATTTCCACATGTCTCACAAATTCCTTTTATGCAATTTATTTGAGGTCCATTTTCATGATCAAATAATATAGACTTTATGAACAAACTTTCCTATTTAGGAGGTGCATTTTAAAACCCACATCTTTCTTCTCTCATCTTTCAAAACACTTGATAGTAGAGATCAAATTCAATATGATAATGACAACAACAAGTTTCAAAAAACTTGTTTATCTTCACATAATATGGCTTTAACCTTTGAAACATTGTTTGCCCAATCTTTATATGAGGATATGCATTACAAAAGTTCATATACATCTCAAATTGTGTTATGTCCTGACTAATGTTTGATATGATTTTCATAAATACTAGGTCCAATCCTGTGTCTCATAACATCTCTAGTATTTGATGATGGATGAGTTTGATCATGCCAAAAACACGAGACCAAGTTCCTAACAACATCTTCAATCTTATCGAATAGGAGATCTACACATAATTTCCCAATTGCCTTCTAAACTCTCATACAAAAACTTTCTCTTTTTTCTCATATTTTATCAATGTGGTTCTACTATAACCAATTTCAGTTGAAAGTGTAGACATTTTTCTTTTTCTTGCTATATCTTGATGTACAATAGATGTCAACATCACCCTTCTTGTAGTGACCTTATTCACTGATTGAGATTCTTTCCCAATGGAATCTAAACCCTTTTTAACATTTTGAACAATATCCTTTTGTAATCCCATGTGTTTCTTCTTATTTGATGCCGTATGTACACCCAATAATTATAATGAATCTTTGAGCTCATCACAAAGAAGTAAACATGATAACAATTGGGTTTTTTCAAGTGTATCAAGACAATTGAAATGATGATTGATCATTCCATTTATAGATTTAGTCATTGACCTCTTTCTCTTATTATAAGGTTGGTTGGCATAATATTTCAGTTTCTCCATATCCATTTCAAGTAAATGATCTAAATTTCTATGAGAAATTTGTTTCCTCACCTTCTCAACTAGTTTTATATGCTCATCCATACCAGTAGGAGGAAGTGATCCCGACCCCTCTCCAACATGCATTGTTTGAACTTGTACCTCCTCCCTATCTTCAAGGACCATGCATTCTTGAGCGGATTCATTTGATCCAATGTCTAGATTTGGCTTGACTTGTGCATGAAAACTTCCTACTTGTTGAGCCCTTCCTACATGTCACAAAATATTTTACAAACAAAAGTGAGAGATGATGTTATATAAGTGAAGTTTATGTATGCAAGCAAACAAACTTCAATAAAACATGATGCTATAAGTGAGAGAAGTTTGTGTGCTAGTTTTATATGCTCATCCATACCAGTAGAAGGAAGTGATCTTGACCCCTCTCCAACAAGCATTGTTTGAACTTGGGTATCCTCCCTAACTTCAAGGTCCATGTGTTCTTCAACAGATTCGTTTGATCCAATATCTAGATTTGGCTCAACTCCAGCTTGAGAAATCCCTAGAGCATAAAACATAAAAAATAATTTGAGAACATTGAAGTGATGAAAATAAAATAATTATTCCTTGGCACCATATAGCTTGAGTTTTGATGTATACATGTGTTAGTCTCTAGAAAACCTCACATTGCATTGGCTTTAAGTATAATTTGAGTTCTAATTTTCAAATAATTCTAGAGCTTAGAATTGAGCATTTATTAAAATATTTAAAAAATATTCTTTTAAAGGAACTATTGATCATTAGATTAAATTCAATGGGAGTTTAGAAAAATCTTAAGCTAATTAGATGTTGCAATGTAGATTGGATAGGGGATATTGATCACCAAATATCAACATTAGAATGCTACTTCATTGTACATGAAGGTGTAGTTTCATGAATAATTAAGAAAAAAAATGGTTTCTTTCAAAGTGCAAAAAGTAGAATATATAGGAATTTGCAAAGCCATAAAATAATTAATGTGGTTGAAAAAATTATGAAAATCAAAGTGGCATAGTGAGGGACACAAAATTTAAGGTTTCATTGGAGAACTAAGCATGTATTGAAGTACACTATCATTTTCTTCATGAACAAAGTAAAGAGAAAATTGTGTAGATGCAATACTCAACAATGATAATGTGATGACAAAAACATTAAACAAAGGTATTGGTAAAAGATAAGTGTAAGGTTTGTAGGGAATGATTTAATGTACACTATTTTAGTTTAAGAGTACATTTTAAGTTGTGGTATTGTAAGTTGAAAAATGGTCATACATTAAAAATTTCTAATTTTAATAAGAAAGCCAATGCAAAATGTATGCACATATAATTTTAAACACACACTTGAGAGTGAGAGAGAGAAGAAACAAGCATGTACCTTGTTTCTTTCTATGATAATTTTCCAAGTTTTGTTCACGCCTCTTATGATCTTCTTTTGACAATTTTCGTTGAGACGCATTTTTTCTTTTTCTTTGTTGTCCCATTTTCTTCTTCAACTTAAAGATGACTCAAAACAAGTCCTCTACCAACTTAGTTAAATTATCCTCCAAATTTTTCCTTGATTGATAAAAATGAAAAGTTGTCAAGCTCCAATATTTTCCTCCTTGATAAATGTGCAAAAAGTTCTCCAAAATCTGCGCTCCAAGTGATATAAATGACAATTAATCTTGCAATTTGATATCCAGAATAATGAAAAATAAGATTCTATTTATATGCATATCTAGGATGGGAAAAAAATTATTCTAGTGTACATGGAATAACTAGATCCTAGTTTAAATGAATCAAGTAGTAAACAAACAAGTTATTTCATTCTGGAGTTTGTTGTTATTTAATTCATAGGTATGCACAACATATCTAGTAATTTTAGAATTTTGTTAAAGTGTCAAAATGTATATTAGAGGTATAATTTGAATTGAATTTTCTTAATTATATTTGAATTGAATTTCAAGTTACTTGTCAAAAATGTATAATAGAGGTATAATTTGAATTAAATTTTCTTCATTATATTTGAATTGAATTTCAAGTTACTTGTCAAAAACATATAATAGAGGTATAATTTGAATTGAATTTTCTTAATTATATTTGAATTGAATTTCAAGTTACTTGTCAAAAAGATTATATCTTGTTCTCAACTCAATGGTTCATGTTGCTTAAGTCATTTTTAAAAAAATATTTATTGTGATCAACATGAATGAACTTAATTATAAAGTGGCATTGATTTCCCTAAACTTATACTAGAGATCAAATGTATATTGAATATAAGAAAATGTAAGTTGTAAGAGATCATAAAATAAAAAAACATGTATGTATATTGAATATTTAAAGTAAATGCATACATATATTATGTGTAAACATGTTTAAACCATAAGCAAACACATGCACATACATGTAAAGGGATTCAATACATATAAACATAACACATATTATAAGAAAAGAAGAAAATGTATGTATATATCATATAAGAAAATATATGTACATATCATATAAGCAAAATGTAAATTAAAGATCATCAAATGTTGAATACTAAAGATCAACAAATAAGGAAATGTATGTATATCATATAAGCAAATGTAAGTTAGAGATCATCAAATCTCAAATACTAAAGATCATCGTGTATAAGCAAATGCATGTGGTAAAGATCAAAAATCTAGTGTGCATGGCCTAATATGAATTTCTACTCCTAGTCGAATGGCCATCTGAATGAGAACAGTCCTGCTTTGATGGATGTGCTGAGCCCTGCAAATAAAATTGTGTACAGGATGTGTTAAATACATATAATTTATATTAAATAAATTTTATGAAAGTTATTATTAAATGAACTTGTATTTTTAAATATCAATCTAGATCTATGCATACATAAATATTGCATGTACATATACACATGTGATTATATAAAAATGAAAAACTCACATGTCCACTAGTAGTAGATTCATCCACAAAGTCACATCGATCATGCACACGATCTGGACCAAGGATAGGAGTGATATGAGGTATGTCCACCTGTAACAATATATATACATATATATATCAACTTACATGAATATCTAGTTTAAAAAAAATTAAAAATAATGAAAAAAAATTGAAACATGTACATGCACACATACACGAATATCATCTTATATCAATGACCTAAGTCCTCTGAAGCAGTCGCCCCCACCATATCCACCAAACGGTCTAGCAACGAATCAACATCTGCATCCATCCGATCTATCCCATGTCATTCCATAAATGCTGAATGTAGAGGACTATGAAGGTAAGATGGCATTGGCGATGATGAACCAAAACCAATTCACATATCAGTAAAACCCATAGTCTGTGCAGTTGCTGAATGAACTGTAGGTGGATTCTGATGCACATTAGTGCTCAGCTAAGGGTGATGTGATCCTGGAATTGAACAACCTCTATGTCTCAAATGATCTCTAACATGCTTTATACCGATCCCATTGTTTGATGCAATGTTGGCATCTGCCTCCAACAGGTCCTCAGCCAAACAATGCAGAGTCATGCACGACACATCTCCTATAAGTGCATCAAGCTATGTAGGAGTAGGGATGTCAACCACTGTAAAAGGATCCATGGTGGTCCACTATGCTGAAAATGGCATGGATCGGGAATGTTTGGACATCAAATACTGACCTACATGATCATCAAATATCCTAGTGGTGGCAGTCGCAATGTCACCTACAGTGTCAATTGCTTCCGTTTGGGAAGCAACAACAACCTCATCTGCTATGGGGGCTAGAGCTGGGGTGAGAGCAGGAGACCTCTCACCAACCAATACCCTAAACACTGGGGGTGGTCTATCTGCTCGACGATAGGTGGGCCTATTAGCAATCCTGCCATGCCCCTGACCAACATATGGTGGAATTTCTAGGTAGTTAACTTTGAGGCCCAAATGGACCTCAACATACAACTGCTGAACAAAATACAATGGAATTTGGTCATTGTTTGGGTGTAGACCATGTGCTACGAGAAATCATGGGTAGATCAATGAGGCCATAGCATGATCGACACATCTAGTGACCTGGTATCCCCTAACCTTACGCACATTTTGATAAAATGGAAAACAAGTGGTTTTATCATTTCTTTGGTGACACTATCCTATATTTGTTTAAGGGGAACGTCACCATGTACTTCTTCCCACATGCGGGAAAGAATAGCAGTCACTCTATCTGGGAATATACACTAGTCCTCTCAAGTTCATCTTTTAGTTTTTCTAGACTATGCAATATTAACATGCATGGTTCACTATATATCCCCGGGTTTGCACCCTGTGCTAATGAATCTCTCAATTTTTTAATCTCATTACTAGTATTTGCAAACAAAGAATCTGGCAGGTGGAACATGATTTGCATTTTCCATGTTATATATATATATACAATACACCTAAAAGAGCAATGAGACTTTGGTAAATAATATATCTAGATAAAGGGAATACAAATCTAAAATAGAACTTGTAATAATTCATCTACTCATCAATAATATTTTCATACCATTAACAATTTAAAAAGAATTGGAAGACAACTATAATCTATAACATAGCATCCTTAAATGGTTCAAATTTTAAATGAAACGATGAAAGAAATAATAAGAATACAAAGATTAGTATAAAATTATTTGAAAATAATTGGGGATAAAAATATTTAATCTAATAGTTGTTAACATAAATAAACTTCAAAATAGGATTATGTAAGTGAAAAAAAGTTCTATTGCCGTCATTGAACCTAAATTTATCTAGTTAAGATATGTCTAAAATTAAGAATTCACACTAGAATATGAATATTCCATAAGAATCTCATAAAGAGGATGAATTTAATGGAAGATAATATAAAATCCTCTTTATGAGGATGAATTTTATCATTACAATATGAGTGAATCATCTCAATTATATAGCCAAGAACATCAAAAAATTATAGATTGGAAAGCAAAATAATCAGACATTTATCATATTTTTATATGTATAAAGTTTAGATACCATCAAACTATTTAAACTTATAGATTGCATAAAGCTATAAATTGAATCGTTAAAACTAATTTATTAAGAATAAAATCTAATAAAGTTTGACTTCATATTGCATGTACTTGTTATAAATATCTCACTAATCCAACCATACATTTTATATATGTTAAAAAATATATAATTGTTATGCCCATAATTTTTCACTATATCTTGACGTGGATCTCCTTCAACTAGATCAATTAAAAATTATTTGTAATGTTGGAGGAAAATGGATTTAATATCATTAGAGTTTTCATGGAACTACCTCTCTTGATCAATGATAGATATTATCCACTCTCGAGAATGTAAATATGTTCGAGATAACTAAAAAATAATTTGTATCCCTTATATCCTTTCATCCAATGTAGCCTATCTCTTAATTGAGATCCTCTACCAAAATTAAGTTCAAATCTTCTAAGTTTTATTTCAACAAAAGAAACCACTCATTGTAGAAAAGTTATTAGTAAGTGCTAAAGCCAAAACAAGTTTGTTTTTTTTGATTTGGATCCATATTTTTTTTCCATTCTAGATCTCGTTCTAGCCATATTCTTATTGTAAGATCATAGTAAGGTAGTGCAATAAATTTAATTGCATCATTCCACAATTGTATCCACTTACCATTTTGATGAGGTCTAGTAACATCAACCAAAGGGATATTAGGGAAGCAAGGTGATCAATTTGATTGAGGTGGGAAGTGTTGAGCTTGAAGGATAGATTATTAGGTATGTGGAATAAGAAGTTTGAGAAGTTTAAAGAATTGGGAGGTGATATGTGAGATAAGTTTAATAGAATCTACTTAAATAAGGGTGTTTTGTGGAGAGGGGACAATGGAAAGAGAAATAACTAAGTTTTAATCTATCAATAAAACTAAGTTTCCCTTAGTTCACCATCTCTTTAGTTGGTCCAAGTGAGCTAGTGATCAATATAAGAATATTTTTTTGTCTAAAATGGGATCTAAACCCCTCATGGTATTTCTAGTTAGGATGTAGGAATTCAATTATTTTTTAGAGAGTTTATGAGAACTAAACCAACTTGTATCTTGGTTTTTTCAACCATATCATATTCACCTCCTTGTAGCCATTTAGTCATAGGGAGGGCATAAAAATCCATTCCCACAATTTAACTTGAGATGAGTCATTAGGCATGTACAATAAAGAAAAAATGAATAGGTATTCCTTGGATTAGTAACTGTAAGCACTAAGCACAATTATTTTTGGGATCCACTCCTCAATAGATGATAAACTTAGCCAAGTATTGGGAAAGGTGGGCCAACCTTGCATCCTAATATTTTGATTTATTATTTTGTCCTCATATTAGGAAATGAGGCATCTCACTTTGTGTTGGTAGTTATTTGTCATTTGTTGAATGCTTCAAGGGAGGTGTCTAAGATGTTCTAAATGCATATAATATTATTATAGATTTATAAGATGAAACCCTCTTATGTCATATTCTTATGACATTTAAGAGCATGACTATAGAATATTTATAGTAAAGTATTGATCAACATTATGAAAAATCATAAGAAATCTTTTAAGAAATAGCAACTGTGTCAAGGAAAAAGATGTGGACATTTACAAGAACTTTTTTTTTTAAGAAAAAGTGGGAGACCACTTATAATTTTATTTATATATAATATTTTACTCATAGCTGGTTTAGGCGGACATACTAGCGGGAAAGAACCAGCAAGAAAACCCCCAGTTGCAGTTTGAGTAACAAGTTTTACAAAATATCAAAAAGACCAGTGAGGTCCTAGTACAAATGACCAATTGTCTGATTACAATGTTACAAAAGCACATTGGTTGAATACATTAGTACATATGCAAATTCTCTTATGCACCAAAAATACCCAAAAGAAGACATCATACTAGATATACCCATGATCCGAATACATAACACAATGGAGATTACAAAACCTTACTAAACATAAGACTGATAAGCTAGGAAGCCACTTTCAAAAAGATGCAGATTTTCCACCAACATGCTCAAAGCCATTAACCAAGCTTTCTTTTGTTTCCACTCATTTACCTTTGTGTTGGCGATCATGCTCAAATGAAGGTTTTGATTTGTTTTACTATCAGGCACATAATGATAACAAAATTTCTTTTTGGATGAAAATGGAAGTTGCAAATCATGAATGCAAACATGACTTCTCAAGAAAGAAATGGCATGATATTTTCTTTTTAAATCATCAATCTCCTCCATGGAAATGGCAGATCTGTATCTGTTTAGAACTTGGTAGAGATGTGAAGTGTCATGCATTGTGGATAATAACATGCCTTGGAATATGTGAACATAGGTCTCTTCTTATGAAACAAAACCTTCTTTGAATAATTAACATTAGAAATTAATATAGTTTGGCGAGCATATTGTATAATCAAACTAGAAGCTAACAATGGAAGATTGAGAGTCTCAACTAAGAATTCCACCTTATAGATAAAATTCATACTAGAAGCCAACAACAAAAGACCAAATTTCATAAATAAAGTTCATGTGTTATATATCATGCCTTTGAGGGGTCCACAAGTACCATGAGCCTTTTGAAATCCTTCTCCATCTAAATGCATCCATTCCAAGACCATTGGGAGGTGGGTATACAATATGAGCCAAGTATTAATTTCTAATGTTAATTATTGAAAGAAGGTATATAAATTATTCGAGCATCTTAATTCTCATGAGTTACATCTTAGTCAATTTCTCAATGTATGAGTTCCATATATTTGTAAATTTTTCTTAATATAAAAACATATTTTATTTCATTAAAATTAACCTATCTATTCCATGTTACAAAGGATGCTCTTATTTTAAATTATAAGTATATAATTCAAAATTAATTAGTAATTTTTAAGATAGAGTACACACAATTTCTTTAGTTAAAATAAAATAACATTCTTATTTCCATGTGAGAGTTATGTAGAATGGTAGTTTGACATGTATCGAAAATATTTCTTTCATATATACTAAATTTTTCTCATTGTAAATTATGAGTGAATCATCTCAATTATATATCCAAGCACATAAAAAATTTATAGAGTGGAAAGAAAAATAATCACACATTTATCATATTTTTGTAAGGTGTTCAAAAAGACTAAAAGTTTCTCTAGAAAGAACTAATTAAGGAATAAAAAAAATGGAAAGTGTCTACCTCATTGTATGTTGACCTTTCCCATATAAAAAGATCATGGAAATGCTAAATGAGTTGAAATAAGAATTTTTAAGAATGAAGGCACAAAATTCATATCACTAATCCTAAAAGCAACAAGAAAGGTAATGAATAAAATCTTCCTAGTTATTTTGAAATAAACTTTAAAAGGTTCTAAATTCCCTTCACACCCCTTTCTAAATGAAGATAAAACAAATAAGTTACCAAATATTTCTTAGAGTTTAAGGTGGTGATTTTAATATGATTTGAGAATAAATAAGATAAATAAGATGAAATCAAGTTTTGTTGTAAAGGTGATGAATTTTGGGGCAATAAGATGAAAGTAATTTTGAACCTAGTTGACTCATTAAATGGCAATAAGATAGATTTTAAAGGGGCTTTATTTAAAATATGTAATAGTTAGATATGTACTAATACATTATATTCTCTGTTAGATAGTTATTTCTTCCATAAACATTTCTTACAATCTTATAATTTATTAATAATAGTGATGTGTGCATCCCTAGACACTCTTTGATAACCACACTATTAATGTTTCTATTTTTACTAGAGGATACTCTAATTGAAAAGCATGTAAAGAGGAAGGGTTAGTTAACCTTGATATTAATGCAATGAAAGGTGGGATTATCTTGATGGTATCAAAGTTATCTTAAAGATATATTGAAGGTTTTTCTTCTATGCCTGAACACATTTAGTGAAATATAATGAATATGTGTTATCCTAGAAAAATATGTATAGCATTAAGGATAAAATTTAGACTTTAAGTTGAAAGAAAATGTCAAATATTTAGAATAAAAATGGTGGGGATGGAATACAAGCTTCAAGAATCTCCTTGTAATAATTAATTGCAATAATAAATGATTAGAACTAAACACGAATGGATATGTCACCAATAATTTTTAGATAAAATAACTAAAATTAGAGCCAAGATATCTTAGTTCAAGTATTAGGATAAAGGTATCAAATTCTTATTCAATGTAAACATAGCCAAGTTTGATAGATAAAAAGTTGGCCCCATTAATACTAGGGGAGCATTGTCTAATGAGATTAAGTTGACACTATTCAATTTTTAGAAGTTAGAACCCTAACATTTATATGAGGAGCTTGTAAAATAGAACCTTATTAGGAAGAGTAGGAGAGGATAAATGAACCCATAATAATTATACTTATACAAATAAAAATAATAATAATGTTTAACCATTTCAAAATGTTAAATTTGTTTCACTATGATGATCAATAGCTAATTTGTACAAGGATGCCACAATTTATAGGGAAATGACGACTACATACGAGGAGAATTTATAACATAGTAGCTTGGTTGTAGTTGTTTCTTTAGCATTAACTATTTTCTATTTTTTCTTTTGTTGAACTGAATATTTTATTTGATCTCTTAAAACTTATCTATGGTACTTGATCTTCATAATGATTATTTTCTTCTTTTTCAATTATTATCATCTTAGAAGGAACACCATTTCAATTTAGAGCAGGGAGAAATGTATTTTTCTTTTAAAGTATTTAAAATATTATATTTATTTGATGGTTCCTTCTTAACCTCTTCCACTCCTTGGAAAAAATTATCCAACCACTTGAATCTCCTTATATTAATCAATTTACTTCTATGATTTATGTATGTGTTTTTAGTGATTTACTCTTTATCCTTTCAATTTATTCATGATATACTTTAATATAGTTATGTGTTCAAGTATATAATAGTTTTTCATAATTGGATATGCCTTAAGAAACTCTTTAAACGTGAAATTATTTGATGAGGGAAGATATAAATTAAGGTTATTCTTTCTTACTTACCTCATTCTCATCCATATTTTTTGTCCATAAATATCTCAAATCAAATTGGATTTTGCAAAGAGGATAGCTATATTTTAAATATTTTCTCTTAGTCAAAGTCATTTATTTCTTTGTACAAATTTAAAATTGATTTATGTAATTTAATTTTTAATAGTTTTAACATGGATATATGAAGAATAGTTTTAAATATATATATATATATAGTAAAGTGGATATATTTTTATATTTTCCTAATACTAGAAAATTTAATAATACCTTCATTCCTTCTAAATCCTAATAGAACTATTTTATTATACATTTCATTCAAACAATCTAGTTTCTTTCCTCTAAATTTATTCTTCGATTCATACATTGTAACGCTCGTCGTGCAAACCCCAGAGAACAAACATTGCAAACAATTTTTTTTTTTAAATAACATAAAGTAAACATGCATCCGAACATTAATTACATTTACATTGCACATTAACAACTAAGTGTTACATTCTCTGGGGCACGCGAGGTCACATCGCAACACAACTAAAACAAAAGTAAAAGATAATTATTAAACAACTTGACCAATTTATATTACAATAATCATTAATAAAAGTACAACCATAAACCAAGAGTGAAAGTATCACTACATCCCATATTACAAACATATAGAATCTCATCCAATAATGTTACAAAGGATCCTAACTATTACATCATATAAACATAAGATTACATGTTCTCAATAATGAGTTACAACAAATTTCCCATACATGTGGGATGGTACAAAGTACAATAATATTTGAATTACAAATGATCCACTAGAACAAACTCCAACTAAAGGAATGCTGCAAACAAAGAATGTTGATGGGGAACCCAACGGGTGTGGAGCACGTTCCACCCAACCATGTGAATTATGAATAACTCACCCCCCGTGCTCAGAGGTGACAAGGAAAAGATCCTGACCATGAATGTCAAAACTGACTCCAAGAGAACAACCAAGTACAAACTCAAATACAAACTCAGAGATTACAATGACATAACCAATAACATTCACGAGTCAACATAATAAAATAAAGCTATGAAACCCATCACAATTAATCAAAGCAATGAAAATTAAACAAGTCCAAAGAACATTCATAAATCATTCTCAAAAGAATCTAAAACACATTAAGCATACAACTTCCAAAACACATTTCCAAAGGAAATAAGCAACAAAGCAAATGGGTGTCTAGTGGAGAGTGTCATAGCATAGCTCTCATGGGATCTCTTGGCCCTTCCTCCAACTGAGGTGTCAGTCCCCACGAAGAGCCACTCTCCCTAAGACCCCTAACATAAAACAAATCTAGGAAAGGGTTGTACTCAACAGATAAAGCACATAACTCAAAACCAGGCCACGCAAGGCATAACTCATCTCGCGATTATTCATAACAAAATTCAACAACCCGTACAACCCTTCCATCATAAAACCAATAAGTTTCAACTCCAATTTAAGTGAAACCAAAACGAGGATAACATTCAAGATTTAAACATGCCTCTGAAACAAGGTTTCACAAATTACAACCAGGTTCCCACATCCAAGAGTAAAGTTTACAACAATTAAATGGAAAACGATAACAAGATCACATGATTTCATAGCTTAAGGAAAACGATTTACTCAATTGCATAAAACATTTCAATTTTGAATCAATATAAGGAAACACAACATGTTCGACGAAATTTATGTAATTTGCTTGCCCATAATTAAACCATAATTCTACATCAAAATATTTAATTCTACAACAACAAAGAACATCAGATATATATAATAATAATAATAATAATAATACATTAAACTTTATTTTAATAAAAATCATTAATATTTTATTTCAAAAAAATTACATTTCATTTCCTTTTAAAAAAAAAGAATAATATATATATAAATTTATATATATATAAATATATATATATAAATTTATATAAATATAAATATATATATATAAATTTATATATATATAAATATATATATATTTATATATATAAAAATAACAACGATTTCCAATGCATACGCAGGGAGCAAGTGGGGACTGTCGCACAGTCCCCACAGGTTGTTGTACGCAGTAGTCCGTAGACTGCTGTGCACAGCAGTCCATAAGGACTGTTGTGGCAGTCGTAGCCACTGGGAATGGGGGGCGGGTACGGCTTGCCGTCCTCTCCCCAACCCATACAAAACAATAGTAATAAACAAAATTCGATTCCCTTTTAAAATTTTATTTTTATTTGAAAAAAAATAAAACACTGAATTTTAATAAAATAAACCTCCATCCTTGGTACGGATTTTGACGGCCATTACGGCCAAAATTCAATTTTAAACCACAATTTCGAATACTTGCCATGCACGAAAATGATTTATATATATATATATATATATATGTATGTATATATATATATTTACATACGAAATTTGTATATATATATACACATATATATATATATAATATAATCATGAATATACTCAGAAGAACAAATATCCCAGTTATAGGTACATAGGACAGAAGGACAAAAAGAAAAATAAAAAATAAAAATATACTATATAAATATAAAAGATATTCCTCTTGATCCCCAAAATAAATTGATCTAAAAGAAAATTATATTTCAAAACAAAACAGAATCAATTCAAAGACATAGTCTATTTTCGCAAGCTCAATCATTACTTTCTCACAGCCAAATTGTAAGAATATTCATAGAGCAATTTTCATAGACAATCTTTTATAATTTCTTCAGTAGTTTTCACTATTCAATAATTTCTCTTTTCTAAGGTTTCATTTTTTCTTTCACCAAATAATATAATTATTTTTCTGTTTTCTTTAAATCAGAAGACCAAGAGAGGAAGTAGATAAAACCTGGAGTCCTGCGCTTATTTGAGAAGCTGATGATGCCTGCTTGAATTTGATGGCCTTTACGAAGAGCTTCTCATTCCTGCTTTGAAATCTCCTCTCCAGAATACTGAGCCCAAATTCGAATCTAATTCTTCATTCAAAAAATTCTCCTCAACATAATACAAGCAAAAGATTGAAAAACCCCCAAAACTACAGAAGATTTCAACAATACATAACTATTCACTTGTGCAGCTTCTATCTCAATAATCCTCTGTGTGCAAAAACTCTCAAAAATTTCAATTAAATAAAAGATATTACCAATTTCTTCCAAAAGCTCTCAAAAAAATCCACAATAAAAGAAATTATATCTTTGAAAGCAAGCTTTTCAGTCAAATCTCAATTCTCATTCATTCACACAACTTTTTCCATTCTTTTATTTATTTATTTTTCTATTCTTCAATACTTTTGTTTTAAATCAGTTTTTGCAAGCTTTACTTGCTTTGCACATAATTTGATTTATTTAATTTATTTATTTTATAATTATCTTCAACAAGATAATTTAATTAAATTAACAAAACATAATTTAATATTTAATTAGCCTATAATAAAATACATGACTTTTAAACTAAAACTTTTAAATATTTAAATACAATTTAATCTAACATTATACTAAACAATTATTACCATCATTTAATTGAATCAGTCACAACTTATAAAATACCAACATGAATAACATACGACAAGACACTCACACAAACACAATAATAATTACAGAAAGGACAATTACAAGAACACACAATACCATTCAATCGGGACAGTTTGACAATATGGGATGGGATGACTTCCAAGTCATCTTTGTTTCAACATTATGCCATTGGGTTATTGGTGCTCGCCCTATCCTGCCGAAGCAGGTGGAATCGAGACTATGTACCTGCAATCCCTACATACAAATGAAGTCGTGTACATGTGCATACATATATAAAATCAAAGCATTGTATTGTGAGAAGGAATCACAACGTAGCAGGGCACCCGCGAACGAGTGGTGCTACACTGTCCTTCATCACATCTATCCAAACAATATAATATAACCAATAAATTAATCATTTCTAAACTAACAAATCATATCATAACATAATTTACTAAATTAATGCATCACAATGTTACTGAAATCAAACTAATATCACTAACCACAATATCATATCAATAACCATGTCCTCAAATGTATAGGCATAAACAACAAGGTCTACTAACCAAACCAAACAATAACAGTCTCATCACAGTATCAAAGTACCAAATCAAAACATAGAAAAACAAATCTAAACAGTAACAGGAGGGTTATTACATACATTTAGTTCACCAACCATTTTTGGAGTAATGTCATAAGACTCAAAGGAAAAATATGAAGAATTTTATCCAAGTTTCCATTGTATGCACCCTAGAAACTTTATATCATGAACTGTTTCATATAATTTCTCAAATAAATTTTTAATGAACTGTTTGATATAATGCCTCAAATAGATTTCCAATAGTTTTTTTGACGGAGTATGATAGAAATAGTGTTTTTGATATAATGCCTCAAATAAATTTTTTAATGAACTATTTGATATAGGGTGCATACAATGGAAACACTATTTCTATCATACTCCATCAAAAATTACCATGAACTGTTTGATATAATGCCTCAAATATATTTGTTAATGAATTGTTTGATATAGGGTGCATACAATGGAAACACTATTTCTATCATACTCCATCAAAAATTACCATGAATTGTTTGATATAATGCCTCAAATAAATTAGAGGTGCCCTGGTAAAAATGTATGCAAAATGTGGAAGCATAGACATGGCATGTTAATTTTTTGATAGAGCAGAAATGTATCATAGAAATAGTGTATGTTGAAAACGATTTAAAAATTTTCAAACAAATGCAGTTTCAATTCAAAAAATTTGAAATTTTTTGCATTTAGGGTTTTGAAATTTAACAAACAAATGCATTTTGAACTCTACAAAATTCGAATTTCACATATCTGGTGCTCGATATGCAAGTTGGGTTGATGAAGTTGAGAGACGAAGTTGAGTTTGCGTTCACCGGAGAGATGAAGTCAGTTTGCTCGCCGTTTGTAGATCACAGGCTCTGTTCACCACACGCACAAGCACAGGGAAAGCAACTGATAAAAGGAAAAAATGACAATGTTTTTTTTAATGTCTTATTTAAGGGGGTTTGGTCGAACCCATGTTTGACCAAACCCCTTTAAATAAGATTATTTTTATTTAGGGTTTGGGAGTTCGGTCAAACATATAATGAGGTTTGGTCGAACCATTGGGTTTGACCGAACCCATTGAGTTTGGGGAAAAGGAAAAAAATGAAATTTCCTTCCTCATAAAATTTGTAAACCACTATTGTGGTTTGACCCCTTGTCAAAATATGACATGGGCTAGTGATTTGGATTTTGGCTCACAAATGCTTTGACCAATTTGATTTCATGTTTTCCAATGTTTGGACCACCACATAAGTTGGAAGATATAGATCAAGATTTATTCTCAAAGCAAGATGTAAATATCTGCCCCCAGTGTCTAGCAGTGTATGAAATTCCATGGATGGATGCTCGGATAGGTGTGTGCATGGATGTATATGGTAAGAACACAAAGGATGCCAAGGATTATCTTTTGATAAGATAAGGTGTTCAAATAGAGGATGCTCATTTGGATAGTGTTGCATGGCTTAGATAACGTTGGGTAGGATATAGTATCAATAAAAATGACCCATGTCAAGATGTTTACCATAAGCAAGTGTAAAGTGTGCACCAAATTTTTTCAAGATCAAGATAACTTGGACTATGGATGTAGATGGATGAAAATGGATTGGATAAATGGTTTATGGATGAATGAATTTATTATGGATGAGATGGATGGAATGCTAGATTTATTATGGATGGGATGAGATGCTTCCACTTGAACTAGCACATGTAGATGCTCAATTCTGTACATGACGCCTGTTTTCCAGGTTTTCATCATGGTGCCTATCCAAAGCACCACCATAGAGGTTTTCATTAGAGGACAATTTTTTTTTTTACTATTTTCAATCCTTTTTTTGATTTTTTTGGATTTTGGATTTTTTTATATTTCTCTGCACGAAATATTTTTAAGCTCATGCTGAATCACCTGGTGGTGTTGATGTAGATGCTTCTGTCATAATGTGCCATCGATGTCTTGCTTGAAGAAGTTGTTTTGCCAAGATACATGCACTTGAATACAACTTTTGAGATTCCTGATCTACTTTGTTGATATCAGAGTTAACTTTGTCTTTGTGCACACATTGTGATAGAGTTCCTTCTAAATCCTTATGATGAAGGGTGGCTGCCAATACATGGTAAATGTGAGAATTGGATATCATGCATGGAGGTGTGGATGGAGTGTCTTTAGGAATAAAAGATGGATTGGTTGATAGTTTGAAACCTTTGACTCTCCAAAATTGGGAAGATGAGCAATAATGGGTGGATACATAAGTGTGCATGGAATTAGGACAAATCGCTTGATATACTTTGTACGTTGCTTGAGAATCCTTCTTTTGCTTTTGTGGACATCTTTGATGGACAATTTTCCCTTTTTTATTTTTTCCCATAGTTTCTTTGACTAATAGAGTTTGATAGGGATAATCTTTCTTTGTATTCTTTGGTATCCATGTGTATTTGATTTGCCCATTATGCTTCCCAAATTCTTTTTCTTTGATTCAAAATATTTCTTTTGATGTTGGTCCCAATTCATGGATGGGGTGATGGGTGGATGAAGATTCATGGCGTGGCTAGTTATAGTATTGGAATTGGTTTCCTCATAAGGACTCTTCGTGCTCCCTATGTTGATGCTTGCACTAGATAAAGTTTCCCCTAGTATTATAGAGGTATCACTAATATCTTTAGATCCATTCATTGTCGAATAACCAAGACCTTAATGCTTACAATTTCCAAATATCTGCATTGGTTCTAGGATATCATGTTCATGTGGGCCTAATCCTCTACCTTGATAATTCATCTGTTGAAACATTTTATTTGCAATAGGATATGATTTACCTTGGAAACAAGGTGCTAATCATTCTCTGTTCTGTTGTGGATCTTCAAAGGTGATAACTTCTTCATTGATAAGATATCTTTCCCTAAAGAAGGTAAGTGATCCAAGTTTATAAGTGATAGGATCCTCCATAAGTGGGATAACTTCCTAATTCATATCTTTGGCTTGATCTTGTGAAATGTCAAATTTTAATGCTTCTTCAAGAGGTGTTGATGATTCACTTTCCATGTAGAAGTCTCCCTCATGGTTCATTTTTTATATTCCTTCATAGGATCTTTCTGATTCACAACTTCTGTAGAAGCCTTCTTCATGACCCATTTTTGATGTCTCTAGATTTTTCTATATCTTGATCATGTGTACAAATGTTAAGAGTAGGAGACTCTTGTTCCTTGGTAATTATATCAAGAGTATGAGACTCTTGTTTTGAATGAAGATCATCTACATTTCCATTAGTAGTAAGCATCTCACGGTTAGATGGAGGAATATGTGCTATATGGATATGATCATCATCTGCAACATGTTGCATAGATTGGAGAGTGTCCATTAGATCATTGTAGTAAATTGGAGATACAAATTCTTGATCTTGATTAATTTTGGAATTGCTTTTGACATGCTTTGGATCACCTTGTTGACATGGGTCAATTTCAAAGGATGGATTTCTTATAAAGGGTTCTTGGATATCTTCATGAGGAATGGGAAGTGGCTCAATATCCTCTTGAGCTTGGAGTAGATTTGGATCAAGTATGGAGTTGAATATTCCTTCAATATCTACAACCATGAGGTCAAAGAATATCAATATGTCTTGGAAAGGACCATTGCTAGACTTTGGTGAAAGATGTTGATCATGCTTTGGAATAAATTTTTGAGATATGTTCTCTAACTCATTAGGTGATGAAGAGACATTTTCAACATGATCATTGGTTGATGGATCATGGATTATTTCAATAGGATCAAATAATTCTAACACTCCTTGAAATAGATCATTGTTTGAGGGGTTTTGATCATGACTAAAAAATGACTCTTGATGTATATTGAGTTGATCATTAGATGCACTAGGTACAAACATCTTCAATGTGCTCATTGATGGGTAAATATTGATCATTGTTTTCAACAATTATGGTGGAGAGATTGTCAAAATTTTCAACCATTTTTAAATTTTCCCTCCTAGCGCCAAAATGTGAATGCTTTGCCTAGACCTGCTCAAACATGGAAAGACAATCAAACATTAGTCCTTAAATAAGTGTAAACAAAAATTCCCCATAAAATTCATTCAAACACAATAACATGAAATAAAAATGCAATAATAAATTAAACTACTAATGAAATTCTATTCTAAATGCTCAAAATAGCATCGCATGGGGGAATTGGTGCTTCTTTGATGTGGAAAGAATCCCTTTCCCAATTCCTTGACAAGCTTGATGATAGATGTGTGATTCTTGATGCAAAATGCCAATAACCTAGCTATGGATGATAAATTCTATGCCAATTTGGATGAAAATATGGATGAAATCATGGATGCTTTGAACTCAAATGACTATAATGGATTTTCATGAAGTTGTGTATGATTGTGGATTCAAATGAGCATAATGATCTTACATGGATTGTGGATGCCAAATCAATAGAGAAGGCCTCTATTTATAATGAAGAAGAGTTGAAGAATGAGGAATAGGATGAATGTGAGCTTAACATTTGAACCAATGGCATTGTGCCACTTGTCAACATGCTAATGAAGGAGAGTGGAGCACATTTTGAATAATGTGCAAGTTAAATGCATGTAGGTGGAATTTGAATTTGAAGAAGTGACTTGTGCAAGAGGGGATGTAAGAGGAATTAATGCCAAGTTGGCTCAAGGAGAGGACATGTAAGAGCCTTTAATGCCAAGTTGGAGGACAAAAATCCTTTGGGAGGGAGAATTCAAATAAGTGGAATATTCCAAGAATATGGCACATTTGAATGTAAAAAAGAGGAATTCATAAATTAAATAAATTGATTTACATGTGTAACACTAGAGGAAGGGAGGATTAGTGTTAGGAGTTAATTAGGATTAATTAACTTAGATGAAGTTAGTTTGATTTGACAATTGATTTAGATATTTAGATTTACTTAAATCAAATGAGAGGATAGTTGGGAGATTAGTAATTTAATTAAATAATTTTGATTTATTCAATTAAATGAAGAACTTAAGGATTAAATAAGGTTGATTTATTTAATTACAAAGAGAACATTAGGATTTGATTAAATAAAGTTGATTTATTTAATCAAAGAGGAATTTTGAAGAATTAATTAAATAAATATTATTTAATTAATTATTTAGTAAAGGAATGATTAAGGAAGAATCAGTGTTAGTCAATCAGGATCGAGTGCATGATATCAATCAGGATATTTCGAGTGTCTACAATATATATTAATATATTAATATAAATATATAAATATATATTAGTATATATTAATATTAATATATTAAATTAATATTATTATATATATTAATTTAAATTAATGTTATAAACGAATATGGATACCTATACAAAAAAAATGGATATCTATTATAGTTCAATTTTTATAAACCAAATAACACATAAAACCAATATTATGTATTATTAATATATAATAAATGTATTATATATAAATATATCCTAATATATTATATATACTATATTATATATCTTATACTCTCTCCCTCTCTAGCTGTGGCACTACTCCTGATATCTAACTTGTATTTTTTATTGAACTTTTGAACATAGTAATTAAGCATTTTGTTATCAAAATATTGACCTCCCAAATACATATCCCCTCTAATGGCCATGACAGAAAAATACCCTTTCAAACAGAAAAAACTGATACATTGAATGT
The DNA here is from genome assembly GCA_007258455.2 of Sequoia sempervirens. NCBI lineage: Eukaryota > Viridiplantae > Streptophyta > Pinopsida > Cupressales > Cupressaceae > Sequoia > Sequoia sempervirens. The sequence goes on along the minus strand of VDFB02000363.1, from coordinate 117,285,234 downwards.
ACCTCCACCAAAATCAAAGATGAGAACACTTCTTTCTCTAGTGAATACATCATGGAATTCATAAGTTATAGCTATGGCCATTGGCTCAATAATTGTTAGCATGACATTGAGGCTTGCAATCTTACCTTCATTCTTTATGGCCCTCTTCTACGCATCATTAAAATAAGCAAGAATAGTACAATAACCACATTCTTCACCTCACATTAAAATAAACACCATGGATGAGATCTCTTCAAGTGCCAAAAACTCTCTCTCAGGTCCATCCCACTCCCTCTCTCTTAGGTC
>VDFB02000363.1:117261271-117284849 GCA_007258455.2 Sequoia sempervirens | reverse complement strand
TTTGAACCCCTTAATCTCAACCATTTTCAAAATAAATTAGTAGTTTAGAAAGTAGACTCGGAGCACTTCGATCCTTGCTCTTGTTCCATCTCAAAATTTTGAGTGTAACTATCCTCAATTTCATGTCCAAGGTCAGTATTTCCTGATTTCAAAAAGAAAGTGGCCACTTAAGCGCCCTTTTTGGGAACCATCTTGGTGCACTTACCCATTTGTAGGTTGGGAATTCCTTCCAAGTCTTGATAGCATTTTTCTAGCTTCATTCTAGTTTTTAGACTCACTCCATCACTTGCTTGCAGCTTGTTGTACTAGCTTCAAGCTCTCACAAGCTTCCATTACAACAATCTTTATAGCCTTCTTGGCTCTTGCAACCCCATTTCATGCTTATGAGCATCTTGGGATTCCATATCCCCTATGATTGGCATAATTACTTCATGATATGAGTTCTCCTCCTTGAGCATGGTTTTCTTTTATCACACACTTATTCGGGGTGCGGGTTCTACTCTTGAGCGGGTTTTGCTTTCACCACACTCTTTGTTTATCACACTCTTTATCTTCTTGGTTGTCCGTGGAGGTGGGAACACCAATACAATGGTTTGACTGAGGCAAACCCCTATACAACCCCAATATTCCCTCCAAATATCACGTTTGCAGGTTGTAAATACATTCGTTTGGTGGAGGTTTCATCAATCATGTACTTGTAAGTATTTCTTCCCTCTCTTCTTTTTAATCTTTATTCATTCTACTTCACTTCTATCACTTTATCGTATTCTTTCCTTTTCTTACATTATGTCAGTTCTTAGTAATCCGTTTACTAGTAGTCATTTGGGTATTTTGTGTGATAAACTCGGTCTTTGGTCCGTATGAGACGCCAACGTGCTACTGAGACGCCAACGCGCCACGCCATCATTCACTTTTTGCACTGACATCCTATGGCTGAGAGCTTGTTAGTTTTTCTAGAGAACCTCTGTGACCTACTCTTTCGGATTCTAGAACTCTCACTGCTATTCCATTGAGGTAATATAGGGCAGTTCACCCCGTGAGGATCTCTGAGTGAAGAGAACTCATGAGGAGCGAATCCCCTTATATCACAGGTATGATCTCTAAATTATATAGTCTTTAATTTAGGTGTCTTCACATGTGTTCATTAACTTCTAGGTGTCTTAGAATTTGATATATATATCATAGGTGTCTTAGGTATATAATAGGTGTCTTACATGTATTACATCTTAGGTCTAGACTTAGAGAATAATGTATAAAATCTAAGTTTCTTAGGTTAGAAATATGTGTCTACTTGTTATAAAATCTACATATGTCTTTCTAGGTCCTAGAATAATGTATACAATCTAGGTGTCTTTGGAATACTATAATCTAGGTGTCTAGATGTCTTGTACAACTATAAAAGATGTCTCTCTAGTGTCTTAGGTCTAGACTACTTGATAAGGTATAAAGTCTAGGTGTCTTAGGTCTAGTACATCTTATAAAATCTAGGTATAAATACTTGATCTAGGTGTCTTACATCGGCTAGAATAGGTGTCAAGAACTAGGTATTAGGTGAGGCCACATGAGCTTCCACCTTTACATGGTTAGCCTTGTCAGTACAAAATAAATATTTCTTGAAGCTAAGGGAAGCTCAAGTTTTCTTGTAGAGAGGTTATGAAAAAACAATTAATGCATCAATACTAAGTTATTATTTGGTGTGCACTCAATAAAATATACTTGAATTTTCTAATTTTATTGGCAATTAATACTCTTATTTTTTATTGGACATTCTATTTTATTGGAATAGTTTTCTTGGCAATTAATACTCTTGAAAATGTTTTATATAATATTATTTGTTACATTTGCAATCATTTTAGTTTTCATCATCATATATGTAACATTTTTAGATCCCATTTATCATCCTCCCTAATTCACTCCTAGTGTGCATATGTCACATCAAGTTCTATTTCATGTGTTTACCCCTTGTTGATTTATTATGTATATTTTTAACCCCTAGTCCTAGGTGTTTTTACTCTTTGTAGGACCCCATGCACCTAGATGGAAAACATTAATCCCAAGTGGTCCTATGAAACTAAGAATTTTTAGGCTTTGGGATTTCTTCTCACCCTCAAGGGTGAATGAAATATAGAAGCATTATCATCATTTATTTTCCTTTTATTCACCCTTCACCAAATTGTACAAGAATAGACAAACCTAGTGTTAGTATTTATTTCTCAACTTTTTCATATTTAATCATTTTAATTTTAAATTAGTTTTTCCAAATTCTTACCTTAGTCAAGGCTATCCATCCATTACCTATATTTAATTGAATTTTAATTTCCATTTCTTAGTTATAATTTCTTGCATTCTAGTTATCAAAAGCTAATTTATCAATTTACAAGTGTATTTTTTTAAGTTGATTTAGCTAGCTTTATAAATTATCATATACATCCAAAAGGTTAAATACAATTTATTTTCAAGTCTAAGTTTTGAATGAAGAAAACATGATGATATATACACTTCTACAGTTGTTTGTTGTACCATGTATAATTGATAATATAAAGTGCATGATTACTTAAATAATTATAATATATCAAATCTAATTTACACGTGCACATTTTGTTTAATTATTATTTACTGATTAAATCACTAAAAAATATAGTATGTATTGAATGAAATTACAATGTATATAATCCTTTCTATGATTTACCACATGTCATCGTGCATCATGTACATGTATTTTAATCAAATCACATTAAGTACATATAAAAAGTTTATATTGAATGAAAAATAATAACACGTATTATATATGTATGTATGTATGCATGCATGCATGCATGCATGTATGTATAACCAAATCATGAATCATATGTAGATATCGAGTTCGAACATAAACATAAACACAAGTTATGTTTGGATGATATCTCAAATTTATGTATATAAACATGTATAGATCTCTGAAACATAAGTTAATAAACACAAATGTCAGATGATATATATCAAACATAAACATGCATGTCTATTTGTGAAATATAAACATTAACACAAATATCCATGATATAAACATGTCTAGAGTCTCTGAAACATAAACATAAACATAATTTCCATGTGCATGATCTCTCAAACATAATATGTATCTATTTTTAAAGCATAAACATAATAGGGATTGGGTGAGTTATAGATTTAGCCATTTTGGGGCACCTTAATTTTTTTGACCATATAGAATCTATACATATCCATATAGTGTAGGTGTACAATCCATAATTGTAATAAAATAGACTACATTAGATCTATTTTTTTTTTAATAGAATATTATTTGTGTTTTCTACATCATCATAAGTATGATATACTTGTTTAACTTTTTTAATAGGTTACAAGGTATAGCCGGTCTATATTAAATTATGCAATCCTTTTTCTAGCTCTATGAGAATCATATAATGAGTGTCTCACATGTGTGCTAGGATTGTATGCAATTGTGGAAATTACTCATCATCATGTACTGATGGTTTTGGTGGTCTATCATCAATTATATTGGAAACTAGCACCTAAGTCACAAAGTTTTATAAAACTAGGCTAGATTCTTTGGTCATATCCTCCAATAGGTATGTATTTCCAATTAGAGGGGGCTTAAGTTTGCATTCCAATAAAGGATATCCTTTACCTAGGCATGGTCACCTCAACCTTAGGGTTGCTCCATTAGTGATTTTTTCTCTCTCATCATCAACCCATAATATTTTCCCATGATTTCTCAATTTAGACTATGCCACAAAATTTTGTAGCCACCCCAATAGTGACAAGAGTTCCTTCTTATGATATTTAAATGACCTTTTTTTAGAGCCATAAATTTCAACTATGGAGTCCAATTTTTTACTTCTTATAGGTGTCAAATAGTTATTTTCAAGCACTTCACAACCATCTACTTTTTTTCTCCAAATATTATACTGGAAGTATTTATTATTTCTAGATTTTGAATTTCGATTAGATATACCTCAGTTTATATTTTAAAGAAATTGCATCAAAGTGGCCCTTTTGTTCTTACTTGGATGGGTTGGTTGCTTATTTTGTCTTGGGTTATTATAGTTAAGAACTAATAAAGTTCCTTTATCAAGGAGTTAATAATCAATTATGGTTTCCATCTTTTTGTTATTATGTAAGAACCTTTTATCTTAGAAAAAAGGGATAGTGAATGATTACATTATGAAAAATCTTGTACTTTATCTCACTAGATGTTCCCAAGCTAAGTGACTCATGGGAGAGACTTGAATGATTAAACAAAATTTTTAGGTTCTATAGATTAATTTTTCGTATTATTTTTTAAGGATATTCTAGATTAAATTGAGCACACTAAGTGTCCTTTCACTACTTGGATCATCATTTGAAAGTTGTACGAAAATATTAAATATCCATCTAAGAGTGATTATTCCTTGGTTCAAATCCATTTGTAGGTGGTTAATATTGAAACAAGTTCTCCTCCTTTCAATACCCCATTTGTTGGAAATATTGTCAATGATGTCAAAGGCGAGAAGACATATAGTCATTGATGTCAAAGGCACAATGTTATAAATGAAGTAATTAATATCAAGGTAAAGAGAAATGGCTTGTTATAATAAGTCAAACATTAAGAGGCTATCTATTATAAACTACTGGATATTTGGACTTGATTGATTTAGAGAAATCAATGTTTAAATTAAAGATTTATACATAATGGAGAAAGTGTATTCATTGATACAAAATAGTGAATAATATGTAAGTATTCATTGATATGGAGTGAAATCATCCTCAAGGCAACAAATATATGATAAGCATACATTATATACATTGGCAGTGTTGGGTTTACTTCATAAATGAGACATTAATTCTATGCTCAACATGGCCAACTATACTTTTGCAAGATCAAATTACATTATTATCTCTAAGGGTGGTCGACTATGCTTTTGCCAAGTTAAATTAATTTATTTTATCAAAAAGGTATCTGAATTAATTCTCATTTACCAAGCCAAATAAGAAGTGAAACAATTAATATTCTCCATGAGCAACGATATAATTATTGTAAAGGAAATGGTTTATAAGTGTAAAAATAAGGGATTAAATAAAGTTAATGGGGTCGCCCCCCTAAGATGTGCACTCCCGTATAAGAACAAAATCATCCCATTTAAAGAATACAATGAAAAGTTATGTAGTTAACAAGAGTTGCATCCTTATAATCAGGTTTGTCCAATGAGTGAAGTCGCCTCTCTTTGGAAGATGTGTGAAAAATATATAAATAGATGATGGTTTGAGAGAAAAAAGTAACAAGCAATTCAATGATTTTTTTTTTTAATTAATAGAGTAGATTAAAAGGAGATAAAAAGGGTAAAAATATGAAGTGTAACTCAAATTTATTTTTGAGTGCATATGCAACCCATATATGAATGATAAAAGCAAACATATGTGAAGAATAAGAGAAAATTGTGAAGTAAATTTGAATAGATGGTAAGGTAGGAAATTATGTGAAAATATTGTCATGATTATGATCAATTTTGTGAAATTTGGTGCATAGATTAGATCAAATTTGTGAGAGACATTGTGCATGATAGTGATCATATTAAGGAAGGAATGTTGACATTTTAGTGTGGATCAAATTTTTAATTTGTGATCAGATGTGTGAGAAAATTTTATTGTGTGAAATGTGATCAAGGATACTTCATGGTGTGTGTTCAGATTTGAGAAGGAAGAGAAGTTGTAGTTGGATCAGATTTGTGTTTGTGTTAGATTTGGTGAAGGATTTAATCATATCAACATTGAAGAATTAAATAAGTTGGAGCCTCTTACTGGGTTGAAGCTTAGTTTGTGTGGGGGTTGAAGCCTCCAAATAGGTTGGAGCCTATCAAATCGAGGTTGAAGCCTCTTACAGGGTTGGAGTTCAGTTGAGTGGTGGTTGAAGCCTCCAATAGGTTGGAGCCTATAATTTTTTCAAGTGTATATTGGAGTCTCTAGTAGGTTAGAGCCTACAAGAAGAAGATTAGTCTACAATATAAGCAATATTTTTCCATGGTTTTCTCTCGTAAGGGTTTCCACATAAATTGATGTTGTCATTGTGTTCATAATTGCTAGATCTTACTTGAATTTTTTCATTGTGATTGGTTAAGTTTTGAAAAGTAAAAGATTGTTAGATATTGATTCACACCCCCTCTTAGTATCATCATGTGCTCATCACTATAAATGGTTGAGGACATTCCTCCATCACTTGTTGCTTCATCAAAGTGTAGTGTTGATAAATCCATGGCTTTTAGTGATTCTTTATAGTAGGGAAGAAGTCATTTTCTAAATACAACTTGGGATGAGTACTTGAAAAATATTGTACATTTGTTTTTTGAATCCCTTCTTGCAAACTTGACAAATAGTATTAAATTCATTCATCTCCTCTTTGATGATAGTTACACCACAACTATTTTTCTATCATCATCATCATCTTTGGATTTTATTCTACATCAATTTCTACATATAGTCTTGTCTTTATCACATTCTTCATTGATTAGGCTTGGAGTTCTTGATTTGATTGTTGCGTCCTTTAATACGAACATGCAAAACTTGAGTAGAGTTTAGAGACATCATACATCTCGATCTTTCTTCCCTCACATTCCTTTTTGAAACAGGAAGACATCCTACATACACCTTTGGATTTATTTCTTCATAAGAGGAGGACTGTTGTTTGATGTTCTTGGATCTTAATCATTATCCTTTGTTGAGCATCCACCATCATTGTAGGATATCATAAATTGTATTGTACATTAGTGATGGGAGTAGTCCTTACAAGGTCATGTTGAGTCCTTTGTCTTTCATTCACTTGTACATGTTTTCTATTATTTTTTTCTCTTTTGGAGAGAGTGTTTTCCCTATGAAATTTTCCCATTTACTCCATTCATGAGAAATTCTTTGTACATGAGCACCTAACATAGTTTTATAGTCAAGATCTATCCTTTCATATTTTTATGTTTTTTCGTTCTCCATAAGTTGTACTTAAGAGGGGTGTTGGTGTGAATGCAATATTTTACATATCCAATTTCTTCTAAGATCTTTTCACACTATTCTAGTTAATTTTACTTAAGGAACTTAGTTTTTTGTCTTAATTCAGAAGATTAAAATGCATACTACATAATCTTATATTATTATAGGTCTCACCCTTACCCTGCATACAAAAGTTTCCTCAGTGCACACAATGTACCATCCCAATATATTACATCCATTTTTGGATTGTCAATGATCCTTGACTTCTATAGAGTTCACTATAACTCTTACAATAAAGACCCCTCCACTTGACAACAAAAAGCTCAAAAGTGTAGAGAACCCTTTACTTTGCAGGGAGACATTTACAACTTTATCACTATCATTACAAACAACTTTCAAATCCACAATCTAGAATAAAATGGGAAGAGCTTATATCGCTACTATAATCGCCATGCAGGGTCTTGCAATTCTTTCCATATGTTGTTGCAGAGAATAGCACAACCACTTGCCACTCATTTGCACTGGTGCTTTACATGTAGAACGTCGTACAGTATAATCATACGTCTGTGACTTTTGAACAGATTTCTTTATGTTGGCCATGCTTTGGCTGGTTTGAGTAGGTAAAATTTATCTATTCTTGAAAGCTTGGAGTGGATGTACACCATTCAATACAATATGTTGGCCCGAAATTTGAGCCACTCTAGGCAATTCTAACAAGAAATTAGCTTTGTCAATCTTACACTTATTTTTGCCTCCTAAAAAGTTGAATTAATAACCATTCAATAGTAAAATATGTAATTATTATTTGAAATTATATATCATGGTCTTGTCATTTGACTATTTGAAAGATAAATAGAAAAATTATTTACTAATTTATTTAAATATAATGAGAGTTCAGAAATAGACATATAAAAAGGATGATATAATTTTTTAATTTATTATTCAAATAGATTTTTAATTAGAGGTTTATGATCTGCTGATATTTTTATTTGGTAGAAAGATATATGGATCAATTATTTATCAAGGATTGACATTTATTTAAAAATAATGAGGCTTAGAAATAGTTATATATAAAGATGATGGTTTAAATTTCTTAATTTATTATTTGAATATATTTTTAGTTGGAGGCTTATGAATAAGGATTGGGAACAAGAAGCAAATGTGTAAGGGATTTAACATGAAATAAGTCGATGTAATAAATTGATAATGCTTTTATAATGTTCTCATAAATATTCCATGATAGATATTTTTTAATGATTCATAGATTATCCAAGGTGATTTTCCACTTGTTTTCAAATGAAAAAAAAAAGTATTTAAATATAACACAACACAAAATTCAATACAAGCATGCACTAGGTTGGTTGACACTAGCTTGTAAATATGGTGTGAATAGAGCTCAATTTAAAATTTTAGAATTTAAATCTACATATATACAAATGATCTAACATGAATTGAGATGAGACCTTGTACACATGTTCCATGTCATAATATAATTCAACTTTTAATTGAATAAATATTGATACTCAATCTCTACCATGTGAAAAAGTAATTTAATTAATTTGAATAAATAAATATAAAATCTATGTCCATCTATACATATCCCAAAAAAAAATCATCTTGCCCATTTCATAGAATAATTTACAAAGACACTTTCTCCACACATGAGAAAGAATTTGTTCAAATTAATTGTAAATTATGTGCCTCCTTAGGTAGACCTTATAAAGTATATTCCTATAAATAAATTGAAGCTATGATTTTCCACGTTCACTCAAGCAAACTCGTATTTTTACTATGAAATGAATACATTTGTTAAGATGAGTGCATTTCCATCTAGTCCAACTAGCCCATCTATCAATGAGAGAGGTTTTGCCAATCTTGACACCCTTCAATGTGTCTATTTTGGTGCTCCTAAACTCAAGATCTCTTTTTCTCTTATCCACAATACATACTAAAATGTAGTCTACATTCATATGGCACCAACATTGAAAATTATTATTGTTGTAATCCCACTTCTTACATGTCTTATTGTTTTAGGTTTAATCAAGTGTCAACATTTGATTCTAATGCTAGATCTAGAAAATAATTTATTTAGACATAGTTTTAGATAAAAAAAAAGATGCAAGGGTGGTGAGATAAGGGTGGTGAGATTAATGCCTATTTGACTATATGTGACCCCCTAGATTGGAAGTAGAGCTTAGTGTGTAATTTAGTGCAATATAATTGCATTATGTTGAATAAATTTTATTTTAAAGTTTTTGACTATATTGTTCATAAGATTTTCATAAGTTAAGTACACAGGATCAATACTTTCAACAAATTGAAGCTATTCAATTCAAAAATCAATAGTAGAATAGACATCTTTACATGTTTATATCATGATAATAGATTGAAAGATTCTTAAATGATCTATTAAAAATTACAAGTATTAAAAAAGACCCTCATAAATTACATCATTGATTGCTTTAACTAAATACTAAACCAACAATATTTATACATCAAGAACCCATTAAAAAACACACTAATTTTTCATCTATTCCTTATTATAGACCCACTATTCCACTTTATTTGACACATTATCTAAATAATATTAAATTTATTTCCAACACAAACTAGCAATGGAAAACTAACGAAACAACTTATTTAAAATCTACTGCGATTACATCTGTAAGTAAACTTACAGTAGAGAACACTTGCACGAAAGGGAAATGGATTGTTTAAGAACACAAGTATTGTAGTCCACTACTCATTAACTACAGGAAATCCAAATACAGTACAAACATCAAAACAAACACGTATGAAAACGACTGGTGATCATTCCACTTTCTCTTCATCCTTGCTATGGTGTCCTGGAAGCTTCTCCTTTATCTTCTCCATCAATCCCTCTTTCTTCTCTTTATCATCTTCCCCTCCTTTCTTCTCATGCTCTCCAGGAAGCTTTTCTTTGATCTTGCTCTTCAGCCCACCTTTCTTTTTCTTCTTCTTCTCTCCTTTCTCTCCTCCTTCCTCATCGCTAGACTGCACATAAAGAGATACGTCCATTACACCCATAAAAGTAAAACATGCAAAACTGAAATTAAAGAGAATGGGCAAAGGGAATAAAGAGAAGTTACAGAGGTAGATGAAGAACTGTTTGAGCGATGGAGTTTTCCCATCAAACCTCCTTGGTGTGTTTTCCCATCACCTTCACCGTGATGTTTGGGTTCCTCTTCTTTGTGCTCATGTGTTTCCTCTTCTTTCTTCTTCCCAAACAAACCAAACAGCCCACGATCCTGCTGCTCCGCCATTACTTGTCACACAACTTAACAAATCAACAGTACAAACAGAAGAATGCAGTGAAAGAAGTTGATGAAATGGGTGGAGGCAAAGGTGGTTTTATAGGCTTGGGCGGGCATGGAGGACGGGCTTTGGATGCTTCTGTTCGTATCTATGGTCGGTGATACAATTGTAGACCCTATGACAGATAACTTTAAAGATGAAAATAAATTTGATGTACAGATGGGGATAAGGCTTTTAATGCCCACAGAAAATGTTAAAAGGCCATTTAAGCCACTTTAAAGTCAGTGTCGGTCATCTGGTAATTGTAACTGGAAGGTCCTCTTAGCCACCGCCGACCAACATGGACGGTGAAAGAGAAAACGTTTAACCACAAGATTGGCATTTAGAAAAAGAGTTTTATATCAAATTTAGAAACAGTTATTGGATATTGAAGTACAAGTTTTTGTCGAAATTTTTGGTTTAGAGTTAAGGATTGAGAGATATTCTTTCTTTTAAAATTGTCCAATGCATGATCTTGGTCTGATCGCTTCTTATTGTTTATGATGTCAATGTATACACTCAACAAAATTTGATTTCTAATAGAATTATGTTGAAAGTGTCTATAATGGTGAAGGTCTTTCATTTGCTCTTAGATCAAAATACATGACTCTACAAATAAACTTATGGTCATTACTCCATGATGGTTTTTCTTCTATCATTACTTTTTCACATGATAAAATTCCAATCAATTAAGGGTGTTATTTATTGATCTTGCAAGAATTTTGTTTGATTTTCAATTAAGATAACTAGTGGAGAAGAAGAGCTGTTTGTGAGATGATGTTTTTTCGTCAAATCCTCCTGGCTTGTTTTCCCATCACCGTGGTGGGATTATTTCTTCTTCCCAAACAGTCAAAAGAGCCCACGATCCTCCTGCTCTACCAGTTTTGTCTCGGCCATTACTTTTCACACAACTGAACAATTCAGTAGTACAAACAGAAGAAATGTAGTTGAAAGAAGTAGACGAAATGATCGGTGATACAAATGTCGAGGCTATGACAGATGACATTAAAGATGAAAATAAGTTTGATGTACAAACAGTAACAAGGCTTTTATTGCCCACAGAAAGCGTTGAAAGCCATTTAAGCCACTTGACACTCAGTGTCGGCCATTTGCTTCTTGATTTGATAATTGTAAATTGAAAGATCCGTTTAACTACCAACGACCGACATAAACTTCCAAGGAGCAAATGTTTAGCCACAAGAATATGGGAGAAAGCTAATTGAAAAATCTAACATAAGTTAATTAAGAGTTTAGGGTGTGTGAAGTTAGTTATAAAAATGTTGATGGATATCATTTTCAGGGTCTATGTTTTTTTTCTTTTCTTAAATTATAAATCTAATAAAAACTATAAGTGCGTCAAGAATGATGTTGTTAATATTTTAAAAAAATTATGTAAAAATATTAAGTTAGTAAAGTTATGTAAAAAATAAGTAGGAGGTATTTTAAAAAAATGTTAATATTTTAAAAAAATTATGTAAAAATGTTAAGTTAGTAAAATTATGTAAAAATAAGTTGAACCACTACTCATGAAACATGGGTCAATGAGTTTGACTCGAAACTACACGGTTGAATCCTGATAGCAATATCATAATATGTAAAAAATGTTTAAGTTAGTTATAACAATTATTGGTATTTTCTTCTATATATATTTTTTAAAAATTATGTAAAAATGTTGAGGAATATCATTCTCGAGGTTTATGCTTTTTTTTTTAAATTATAAATCTAATAAAAGCTATAAGTGCATAAAGGATGATGTTGCTAACATTTCTTACATATGTTATTTTAAAGATAGGCATGTTAGTATAGATATCTTAAATACATCATTCGAGAAGTCATCAATAAATATCAATGTTATTTTATATGCTTTTTAATTGAAATCTTACTACTCAAAAGAAGTTTGTGTGAGGAAATCACAAAGCCAAAATCCTATGGATTTTTCAAAGAGATAGGGTTTATGGGCATGCGTGGAAGGCGATTGAAGCATTTGCAACTTTGGGTGTGGGTGTCTCGTACATCCTTTTTATTTTTTTTGCATTTGTTGCCTTTGGTGTGGTAGCGTTGTTGTGTGTGTTCGTTCTGGCTTGCATTAATTTCTTTCATGCTCTGTTAATTATTGGTGGCTTTGCTTACCCCAAACATTTATGAGCAGGGGTACATGTAATGTGCACATTTTACACGCTTAATGGATACAAAACAACCTATCTAATCTACAACAAACTAACTAATTTGCAATTTTTTTTTTTTTTAAACAATAACATAATACACTACTTCAAGCAACAGTCAATGATATCATTTAGTTAGGAGTAAAGGTAGCAATGAGTCTTTTTTTTTTTTTTAATAATGTCTACTTCTTTTAGATCAGCATATCATACCTCTTACTTACTCCAATGTCTCTTGCATTCCATCACATTACAATTTCTTTGCTCCCAATACCTGTACCTGCAAGTATCTGCACGACTAGATGCACAACCTTAAGATCAAAGGGGTTAAATACACGGTCCTAGAGATTAGCCATATCATTAATATAACTAGATCATAAATCAGATATTAGTTTATGATTAGATTTGTAAGGAAAGATAAAGTACACATATCATTAGGAGAGAACGGTAAAACAAAAATAAACCACCTGAGGGCAAGCCCTAAGGCCAAACCTATGCCTCAGGGGATCATCGCTTGATGGCCTTGCCTACATACACGCATCGCAGAGGCTCCATAGTTTGACAACTTGAGTTTCCTCCAACTCATTTGACTGATCAACAAAGGGTATATCCACTAGTTTTCAAAAGATGACTCTACCTTAGTCACAATCATAACCCCATGACACTAAAACATGCTAAACTCAATTCTCTACTTAAATGCATCACATGTCCCCTATTCTTTGAGTTATAAACTATAGGAGTGAGTACACAACCCTTGCTAGGGCCCATTTCCCTAAACAGTTTCACAATCGATTGCCACCAACTTAGGTGAAGTCGAGGGTTAGAAAACCCATTAAAGATATATTATCAAAAAATAGGGTATAGACTCGATCCCTGATAATTTGACAAAACTCGATCATGCATGGGTAAAAGCACAAAGTTGTGTCACACTTTCAACCAACTAAAGGGTTTTGAGCGAACCATTTCCAGTCAAAAAGTGTTAGGCCAAGAAGTTTTCGGCCGAAACCACGCGACAGTGACATGGCATCGATGTGGCAGTACATATTTGGCTAGTAGGTTTTCGACCAAAGCCCTTCCAATCAAATACTTTTTGACTAGAACCAAAGATTATAAAAGTAAAAAAAAGGGGGACCCGCCCCATTTTTGCATGTTCAAGTGGAAGAGCTAAGGGTGAGTGTTTGAAAACTATTACATATAAAAAATGAGGGTATTAGTAAATTATCCACCATTAATTTTTAAACAAGATACAACCCCTAATTTTTAAACACCACCTAGATTGCAAAATAGGTCTTGAACATAAATGAATTAGTTTTAACTTGTCCATACTTCATAATAAAATTAAATGGTACAAGAAATATATCATGAAGAAATAAACTAGAAGAATATTTTATTTAGGAATGATACACTTAAAAGACTACTTAATAGTTTTGTTTTTATAAAGATTTTAGAGAAGCTACTTCCTCTATATGAGCATAAAAAATAGTTATTATTATTTTTGAATGATATCCCACTTGGATCAATTGCCTATCACTTTCCTGCAATCCTCTATTTTGGTAATGAAGTTTGAGATGTATATTGAAAATCTCTAATTTTTCCTCTTTCCTGTGCACAATTTATAGATTTCTTATAGACCAAAAATATATTGTATAAAAATCATTACATCAATAAATTCTTATCACCTGTAGGGGACTAGTGTCGCCCCAGGTACCCATGATATGGGCTGCTGGGCTGGGTCGCGGGGACACCCTTTTTGTATCAAAAAAAATTATTACTGTCATTCTCCTTCAATGAACCTCCATATGGTGCTTAAAAAAGATTCTATCACTTAAGATCCATATGATTTAATATTTTAATACCTCTTGGCATGAAGAAAAGGTACCTGCCCCTGTCTATTATAGACTTTTTGATTAGCACCAGCACCGAATGCTACTATGTGCTGCCATGGAAACACCATAAATAGGTCTACAACCCCTACACTTTTGATCTCAAATATTGTCTTTTACATGATCTTTTTATAGTCTCATCTCATCATTATACTGTGAACAATGTCTCTCCCTTCTGAATTTTTCAATGAGTGACTTCTTTAAGTTATGCCTCACTATCCTTTGATAATAATGAGTTCTAGAATATTTCTCTTGAATCATTTCATGAACCATCTGCTACCAAGGTTGACTAGGCACATGAAAGTTGTTAAAATCTTCTGAACCTCTTGAAGATGGAAACCAATTTTCACAATCAAGTGTTGGGAAAATGTGTCTCAACCTTGCAATTATATATAGTTTATTGTTGATAGGATGTATGTTGGTATGTGGCGACTGATCATGCAAATGTTGTACACTCGTAGCAAGATATGGGGTTCAGGGCATCGCCACAATTATTATTTTTCATTGACATGTTAAGGTTTTCTCTCATTAACATGTCAAGGTTTTTTCTCGCTAACACATAAAGGTTTTTTCCTATTAACACATCAAGGTTTTTTGTTAACACGTCAAATGAAAAATGACCTTGTAAAACCCTAATTCTAGAAGGTTCCAAAAAGCTTGTTATAAGTGGTTGGGATGTATGTAGATGGGTGTGTATTTTGAGAGTTTGATAGCGGTGTGTTGTCTCTTGATCTCTGGTGGTGATACTCCTGTAAGAATCTTACTCTGCAAGTATATTGTAATCTTTTGATTTTTGAATAATATATTGGGCAGCTTTTGGAGTGTGGGATTTTTCTGTCGAAAGGGTTTTCCCCACGTAAATCATTGTGTTGTGGTATGCATGATATTTGTGTTTATTTGTGTTTAATTTTTTGTAACTATTAAAGATCTATAAAGTTTTGCATTTTTATCCTCTCAAAATTAGTGTAGGAAGTTGTTTTGCTACCTTAACTTCCTTACATCTTCAACATCTACATACTTGGATTAATATGCTTATATACATAAAACTAAAATTGTTTTAAAATGGGACAACATTGTCACTAAATTTTGCAACAATTTTCCTAATGATAAATATAGGTTAATACATGAGTTTCCCCCATTAGCTTATCCTACACCCTCAGTATGGGTTGACTAGAATTGGGTACATTAACTCTCGTATCTACTGCTTTGTCAATACCCTCAATCATATTCATCTTAAAAGTTCTTGTAAAATATTTACCTATGTGTATAGGACAGTGAGATTTATTATGATTTGCTAATAAAGCATATTTAAGACTATGACACCTTGCCTTAAAAATAAATTTGCTAATATATATGTATGTATATGTACATTTATGTACATATATGCATGTATGTATGTATACATACATACATAGGTATACATATGTATGTATATATGTAGTATGTATGTATGTATGCATAGGACAATGAGATTTATTATGATTTGCTAATTTAAATACATATAAGAAAATACAACCTTGTCTTAAAAACAAATTTGTTGATATATATATATAGATATACATACATGTATGTATGTATGCATGTATGTATGTGTGTATGCATGTACATACATATGTGTATGTATGTATACATATTGTGGAAATGGAAAAAGTATCCCTTTGTCCTTGCTTGATTTGAGAATAATTGATGATAAAATGGATTTAATGATGCCTTGATTTAGTGTTGTGAGGTGTTTTACACATCCACACTACATTTGGGACCCTTGCAAACTAAAAAAATTGCATTCATCGATGTCTTATAAAGGTGTTATAAAGTGTTGTAAAAGACTTTCACACTTATCTAGACTTAATGGACCTATTCTTCTCCTAATTCAATGTCATAAAATCTATTTAATTGCATCTTCACATTAATCTAGAAGGATTGTAAATTAAACCTAATTCTAATCTAGTGTTGTAAATGTGTTTCACACACTCACATTGGATGTTGTGCCTTTCTAGGCTATGTGGACCTCATTCTAATGTTGTAAAGTGTATTTAATCACACTTTCACATTGAAATTTCTGTCCCTAGCCCTAATCACCCTTTACATCATCATTAATAGGCCCCATATGGCCCCATATTGTGCATCCCAAGGCTTAATTTGATCAAAGACCTGATAAAATCATCATATAAACCTATTTTCTTCATTCCCTGACAATCCAGCTGGCAAAAGAGCCCTTGTGGGACCAAGTCCCCATCTGGGCGAATTAATCCCATCCAGGTGGGACTAAGTCACCCAGCTTGGTGACTTAGTCCCATTTGGGCTATTTTTAAGGTTCGAGCGAGAAAAATTGGATTTTAAGTTTATTTTTCCCTCATGTCGGCCTTGGGGATCAAATTAATAGGAAAATTAGGTGGATTTACTATAAATACAAGCTTCTAAACCCTAATTCATAATCAATTTCATTATTCATCCATCATTCATCATGTTCTTAAGTCAAGCAAGCTAGGGTTTTGACATTTCAAGTCATCAAGATAGCCTTTTTAGACATTCAAGGGAAAATTCTTCATTTATTGTTGCAGAAAATCAACATCTATCATCATGAAAAGTCTCTAACTCCATTTCTTCATGCTTCATTACATTATTTCTTCATTTTGGTTTAATTACCTAAAAGGGGTTTGACCAAGGCAAACCACCATGCCCTAACATTCACCATTTCTTTCTCTTTCTTTGTGTGTTTGCAGATTTAGGTACTTTCAAGATTTGATGATCATTGAAGGATAAGTTGCAAAGTTGTTGAAGACATCTCCTTGTTTGCAAAACCAAAATATCCACAAAAAGTTAATTACAGTGCTGGAAATTAGAGTTTCGGAGGTGACCACTTGTCAAGAATTGAAGTGCAGACCGAGGGCTTCCGATTCAAATTTTGGATTTTTAGAAAAGCCAAAGTGGACTAAGTCACCATTAGTGGTGAATTAGTCCCACTACACATGTTTTTTAGAGTTTTATGTATATTTGGATACCCATTTGGCTGAAATGGGATTGGGTGCAGCTTTCCAGATTTGGGACTAAGTCACCTAGAATGGCGTAAGTGTCCCAGTAGATCAAAATTTCAGAATCAACAACATTTCCAATCTCCATTCTAATCTGCAACACATTTCTAGGTGCACCTCTTTATTTTTATAGTTTTATGTTTTATTTCATGGCCATTTCTAGGTCATTTAGTTTATGTTTGCATGTAACATTGTGTTTTCAAACATTTTACATTTTATTAGTTTTGCATTAGTAATCAATATCTTTTATCAGTTTATTGCATCTAGGACATTACATTTATGCATATTTCATTCATATTTGCATTAATCTTGAGTGGGGACATTTCCCATTTTGGCCCATCTCTCTCCTTTTAGGTGAAAAACCCTAGAAGTATTAGAGAACATTAGTGTGCCAAAATCTTTGTCCACACATATGTGTATGTATGTATGTATACATATCTATATGTGTTGGAAGAATGAATAAGGTGACCTCTGGGTTTGTTGTCATTGATGCCAACATTGGCTGGTAATTGACTAAGTAAATTGTGTGTCTATGTTGATCCAGTATTTTGGTCTGGAAATCCTCTCAGTAAAAGGAAACTATATGAATTTTTGATATGTTGCTCAAGAGTGTCAGTTATAGGTATAAATGAGCTTTCAACTATCTTTGTTGATTTGGTTGTGTAATCCAAGTGACAAAATTTCAATATTATTTTGGCCGACAAGGTTAAGAATTGTTTGTACTTTGTGTGTTCCTTATTAGGTCTGGGTTGACCTAATGTATGGATGACACATTTTTTTCTGAGTGCTAAAAGGAATTTTGTATTGAGCTGACAAGTCATTTTGAATTTTGTTTGTTCACATTCAATTAGGCCGACCTAATTGATGATGGAAGACATGACTGTGTATATATGTGTGTATAAGAGAGAGAGTGACATGGAATATGTATGCGAGTGATGTGATAAATGAAATAGTGAAAAGTGATAGATAATAATTGTATATCTGCTGCTAGAGTGAAATTTTGGTGTTTTTTGAGCTTAATTAGAACTAATTTCTACACTGCATAGGTGCACTTCATCAATTCACTTTTGGCAGTGAGTCATACCTCTTTTTGCATCCTGGCTACAAGCCATCTTTTGTATTCAGGTTGTGAGCCTTTCAAGGATAGTGTGTCCTGGCAGTGAGCCCTGTAATATCTTATGACTGATTATAATATATTGTGAGATAATCCTCACCGTTATTTTTCCCAATTTAGGTTTTCCACGTAAAAATCTAGGTGTCAATATTTTATGATCTCTTGTATGTTTTGGCTTAGTATTGCAACTAGATGTGGATTGTTAATTGGATGGTTAATAATTAATCTTGTTAGTAGAATATTGATTCACCCCCCCTCTCTGTATTCAGTGTATTCAACAATTGGTATTAGAGCTTGGTTCCTCTAAAAAATTCTTATAGCTTGAGGAAGGTCCCATAATTTGAATACATGGCTAACAAAAGCTATCTTGCTCCTTCAAAAGAAAACTTTGTATCTGAGAAAATCAATGCTACTCTTGAAGAATTGGATAAAAGTGAAGATGAGAAGGAAACTCTAGAAGGAAACCTAAAGGAAGCAAATGAATGTATCAAGAAGCTAAGAGAGTAGATAAAAAAGTTCAAGGAGAGGCACATGGAAGTTAATGATTAATTGAAAAAGGATAATGAAGACATTACTAGATTGAAGGTGCAAGTAGAAGAGAAGAAGCGAATTGAGGAATGCCAAAAATTTGAGATTCAAAATAAAATTGATGAATGCACAAAGCTTGAACAAGAAGTGGTAACCCTAAGAGTTGATCTAGAAAAAGAAAAAGATCATGAAGAAAGATTCAAAACTAGCTCGACAAGGCTTGATGAGTTGATTACTTCTCATAAACATTCTAAGGATAAAGGTGGTCTAGGACTTAAAGAAGGAAAAAGCTCAAAGACAAAACCTATTTCTAGCAAAGTGGAAAATTAGAAGAAGATTCAAGGAAACTTTCATCAAATCAAGAACCAAAGGAGCAATACCAGAAGGATTCCTATTCGACAGCCTAATGCTCAAAGGTACCCATCTTTTAATTGCTTTTGTTTTTCATGCAATAAATTCAGTCATAGAGCAACAAAATGCAGAAGTAGGATGAACCAGAATAGAATTTGAGTCAGAATGTTGGATTCTTTACTAGAAAATGCTATGTTTGCAATAAGTTTGGACATAGAGCTATTGAAAGTAGAAGCCAAATAATGATGAAAAGATTTAATATTGGTAGAAGGATTCAATATTTTCAAGGCTACTGTTACACATGCAATATCTTTGGACACAAGGCTAATCAATGTAGAGCAAGGATGAATGAAAATCAGTATGATCAAAGATATGTTGTGTGCTATACCTACAACAAACCAAGACATATCTCAAAATTTTGTAGAAGCAAAATTGGGAAGAAACCTAATCTAGAATAGAAGAACAAGTCTGTGAACAAAGTAGATCCTGCCGAAGTAAGGAAAGAAATGGTAAAAAATTGGAAGAAGGAAGAACCTTTGAAAAATGATGAATCAAACACTCTTGTATCTGCATTCGGTATAGATACCTCTTCCAAGAACAAAACATAGTAATGGTTTTAGAGGGAGCTGCCACAAAAAATCTAAAAATCCCCCGATATATGAGGTGTCAAGTGGTGATACAAGGATATGTGATGTGATTCATTACTTTGAAGGCTTTGGAGAAATTTCTGGTAGAAAATAAGCAGATCCGGAGAATTGTGAAACTTTTCTTGGTTTTCAGTGTGTTTCATAAAGTAGTTGGTAGCTTTAAAGTTGAAAAGAAATAAATATGAATTAGGGATAAATTTGTAAGCAATAAAGTAAGAGACTAAGTTAAGGAAAAGTACATTTGCGCAATTTGGAAGAAGTAGTGCAAGATGAAGTGAGACTGAAGGTGATTTAGAGCATCGTACATCGAAACCCTAGTTCTCGACAAGCAAAAAAGGTATTCTCTATTATCTGAATTCTGTGGATTTTAAAGTTGAAGGGACTTTTTGTTAAGCATTTTCAATATTGTTTGGGGAATATGGCCACTCCTAAGGTTGTGGAAATCTCTAAGATACCCCAACCAAGATTTAGAATATTTTCATGGAAGTGTATGAAAATGACCCCATGGGTGTGTTCTTGCACATTCCAAGCCATGTGCTACCCACTGAATACCCAAGAACATAAATTCATGGGAAATTGGAAGAATTCAATCACTAGGGGTTGAAGGATTTGTGGGACAATGAGTTGACTGGAGATGATCTACTACTTAAGGTATAATATGAAAACCTAGTTCGAATGATGTTGAACGTTTGGAACTGGTTTCCAAAATTTTCTAGTGAGAGTGAGGTGAAGTTTGTTAGAATGTCCCTCAACACGGTTCATAGCAAATTTGTGTGGGAAAATGATGTAGGGATTATCAACAAGGAGGAAATTCAAGCTGTGACTAGTCTTTGTGATATTGGTACCATTCTAGTTCTAAAGGAAGTGAAAAATGATGAAGTCACAAGGATGATTGGTGCTAAGTTTGACGAAAGAGCTTTAACTAAAAAGTCTATTGTAAACCCTGTCGTCAAGTATTCTGCCATCATGATTGGGCAGAAAATCTATTTCACTAATTGAGTAAATTTAGTATCGACTACAACAATTCACACTGGTTATGAAATGGTGGTGAATGGAAAATATTTTGATCTTTGTGAGTTGCTTAGGTTGCAACTTATGGAGAACCTGAGTATGAAAAAGGCAAAGAAGCATGTTTTTAAATTTGGCACTTTAGTTGTTTGCTTGCTTCTATTTCTTGAAGGAGTTACCACAAAGAGAAGGCATAATATGGGATAACATTAGACCTGTTGCTCATCAGATTTTTGACCATCTACGTAGTCTAGGAGATTTTAGGGCACATAACAATGCCCTGATTGCTTTCTTTGTAGTATTTCAGAATGAAATGCATGAAAGATCTCAAATGAATTCCAAGGAGTTTGGTGAAGAGGTATGAAAAGGAGGTAACATTTCTTATATCTATAGATGAATGCATCACTGAGGATGTAGAACCTAGAATTTGATGGATAGAACCTCTGGGATTGAGATTGAAGAACGAATGGCAGAGAGGTACATTAAGATCTCGTTGGATAGTCCTAAGGACCCCTCTCTTCCTAGGCACGGTACATATAAGGAGAAATATACTAAAATACATATGGAGGCTACTAAATCTTAAAGAAGAAAGAAGGTTGAGGCCTTCCTCCAAGGTCAAACATACTCTAAGGATGATATAGAACAGTTGAAGGAGGCACTTGATGAGAGGAAATCCAAATTTGTTGAACAACACTCTAGACCTAGAAAATCAAGAAGACTATCTTCCGGTGCTACACTAGCATCTATCTCCAACATTTCCACCTCCAATGCTACTAATTATTGAGAAAGGAAAGAATAAGGAACAAAGTGTTCCTGCATCTATTGATATTATTGCCCGTACCGATCCTAGTACCGGGACATCTAAGAAGGAAATATCTCTTGTTGTACCATTTGTTGCTTCAGAAAGAAGAAGAGTGGAATAAAAGGCGAGCAAGAAAAGAAGTTTGAGTGATGTTGTCAAGGAAGAAATCAAACTTGGCTTAGAAGGAGAGCAATAGCTGAAAATAAACAAAAGGGGTAGTACCTCTAGTGAAGAAGCCAAACCAGAGTTGTTGTCTCTACAAATGAGGAGTCAAAGGAAGAGGAGGATACTTACTGAATTCATGTACATACAAAGAAGAATGAAGAAGGCTCATCTGACCCTATGGAGGACATGCCTGGATCTCCTTCGGTAAGTGATCAACCACCCTTAGATCTAGGAGGATTGGTTAACAATATGATTGATAATGACCTTATTCCATCTGCTGAGCTATATGATAAGGTCAATGATGAAGGGAAAGAAACTATCATAAATGCATTTGTTTAGTACATAGTCATTTGTAATATAAATATGGATACCATATAGTCCAAAGTTATTGAAAAAGTGTTGAAAGAGTTAGTACTTAGAAGGAAAAATGCTTTAAATGTTGAAAAAAAGAAGAGAAGTGAAGCTTTAAAATCCATCAATTCCACTTTTTTGGAGATAGAAGCTATAAATATGCTAAAAGAATGTTCCACATTGTTTAGAGTCAAGTAGAGAGTTAACATGTTAATGACTAAGGAAGATGATTATATGGAAAAATTAAGGAAAGATACTCAAAATGTAATCAGGAAATTAACAAGGAGATATGGGGCAAGAACCAGTTCTTCGTCCCACGTTGCTTAGGCATAGGAACATGCTACCATTGCAAAAGTAATGGATAATCTAGTCTTGGAGATTGTTGATGAAACACTTGGTGCTTCAGAGACCCCTTCTCCTTTGACTGATATAGAAGAAACTACTAGAAAAAGGTATGATGATCAACATTAAAATCATTCTGATGATAAGAGTGAAGAACATCAAGAATCTACCGAAATAGGGAAAGAAAAGTAAAGATGAGAGTGAAGGGAGTAAGGAAAAAAAGAAGAATAATGACAAGGATGATGAGGATAGAAGGGAGAAAGAAAATAGAGATCCTTTGGAAAGTCATCCAAAGAAGAAGAAGAAAAGGAAAAGGAAAAGGAAGAAAAAGAAGAAAAGGAAGAAGAAAAGAAGAAAGAGGAAGACAAGGAAGTCATTCTAGCTAAGAAGAGCAAAGGAGAAATTTACAAAGGCCCTGAAGCATCAAAGCCATCTGGAGAATCATTTGGAAGTACCCTTAAAGGTTTTATTTCAAGGAAAACTATATTTCAACCTATGCTTCCACCACAACTAGTCAAACTGCCATCACAACCAAGTTATGTGGGCTTGAAAAAGATTACTGCCAGTGACAAAATAAAACTAAGTGGCACTTTTCTTAGCTCCATCACACAAGAAGCTATAGAGTCTTATCAAAAGGGAAATGAGTTGATAAATGAAGCCATCAAAGCTTTATAGGAGACAACCCCTGGTGTTACATCAGATAAATCTCTAGCTTCGATTGAAAATTTGAGGCTTATAGTTGATTCAGTTAAAGAGTACACATCTAATCTCAAGGAACAAACTTCAAAAGAAGTGGAGTTGAGTCTATTAGAGAAAAGACTGTTGTTTTTGCAAGACAAGTGTACAATTGCATGTGAAAAGGCTTTGCAAATCTTGAAAGAGGTAAGAAAATTTGATGAGGAAGCCCAACTACTG
>VDFB02000363.1:117248771-117256271 GCA_007258455.2 Sequoia sempervirens | reverse complement strand
ATCATGGATGCTTTGAACTCAAATGACTATAATGGATTTGCATGAAGTTGTGTATGATTGTGAGTTCAAATGAGCATAATGATCTTACATGGATTGTGGATGCCAAATCAATAGAGAAGGCCTCTATTTATAATAAAGAAGAGTTGAAGAATGAGGAGTAGGATGAATGTGGGATTAACATTTGAACCAATGGCATTGTGCCCCTTGTCAACATACTAATGAAGGAGAGTGGAGCACATTTTGAATAATGTGCATGTTAAATGCATGTAGGTGGAATTTGAATTTGAAGAAGTGACTTGTGCAAGAGGGGATGCAAGAGGAATTAATGCCAAGCTGGCTCAAGGAGAGGACATGTAAGAGCCTTTAATGCCAAGTTGGAGGACAAAATTCCTTTGGGAGGGAGAATGAACAAATAAGTGGAATATTCTGAGAATATCCCACATTTGAATGAAAAAAGGAGGAATTAATAAATCAAATAAATTGATTTACATGTGCAACTTGCAAAAGCTAGAGGAAGGGGGGATTAGTGTTAGGAGTTAATTAGGATTAATTAACTTAGATGAAGCTAGTTTGATTTGACATTTGATTTAGATATTTAGATTTATTTAAATCAAATGAGAGGATAGTTGGGAGATTAGTAATTTAATTAAATAATTTTGATTTATTCAATTGAATGAAGAACTTCAGGATTAAATAAAGTTGATTTATTTAATCAAAGAGCAATTTTGATGAATTAATTAAATAAATATTATTTAATTAATTGGTTAGTAAATAAATGATTAAGGAAGAATCAATGTTAGTCAATTAGGATCGAGTGCATGATATCAATCAGGATATTTTGAGTGTCTACAATATATATTCTTATATTAATATATATTCTTATATTAATATATATTAATATATTAATATAAATATATAAATATATATTAGTATATATTAATATATTAATATAAATACATAAATATATATTAATATATTAATGTTTTTGGTGTTTTCTAAGATTTTATGAATGTTTTTGGATTTTGTGTCTCGGGGGCTGATCAAAGATTAGCCTTGCCTATGTTTAAGCTTAGAGACAACATAGTTCAGATGACATAAAATCCTTTATTGATGAGATATGAACAAATGGATTGCCAATTATTTGTGATGGACTCCTAAAGGAATGACCTAATGTGTCTCGAGAGAACATCGATGATGGCCTTGCCTACATTCAGAGCTCAGAGACGACATAGTTCAGATACCATGTTTTTGACATTTTCTAACTTTTTGACCTATTTTGGGATTTTGATGTGTTTTGGATATTTTGGATTTTCACATGATTTTGATGATATGGATATGTGTGATGATATCAGTGATCTATTTGGGATTTTGTCGAAAACCAAGCTAAGGTTGATTGATCGGATCGATGGATTGATGATGATAACATTGTCGAGGATACACAACAATGCAAGGATAGTGTTAAGCAACACAAAGATTATGATGGATATCCCAAGATGATGAGGGGTTGATTGGATTTGATTGATCAAGATTGATGATGATAACATTGCTGAGGATACACAATAATGCAAGGATAGTGTTAAGCAACATGAGGACTGAGATGATGATGGATTGATTGAATTTGATTGATGATAACATTGTTGAGGATACACAACAATGCAAGGATAGTGTTAAGAAACAAAAGGATTGGAAGGATATCCTGAGATGATGATGGATTGATTTGATTTGATTGATCAAGATCAATGATGATAACATTGTTGAGGATACAAAACAATGCAAGGATGGTGTTAAGCAACAAAAGGACTAGGAAGGATATCTTGAGATGATGACAAATTAATTGGATTTGATTGATCAAGATTTGTGAAGCTTGGTTTGGAACAAAATTTGGTTTTGGACGATTTGATGTGATGTTGAAGCACACACTAGATGCAACTGATATTGATTGCTTGGATTGATGTGCCATGAAAGATAAAGCTTGGTAAGGAACATCTTCTTGTCAAAATATGACATGGGCTAGTGATTTGGATTTTGGCTCACAAATGCTTTGACCAATTTGATTTCATGTTTTCCAATGTTTGGATCACCACATTAGTTGGAAGATATAGATCAAGATTTATTCTCGAAGCAAGATGCAAATATTTGCCCCTAGTGTCTAGTAGTGTATGGAATTCCATGGATGGATGCTCGGATAGGTGTGTGGATGGATGGATATGGTAAGCACACAAAGGATGCCAATGATTATCTTTTGATAGGATAAGGTGTTCAAAAGGAGGATGCTCATTTGGATAGTGTTGCATGGCTTAGATAATGTTGGGTAGGATATAGTATCAATAAAAATGACCCATGTCAAGATGTTTACCATAAGCAAGTGTAAAGTGTGCACCGAATTTTTTCAAGATCAAGATAACTTGGACTATGGATATAGATGGATGGAATGCTGGATTTATTATGGATGGGATGAGATGCTTCCACCTGAACTAGCACATGTAGATACTCAATTCTGCACATGACGTCTGTTTACCAGGTTTTCATCATGGTGCCTGTCCAAAGCGCCACCATAGTGGTTTTCACTAGAGGACGAATTTTTTTTTTTTACTATTTTCAATCCTTTTTCTGATTTTTTTGTATTTCTCTGCACGAAATATTTTTAAGCTCATGCCGAATCACCTAGTGGTGTTGATGTAGATGCTTCTATCATAATGTGCCATCGATGTCTTTCTTGAAGAAGTTGTTTTTCCAAGATACGTGCACTTGAATACAACTTTTGAGATTCTTGATCTACTTTGTTGATATCAGAGTTAACTTTGTCTTTGTGCACACATCGCGCGATAGAGTGCCTTCTAAATCCTTATGATGAAGGGTTGATCTACTTTGTTGATATCAGAGTTAACTTTGTCTTTGTGCACACATCGCGCGATAGAGTGCCTTCTAAATCCTTATGATGAAGGGTGGATTCCAATACATGGTCAATGTGAGAATTGGGTATCATGCGTGGAGGTGTGGATGGAGTGTGTTTATGAATAAAAGATGGATTGGTTGATAGTTTGGAACCTTTGACTCTCCAAACTTGGGAAGATGAGCAATAATGGGTGGATACAAAAGTGCACATAGAATTAGGACAAATCGCTTGATATACTTTGTACATTGCTTGAGAATCCTTCTTTTGCCTTTGTGGACATCTTTGATGGACACTTTTCCCTTTTTTATTTTTCCCCATAATTTCTTTGACTAATGGAGTTTGATAGGGATAATATTTCTTTGTATTCTTTGGTATCCATGTGTATTTGATTTGTCCATTATGCTTCCCAAATTCTTTTTCTTTGATAATGTTCTTTGTACTTTGATTCAAAATATTTCTTTTGATGTTGGTCCCAATTTGTGGATGGGGTGATGGGTGGATGAAGATTCATGGCATGGCTAGTTGTAGTATTGGCATTGGTTTCCTCATAAGGACTCTTCATGCTCCCTATGTTGATGCTTGCATTAGATAAAGTTGCCCCCAGTATTATAGAGGTATCACTAATATCTTTAGATCCATTCATTGTCGAATAACCAAGACCTTGATGCTTAGGATTTCCAATTATCTGCATTGGTTCTAGGATATCATGTTCATGTGGGCCTAATCCTCTACCTTGATAATTCATCTGTTGAAACAATTTATTTGCAATAGGATATGATTTACCTTGGAAACAAGGTTCTAATCATTCTCTGTTCTATTGTGGATCTTTAAAGGTGATAGCTTCTTCATTGATAAGATATCTTTCCTTAAAGAAGGTAAGTGATCCAAGTTTATAAGTGATAGGATCCTCCATAAGTGGGATAACTTCCTGATTCATATCTTTGGCTTGATCTTGTGAAATATCAAATTTTAATGCTTCTTCAAGAGGTGTTGATGATTCACTTTCCATGTAGAAGTCTCCCTCATGGTTCATTTTTGACATTCCTTCATAGGATGTTTCTGATTCATAACTTCTATAGAAGCCTTCTTCATGACCCATTTTTGATATGTCTCTATATTTTTCTATGTCTTGATCATGTGTACAAATGTTAAGAGTAGGAGACTCTTGTTCCTTGGTAATGATATCAAGAGTATGAGACTCTTGTTTTGAATAAAGATCATCTACATTTCCATTAGTAGTAAGCATCTCATGGTTAGATGGAGGAATATGTGCTATATGGATATGATCATCATCTGCAACATGTTACATAGATTGGAGAGTGTCCATTAGATCATTGTAGTATATTAGAGATACAAATTCTTGATATTGATTAATTTTGGAATTGCTTTTGACATGCTTTGGATCACCTTCTCGACATGGGTCAATTTCAAAGGATGAATTTATTATAAAGGGTTCTTGGATATCTTCATGAGGAATGGGAAGTGGCTCAATATCCTCTTGAGCTTGGAGTGGATTTGGTTCAAGTATGGAGTTGAAGATTCCTTCAATATCTACAACCATGAGGTTGAAGAATATCAATATTTCTTGGAAAGGACCATTGCTAGACTTTGGTGAAAGATGTTGATCATGCTTTGGAATAAATTCTTGAGATATGTTCTCTAACTCATTAGGTGATGTAGAGACATTTTCAACATGATCATTGGTAGATGGATCATGGATTATGTCAATAGGATCAAATAATTCTAACACTCCTTGAAATAGGTCATTGTTTGAGGGGTTCTGATCATGACTAAAAAGTGACTCTTGATGTATGTTGAGTTGATCATCAGATGCACTAGGTAGAAACATCTTCAATGTGCTCATTGATGGATAAATCTTGATCATTGTTTTCAACAATTATGGAGAGATTTTCAAAAAATTCAACCATTTTTTAATTTTCCCTCCTTCTAGCACCAAAATGTGAATGCTTTTCCTAGACCTGGTCAAACATGGACAAACAATCAAACATTAGTCCTTAAACAAGTGTAAACAAACATTCCCCATGAAATTCATTCAAACACAAGAACATGAAATAAAAATGAAGTAATCAATTAAACTACTAATGAAATTCTATTCTAAATGCTCAAAATAGCATCCCATGGGGGAATTGGTGCTTCTTTGATGTGGAAAGAATCCCTTTCCCAATTCCTTGACAAGCTTGATGATAGATGTGTGATTCTTGATGCAAAATGCCAATAAACTAGCTATGGATGATAAATTCTATGCCAACTTGGATGAAAATATGGATGAAATCATGGATTCTTTGAACTCAAATGACTATAATGGATTTGCATGAAGTTGTGTATGATTGTGGATTCAAATAAGAATAATTATCTTACATGGATTATGGATGCCAAATCAATAGAGAAGGCCTCTATTTATAATGAAGAAGAGTTGAAGAATGAGGAATAGGATGAATGTGAGATTAACATTTGAACCAATGGCATTGTACCACTTGTCAACATGCTAATGAAGGAGAGTGAAGCACATTTTGAATAATGTGCATGTTAAATGCATGTAGGTGGAATTTGAATTTGAAGAAGTGACTTGTGTAAGAGGGGATGTAAGAGGAATTAATGCCAAGTTGGCTCAAGGAGAGGACATGTAAGAGCCTTTAATGCCAAGTTGGAGGACAAAAGTCCTTTGGAAGGGATAATTCAAATAAGTGGAATATTCCAAGAATATGCCACATTTGAATGAAAAAAAGAAGAATTAATAAATTAAATAAATTGATTTACATGTGTAACTTGCAAAAGCTAGATGAAGGGAGGATTAATGTTAGGAGTTAATTAGGATTAATTAACTTAGATGAAGTTAGTTTGATTTCACATTTGATTTAGATATTTAGATTTATTTAAATCAAATGAGAGGATAGTTGGGAGATTAGTAATTTAATTAAATAATTTTGATTTATTCAATTAAATGAAGAACTTCAGGATTAAATAAAGTTGATTTAAATTAATGAAAGAGAAATTTTGATGAATTAATTAAATAAAATAATTTATTTAATCAAAAGAGGAATTTTGCACTTAATTAAATAAATATTATTTAATTAATTGGAAGGAAAATGACATGAAGATTCTGGGTGTTCATAATCGTGGATCGAAAGTACGATATCAATCAAGATATTTCCGAAAGTGTCTGCTAACATATAATAATATATTAATATAAATACATAAACATATATTAGTAAATATTAATATTACTATATTAAATTAATATTGTTATATATATTAATTTAAATTAATGTTATAAATGGATATGGATACCTATACAAAAAAAATGGATATCTATTATAGTTTAATTTTTGTAAACCAAATAACACATAAAACCAATATTATGTATTATTAATATATAATAAATGTATTATATATAAATATATCCTAATATATTATATATTATATAATATATTATATATCTTATACTCTTTCCCTCTCTAGCTCTGGCACTACTCCTGATATCTAACTTGTATTTTGTATTGAACTTTTGAACATAGTAATTAAGCATTTTGTTATCAAAATCTTGACCTCCCAAATACATATCCCCTCTAATGGCCATGACGGAAAAATTACCCTTTCAAACAGAAAAAATAGACACATTGAATGTACCTCCACAAAAATCAAAGATGAGAACACTTCTTTCTCTAGTGAATACATCATGGAATTCATAAGTTATAGCTATGGCCATTGGCTCAATAATTGTTTGCATGACATTGAGGCTTGCAATCTTACCAACATTCTGTATGGCCCTCTTCTACGCATCATTAAAATAAGTAATCATGGATGAGAGATCTTAGAGGTGCTAAAAATTGTGTCCATCCCACTCTCTCTCTAGGGTCTTCGTCTGCCTTTCTCTCGTGCCTCCCTCCTCTAGGGTCTCTCTCCATTACTTTCTCTCCTCTCTCCCTATCTCCTCCCTCTCTCCCTCTCAAGTCTCTCTCTCTCTCTCTCCCTCTCTTAGGGTCCCTCTCTCCTCTCTCCCCATCTCTCCTCTCTCCTTCAAGTCTCTCTCTCTCCCCACTGCCTCTCAGTTCCAAAAAAACTCTCTCTCGTGTCCATCCCTTGTTCAGAGAAGACAGAGTAGGGTTGAGAAGGAGGATAAATATATTGTGTGATATGTTAATATAGGGAAATGGCCAACAAGTGTATTTGTACATATGTACAATCTAAGTTCAATCATTCAATACATGTTTGAATAAAAAAAAAAAAAATTAAATAGAAGGGGCATTTATTTTTTTAAAGTATACAATTATCATAGTGATTTGTTTACAAGGTAGAAGATTAAATTATATGGGTACTATGGTTTGGACCCTATATTGTTGTTTCTATTTTTATTTTTAAAATATGTTGTGTTATGGAGTATATAGTAATTGGTATTTTAAAGACTTATTTGGAGTTAATAATAATGGAGCAACGGGGATATTTTGGAGCGATACACATTTTTGTAAGGAGCTAATTTGAGAAAATCATGTACAACTCATATATATTTTTCTTTGTTTGTCAATATACCTAAAATCATAAGTTTCATCTCAAAAACAAGAAAATTGGAGCTTATAACCTATAAT
>VDFB02000363.1:117216140-117248671 GCA_007258455.2 Sequoia sempervirens | reverse complement strand
CATGTCCCGATGTGATGCATATTTTTTTGTAATTTTTTTCCAAGTAAATAATTAATTATTAATTTTTTATTACAACTTTTAAAAAATATAAAAAACTTGTATTTCTGACCACCTTAACTTGGTAAAAACTTCATGAAATTCATATTTTTTTAATCCTATAGAATGCAAAGCATAAAAAGTGATGCATGTTTTAGATTCAAAAAAAGTGATAGATTTTGAAAGCTATAAATGTTTTTCAATCAGCTTATCAATCAAAACTTTAGTCGTAATTCAAATAAAAAAATATATAATAATTATTTATTAAATTCAAAGTAAAGCATAATTTATATTGGTGGAAAGCTGAGAATCTCCTTTAAAAACACTTTTCGTTTCATCAATTTTGGGTAAAAAAATGTCGTCAGCCACATACCCTACACATACCCATCATATCGCCACTTTTTGGCCCATCATGATCCCGCACATACCCCAAACCTTTAATTGATAGATCAAATTCACAATATAATGCCAAACATCAAGACAAAAATAATAGCAAATGCATAAGTTTCATTTCAACTTCCAAAGCATATGTACATTGGTATCCTCATTTTAAGACTTCCAAAGCATATGTACATTGACATCCTAATTTTAAGACTTATCAAATCATGTTAAAGCCTTCATAAGATGGAACACAAATTAAACTCAAATAATGACATGAATATAATACAATACAATATTTCTCATTCTAAAAATATATGACCAATTTTTTAATCAATAGTGTTCAATAATATACAATTAATCATTAAATTTGATGATCACAAGATCCCTCATCATAAATTTTCTACAAAACTAAATAAATAGAAGATGTAAGTGTCAATATGTCACAAGTAATGAACACATTATATTTTCCAAGAATTCTTATAGTCCAAATGATGATCAATATCACCAACCATGTGAAAACCCAAAACCTACCCCTCTATAGTAGGAGGCCAATGACTAGGTAGTTGAACCAAAATCATGCAAAATAATGTGGTGTTCACACACATACCAGTCAATCATAATGCATACATAACACACTAGGAAATGTACATTAAAGGGTTTTTTCAAAACCAATGAATGAATACACATGCATAACACATTAATCATGATAGACATGAGGGTTTAATTAACACCAATATAAATACATACACAAATACATACACATAGGTAAAAATAAGCATCAAATCCCATGAACGAAGAAGAAAGAGATTTCTAGACTTCAGATGATAGAATATTAGTGCTT
Organism: Sequoia sempervirens; assembly: GCA_007258455.2. Taxonomy (NCBI): domain Eukaryota; kingdom Viridiplantae; phylum Streptophyta; class Pinopsida; order Cupressales; family Cupressaceae; genus Sequoia; species Sequoia sempervirens. The sequence goes on along the minus strand of VDFB02000363.1, from coordinate 117,247,413 downwards.
GGTTCTATAACCTTATAGATGCTATAAAGTGTTATCCTATCTATAATAGTAGATCTACCCAATAAAATTCAACAACCATAGTGGATTATGCTAATGTCCTACATAGTCATTACATGAACCCATAGTAGGATCTTTGCTACTAAAGTTGGAATAAACCTTCAACATTTTTATATATGTTTAAATCCTATTCAATTTTATTGGCCTCATCCCTTTACTTCATTTCAATTATATGGATGGTGAGAGTCCATGCCAATATTAGCCTAGTCCTCATACCTATTAGCTTAAAGATCCAAAATAATAAAAATAATAAGGCATAGATAATAAGGTCAAAATCTATGATACTTATATCCAAAAGAGAAAATAACTTATTTTCAAGAAGAGACTTATCTTCCCAAAAATAAAAGGTTTAACATGGTCAAATTTCTATATTTTTCATTTCTATAAAATGCAAGAAATGTGCAAAAATACAAAAACCATTATTGGTGAACTCCAAAAATCCTTGAAAATTTATAACTCTAATTTCAAATTTTCATGGATTCCTTTTAAGAACATGAACATGGGGAATCAAATCAAATTTAGAATTTAATATTTTTTTTCCAAAGTTTAGACATAAAATAGAATTAAAAAAACAAAACCTACACATAGGAATTGCTCAACACAAAACATAACAATCCAAATGAAAACTAATTGCTCTTCCAAGAAAGCCATATGCAACCACCTAGTGTGGTCATATCCAAAACATAGAAATAATACAAATAATTGCATGAATTACAAAGAGGAATAACTTCAATATTGCACTCACAACTAATTGCGTTTTTCTATTCAAGAAGAAAGGTCTAGAAACACCACAATCATTTATCCAAATCTTCAATCCAATCTTCAAGCAACTATGAACTGCAAACAATCTTAAACAAATAAAGAGCTTTCACCAAAAAGGCAAGAAGAGAGATTTTATCTTTTCAATATAATGAGCAAGTGATTTTTATTAAAGCACTCCTTTTTTGTTCAAAGATCTATATTTTTAAGACTTTTTTTCCAATTTCAAATTGGAACAAGCTTTTTTTCAAATAGATAGAGATATTTTCATTTCAAATATTTAATTTTTTAATGTGCTAATTTCATTTTAAAATAATTATATAGCTCTTTTAATATGAATATTTAAACAAATTACTTTTCTTTGACTATTGTATTTTATTTAAAATAAGTCATTTGAACTTTTTGACTTTCCTTTCTACCTTAAATTTTAAATGCATGGCAAATTTTCACTATGAAATATTTAATAAAATCTTTTGACTAAAGTGTATTGGATATTCTATAAAAAATCTAACAATTATTTCCATAACAAATTAAAAGTAAATGCAACAAGAGCTAAGTAAATGCACATAAAGCAGTCACACACTTTATGAGTCCATTCACAACACATAAATTTATAGTCAATATAAATTTGGATCATGGTTTTATAAGGTTATACAAGAAATAATTTCATAACTCAAATCTAGTGAGACAATGAATAGAAAAAATAAATATTTACCCAAGTTTATCATCCCTAGATTAACCATTGATTCCAAAATCTATGTCTAAACACTCAATAAAAACATCAAATGTATTTGCATAGCATAATGATAGTTGAAATATAGTATAAACATCTAATGTGATATAAAACTTAGAATGATATTAATAAATACATCTAATTGAAATCATCTAAGATCATGGTGGACTAAAAAGTACCCTTTAAGCGAGAGTGGAAATGCTAAAAATAGACTTATGTAACTTCACATAAAATTGAAATCTACACAATCTAAAAATAAGCTAGTGATAAAAGTTGTAGTAAATTGAATGTAGTTAATGGGATGTTATGGTTTTTTTATTCAAAAATTAATTTGGTACAAATAGATATTTATATAGATTTAACTACCAATTCTTTTAGAAAAAAATAAAAATAGATCTGTCATTTTGACCATCCTAAATACGAGAAAAAATACTTTTCTCCAAAACTTTATATTTAAGTAAAGGATACATGATCAAGTTTGACATGCATTATTTTCAAAATAAATAAATAAATAAATAAATTTTAATTTCTTTTACAATGACCTTTTAAAAATATTAGAAAATAATTTTCTAGCCAATCTTACTTGGTAAAAAAACATCAAATTCATTTTATAAAAATATATACCCAATGAATTTTAGAATTTGATATGTATTTTTTATTTTTAAAATGTATAAATGGTTTGAAAGTTATGAATGTTTTTCAACATGCATCTATAAGAATTCACATATAATATATGTATAAAATTAATATTATTACATATTCAATTTTTAACAAATAATATGTTATATGTTTATAATATTTAGGGTTTCCTCTAGAAATGCATTTTATTTTATTGATTTTGGTTGCAATTTTTTTATCAACTTGAAGAATGAAGTTGTGATTTATTTCAGGATAACACTAAACATACGGTTTTGTAAGTTTTATTGATAGCTTTTGGACTCCAACTTGCCTAAATTAAGGGTGATCCCAATACATTTTAAAAGGGAATTCATTTTTGAGCTTAAAATATTAACATTTTTTTCATCCAAATCCAATTTTAAGTCTAAATGTTAATATGTTATCACAAAATAAGCGTTTTTACCATTTTCACTATTTGTCTCTTCATGATCTCACACTCATCCATACAACTTATTTGATCGAGATAACAATAGTGAAATAGTAATCTATGATGATAAACTAGATAATATAATCATAATTACATTTTAAGCAAAAATTGGAAATTTGAAACATAATTAGAACTAAAACATACAAAAGCATATAATATACATTCACAATATATAGTTGGACATCTTAATGAAAATATAAATATCATTGGTAAATTATGCTATCAATAAAAACAATAGAATAAAATAAAATAAGGCACATATACCTATGAGAATTATATACGATCCAAAATTAAGTTTGGTTATGCTAATATTAATTTGTTGGGTAGTCAAAAGTTAGATTAAAAGTAGTTGTAGATGTTAAAAGACATGGAATTTTATGAAGATTAGTGAATAAGCTTCCATAATATATATTTTATGTTTATTTTATAATATTTATAAATATAAATTTATATTATTATTTCTATATATTTAATCATAATTCCTATAGTTGTATTAGAGTAGGTTGAGAAAATGGAAGGAGGATAAATATATTGTGTGATATGTTAATATAGGGAAATGGCCAACAAGTGTATTTGTACATATGTACAATCTAAGTTCAATCATTCAATACATGTTTGAATAAAAAAAAAAAAAAATTAAATAGAAGGGGCATTTATTTTTTTAAAGTATACAATTATCATAGTGATTTGTTTACAAGGTAGAAGATTAAATTATATCGTGGGTACTATGGTTTGGACCCTAATTTGTTGTTTCTATTTTGATTTTTAAATAATGTTGTGTTATGGAGTATATAGTAATTGGTATTTTAAAGACTTATTTGGAGTTAATAATAATGGAGTGATAGGGATATTTTGGAATGATACACATTTTTGTAAGGAGCTAATTTGAGAAAATCATGTACAACTCCGCATATATATTTTTCTTTGTCTGTCAATATGCCTAAAATCATAAGTTTCATCTAAAAACAAGAAAATTGGAGATTATAGCCTATAATACTTTGAGTATGAATATAAAAAAACTATTTATTTTCAATGATATGATGGATTGTGTTGAGAAACAACTAACATTCCTATTTATGTTACTAGGTTGTCCAATTTAAAGAATGAGAAGAAAAATTTAGCATCCAGTTAAAATATTCTTGTTCTTTACATATCATCATCCATGTAGATGAAAAAAAAGTTAGAAAATGAACACTAGTTGATCTCCATTAGACTATAAATAGTAATTGAGATGTATGGATTTATTTGACAAAAAATGTATATATAAGATAATTAATCTATAAATGGAGTTATTTAATACTAATCTCAATGATGATGAAAATCTTATGCAATACATCTATATGGTAGAAATATTTAAATGAAGAATATAATACTATTGGTAGAAAAATTTATAACAATATGCTAATATCTATTATTTTAATAGAGTTACTTTGAAGTACATAAAATTCTTGGAAATGTCACAACATAGTGATAAAATTAATAGGGAAAATTTTGGTTTAATTTGGGAATTGATTACTCAACATAAACAATAATGAGAAATGAAGAAAAATATTGTCACACTTGAAGAGGATTATATTGTTTCTTTCAAACATAAGGAGAAAAGTTCAATATTATTTGAGCATAGGAAGTTTTCCAATAGTTATCAAGATGGTCCTATAAATTCCTCTTCTTTTAGTAATGCAATAGATAAATTTGGACCACAACAAGAACAAAAGAATTAAATAATAAGGAATTAAATCCAAAATATGATACACCTTTGATAGAGAAGTAAATGTATAAACCATGAGAAAATTTCATGATAAACACATACATTATACCTCCATGACTTTGGGATGTGTTCTTTGATGTAGGTATGAAAAGTAGTTTTTATCATGAGATATCAATTTGGAATCATATATCTATGATCTCTAAAGCACTTGCACATATGGATAATCCTCCAAATGAGGGTTTATATTTCTTTCTAGCGAAAAATATTGATGGATGGAATCATATTTTATATTGGATGGTTAGGATGAATTTTTATATGAGGGATGAGAAGGATGCAAGTGGATGGTAAAATTAGACCAATTTGATAGAAGGATGGTTGGATGGATAATTTGATAGGTTAGGATTCACATGGATTTATGACACTAGTATAAATGTATAAATATTTTGATGGTTTATAGTTTATATGGTGATGTAACCAAAGAAGCATTCAATAGAATTGAGCCATTATTGATTAACCAGATCCATTTTTTTTTTTTTTTCAGATTAAATTCTTCTATTATCCATCTCTGCTTCTACAATGAAAGAAAACACCCTTATATCTAAAAACTGGAAAAAAAAAAAAATCCCAAAAATTACTATTTTTGGTAGTTTTTGACAATTGTTAGATTTTTGCCATTTTTGTTAATTTCACATGCATATCCCTTTTAGTCCATATTTTTCCTAAAAAATTCCTAACAATATGGTGACATGAATTTTCAACATACATTTCAAATTGGAAACATGAGTTCCAAGTTATTAAAGAAAACAACTTTCTAAAAACTAGAAAAAAACAATAAAAGTTGATTTTGAGGGCCCAGATGAAATATTTAGCTCCTGAAAAGTGTCAAAACAACCATCTATTGAGTAGAGCTCATTGGAAATCCAAAAAATCCTCATAACACATCTTACTATAAAATTTGAGCCCAAAAAAACATTTGATTCAAAAGTTATGACCTCTAGAAGTCCCTTTTATCATATGGGTTGATGGAGGGTTTAATGGATGAGGGATTATACAATTAGATGGATGGTTTGATGGATTAGGGTTTATAGGAGTTGATTAATTATTTAGTGGATGACTGGATGGATTAGAATTCAAATGGGCTGATGGACTAGAATTCAAATGGGCTGATGGACTAGGATTAAGAGGGATGTATGGATTTTTTGGAAGGTTTCCATTACGTAAGTATCAAAGGTCATAATTTTGTGGAAGCATGGTTTCTATGCTTAGAGGTACCTAACAATGAAATATTTATTTCAAAGTAGGAAGTGATCTAGTTTAGAAGAACCTTGTTTAATTATGGGAAAGCTATTGATGTTATTATGATATTATCTTGATGTATAAGGACATGTCATCCTCATCATTTTCAATGGGAATTTCAGATTCATTAACAAACTTATTAAAAATGAGGTTCATCATTCTTCCCTTTTCAGGTTCTAGTAATCACAAAGGTTTGATCAAAGATTAACAAAATTTTATTAGAAACAAGAAGAAAATGATGAAACAAAAATACTTTAGCTATTCAAGTGGAGTGTTTGGCTTCTGATAAAAAAATAATACCTAAACATGGTCATAAATAGTGTAGGCATGTTATCTTAGTGTGCTAATTAAATAAGTTTAGGAATGTACTCATAGTCCACTCTTCCATTCCCAAATGTATGTGGTGAGTAACTACTTTTGGATAACCACTTACCAATACATCAAAAGTACCAAATTACCAAAAGGTTTTCTATCTTAGGGTAAAAAAGGTTCAACTAGAATGAATCTTTGATATATCTAAAAATACATGAGCCCTAAGTTTATGAGATAAGTTTCATTTTCTAAAGGATCAGCTTAAGAGGATATTATCCTTCCTCCTTCACTTGGAAAAAGAGAAATTGGATGTTAGGTTAGCCCAATATTATAGCTACTCCTTAAAATTTATATACCTAGAAACACATGAGATTTGGGTTATATTTCTTGGTGATGAAATCCAAGTCAATAAAGACACCCTAAGAAAATAGAAAAAAAGAAAGGGTTGGATGTTATTAGTTCCTAATATTATGAATTCATGCAAGAAAAAAGCATGAACAACCAAACTTCTTGTTATGCAAGTGAAATGAACTAGTTTTAATCTTTAAGATCACCCTAAAGGATAAGAAGAGATCATACATGCTTTAATTCGAAAGGACACAATACACACAAAAAATAAGAAAAAGTTTATTTTATCATCAATATCATCTTAGGGTGTGAGGGTAGAACACCGAAAACTTTCTCAAATCAACAGGATAATTAATACACAAAGAGAAGTTTATTTTCCTTTTAAGAATGGTAAATATATGGTAAATCTTAGGAAAATGTCCTTCAACAAATGATCCTATAAGATCACACATTAATAGTTTAGGATTTTAAAGAATTCAACAATTGATCCTAAATTTTTTTGGCTAGTGGAAATATGCCAACACAATACAAAAAGAGGGTTAGTGAGAGAGGTTAGCTAACATATAAAAATAAATAGTGATAAATTAAAATTGCTAAAAAATAAAGAAAAAATGTTGAAAGTAAAATATAAATTCTTCTACACAAGTTAAAAATACTATAATTTTAATATAGAGATATTTTTACATGAAATGAAAAAATACAACATAGAAACATTGAAAATATGCAAAAATGATAAAGTATAGATCAAAAATACTAAAATGAAGAGAAGAAAGATATTAAAAAATAAACATTAAAAGAGGAAATATAAATATTGAAATAGCTATAGAAATGATAAAATGTAGATAAAAAGAATTAAAATGCATAAAATGGAGATAGAAAATAAAAAAACTAAAACATATAATGTAAGAATTGAAATAGTTCTTGGAATTGAGATCAATGGCTCGGAGGTGAGGCAAGCCATTCTTCCCTCCCAGGTACTCTCTATTTTCTTTTCAAACTTGTATGACTTTCTCTAGTCATTGGGGGACTTAGAAGAAATCACAGAGAAGTATGTGAAATATATTTTCCTTGATGATAATGCTCTTCTTAAAGGAGTGCAAGAGTATGACCTGAAAAAATGGAAAGGGTATGTTGGTGGAATTTTCCCTCAAAAATATTTGAAGCAGAGACATGAATTTGTAGAAATTTACAAGGGTATCAAGCAGGCTTTTGAGCACAAGTGCGACCACATCCTCCTAAGAACTATGCATAGGAATTCTCACCACCTTTGTACTTCCATGGAAATCAATATCAAAGAGAATTATTACACCATAGCTTCCCTCTGGGTGCATATAGACCACCCAATGTTGAACACTTTTCAAGGCATATCATCTTAGATTGAGTTTGCACCATTGGAAGCCCTAGACCTGAATGCTCCCACTATGCAGGGTGATTTTGAGATGACAACGATAGGGGAAGATGAAAGTGCAGAGGGGCAAGGAGAAATTTCCCCTGTCATAGAACGAATGGAGGAATAATCTCTGTAACTTGGAACCTTTTTGTTAATGTCCAAAATTTTGCACCATTTTGTTGTTTTTGATAAGTTTATAAGGGATGAGGGCATATATTCTATTTTTCCCTAAACACTATTAGTTTTGTAAATTTCGTGAAAGACCAAGTGTTGATAAAGCTATATCTTACTAGCCTATACATACCACTACTTGCAATGCAATGTAGCATAAGTAGAAACAACTCTTCTAGGGTTTTGTAAATGAATGGTTGATGATGGAAAATGACATGTAACTCTTATTTACTAAAATATAATATATATAGGCTATATGCCTTTTGCAAAAAAAAGAAAAGAATTGAAATAGTTTTAAAAACTCTTTGAAGTAAAGTAGAAATGCTAGAAGCATCATGAAACCTTACAAAATTTGATTGAAACATGGTTAGCAAAAATAAAGCTTACAATATATAGGTTAATAGGGAAACAAAGAGCAATGATTAGAAGAAAAAATATTTTAGGAAACCTAGCTAAGGAAATGCATTTGAAAAGAACTATAATATAGAAAATTCCCTACAAAACTGACGTTACAATGGATATTTTCATGAATGAAATTTAAAAGAGACAAATGGTTAGATTTTGAAGATATGAGATATTTCTATTAAAATATTCCCATGAAGAAGTTATAAGTAAGATGTTCATTTTTCTAAAGAAATAATTGTGAGATACAAGTGAGGACTCTATAAATTCTTATTATCTAGTGTTTGGCTAGATCTCCTTCAATTATCCAGTGGTGAAGAAAAGAGCCTCCCTCAGCCTACTTGTAATTTTACAAATCTTGAATAATCAAATCCCTTACTTCAACCTATGGTGTCATCTTCTTAATTCACATTGAGATGCTTCACATAGAATTGTAAAATCTATAAAATCTTCCAAGAAGAAAAACTTGGGGTTGAGGTAGTACCCCGCCACACTAAGTGACCAAGAACCCCTTGTAACAACACTAGTTAGTGTAGAGGAAACCATGTAAAGTTTCTAGAAGATGAAAACTTACACAAAATTTAAGTGAACAATCCTGTCAATTACAAAAGTGGAAACACTAATTGTGTTCATAGAAACCTTATAGATATCTTGAAAAGTTGAAATGCAAAGAATAAACACTGAATATATAAAATACATAGGTCATTGAAATAAACGTTAGAAAAATTACTTTATGTGATGAAACAATCATAGTGATAGCATAAACACTAAAATATAGAGAAAATATGCCAAACTTGTAAACATGCCCAATGTAAAAATCGACAAAAATCCTACCAAAATGTACTTAATGACAAAAATATGTAAGAAGAATTGAGTTCCACTATGCCTGCGAGAAATGTGATAGTTAAATTTGGACAACATTAAGAGTAAATTAATTAAAACATAAATAATTTAATCCAAACTAAATTTCACCTTTGATAAATAAAATGAAGGAAAAAATAAGAAACTATAGTAATCAACACCAACAATGTACCTCTATGACTTTGGGATGTACTCTTTGATGTGGATGAATGATTGATAGGTGATAAATTTAGGTTTTTAATTAGAGATCCCAATTTTGTAGCATGTACCTATGATCTTTGAGCATCTCAACATATGAAAAATATCCTTGAAATTGATTTATGTAGATTTTTAGCTTAATATATTGAGTGTTCAAATCAAGTTTTAGATTATATGGTTTAAATTAATTTACATGAAAGGAAGGATGAAAATGATATAAGTAGATGGATAGGACAAGATAAAGTTTATGGAGGATGCAAGTGGATGGATAGGTGTAGATAAAGTTTATGAAGGATGCAAGTGGATGGATAGGACTAGATAAAGTTTATAGAGGATACAAGTGGATGGATAAGACTAGGATGCAAGTGGATGTATTTTATTAATTTGCATGGGAAGGGAGAGGCAAGCAAGTGGAGGCTTGTGGAGTATGCTAGTGAATTATCAAGATTGATTTGAATGGAGGGTTGAGATGTAAAGGTTTGATTTTTTAGAATTTAATGGCAAGGAAGAGATAATTAATTTTATTTTTAAAATGATATAAAGAATGTGGATTATCCTAATTAATTAGATAAGTATTTATCAAATTTATTAGTGATGGAAGAAGGTTAAGATAAGAAATTAAATATGATTTAATTAATTAGAAAAATTTAGTTTGATTAATTAAACAAATATAATTAGTCATTAGAGGAAATATGGATTAATTAAGTAATAATTTTATTTAATTATTCAGTGAAAATATGGTGTAGGATTGATGATGCAAATTGATAGGAGCATGATAATGTAGGGTTAAAATGTAGACATGGAATTTAGTTGTCTACCAATACCAATAAAAATGGGTCCAAAAATAAAAAGAGTACTTAAGTTATTTTAACATAAATTTTGGGTTTTTATGTATATATGATTGTGTTTTACAAAATAAAACAAAAAAGTGTATTTTTTACTTCTTCAAAGGAAAAGCCTTGTTTTGTTGAAGATTCTTTTACACTCTAATTAAAGTGGGGTTAAAATGGATGTTGGAGGACCTACCAATGGATGGAGGAAAATTCCCATCATTTGTTGATTTCTTTCCCAAAGGTTGGGCAAATTTTTTGAGAGCTAGTTTTTAATGGTAGTTGTATTTTCTTGAAATTTGTTCATTGCAATTTGGCATGTTCTGCTTATTTTGTGTTTCTTTTTGGCATGTTGTTTTGAGTTTTGGTGAGGAGTAGTGGTTTGATGGACTTATGTTGTTATGTTTACCACCTGTTGACTAACAGGGAAGATAGTAGATATTCATGATTAGTTAGGTAGTGATTTTATACCTCTAACAAGTGTTTCTTATACCAAACAAGTGTAGGAAAAGTAGAGTTAGGTTACGTGTAAATGATTAGGTAGTTGGACATCAACTACTAATACAATGAAGAATTATAGGTATAATTAACCATCAAAATAATAGGTAGTATAATTGGGAAATGAAGAATCTTTCTCATATTACATGGGATACGAATATTCAAAAGCATGCAAATAGGGAAACTCTAACAAGATCATGCCAAGTGGTGTAAGGATGAGGTAGTGGATCATTATACTATTGGAGGTAATGACACAAAACACTGGGTGCATAAAATTTGTTGAATTATTTCTTATAATGAAATGTGAAGCAATGGTTTAGGAATCATAAGAATATGTATAGGTTTCAACAATAGTTAATTACTACTAGGAGATAGGAGTCTAAGTTTATATATTGAAAAAGTAATATTGGTGGATAATCTAGATCATCTTATGTTTGTCATTGGAAATGAAGGATCTATCTCATATTGTCTAGGATACGAATATTCAAAAGCATGCTAATAGGGAAATTTTAACAAGATCATATCAAGTAGTGTAAGGATGAGGTAGTGGATCATTAGAGTATGGGAGGTAATGGCACAAGACACTGGGTGCATAGGATTGGTTGAGTTATTTCTTATTATGAAATCTAAAGCGAAGGTTTAGGCATCATAAGGATAGGTATAGGTTTCAACAATAGTTAGTCACTACTAGGAGATATGAGTCTGTGTTTGTAGAGTGAAAAGGTTTAATATTGATTTGGATAATCTAGATCATCTTATGCTTTCCATTATTTGTCTAGACACCTAAAATATTCCCAGTCGTCCATCATCAAACCCTAATTGATCAATTCCATCACCTAGTCTTAATCGACCAATATCATCACTTAAGACATGTCCCTTTACCTAAAGTCTATCACTTAATTAAATAATCATATTGTTTAATTAATCACTTTTTTCCATCTCCCCACAATAAGTTAATAAATAATTACATAGTTCATCTATTATTTATCTCACACATGTGGCTAAATTAATAAATAATATTATTATTTGATTAGGCCTATAACATTCCAAAAATAAAGGGCACCTAAAAACACTTGTTCTTGTGGTCGCCTTATTTTCTCAACACAACCCAAAATTATAGCCTTCTTAGGTGCACATGTCCCTAATTTCATTCATGCTCACAACTACTTACTAAATTTGGTAAGTTTATCTTAGCCTTTCACAATCTAATCACCTTCATCTCCACCTTCCATCTTCTCCTTAATCCTAGGGAATTCCTCTCAACCATTCTCCACCCTTGATCTCACAATCAAATCTTGACCGTTCATTACTTCTCCCAAAAGCCTATAAATTTAGACACTCTCTCATCCAAAATGATTATCACTTATACTAAGTATATGTTGTCAAATTGGTAATCTTCAAGAAAGGAGCATCAACATTCCAACTAATTAAGGAGCAAATCAAACCACAATGGAGTCATGGGTAACATTTTGAGTTGTTTTGATGCTATTGTGTTGTTTTGAATTCCATTGCAAGTTCTATCTAGAAGTTTTGCATGTTTTGAAATAAGATCTTGAATGCTTGATTATTCCTATTTGCATTTCAAATATTGACATTACAGTTTGATCTAATGTTATTATTGTAACTTGTTTCTCTTCAATATCAAAAAATATTTGTTACATACCATAGTCCAAAAATAAGTTTATTGATGTTAATAATATACTAGATAATTAATAATTAAACTTTTATTAAAAAGAAGATTGTAAAAGTTTACAGAATGAAGGTATTTTATAAAGATTGGTAAAGAATATAACAAATTTAACTCCTACGTAATATATTCTCCATATTCCTTTTATATTACTTAGTTTAATCTTTATTCTTACAAAAAAGATAAACAGAAAAACTTTATATAAATGCCAGTTACTTATGCTCTTTAGTAACATATAGGCAAGGCATCAATCAGTTAAATACTGAACTCAAAACAGAAGAAAAAAAAAGCTGTAAGAGAAATTATAATATATTAACTGCTTCAACATACTATCAAATTTTGACTGCTACACAAACAAACGTAGATGCAAAGAAAACATTACCCACAGATCTGAAGAGCCATTACATATGAAACACACACTTCATTCATCATATAATCAGGAAATTCCAGGCCAATTCCTCTCTCTACTCATAACTAATCCTCTGCAATAACCAAACCCATGTAGATAATCTATCTACTTCCTTTACAGAAACCAAGCTAAGATATAATCATAAAACCTAATGCACAAAATAACCTAATAAACTTCTGGGCCGATGGTATTCTCAAGATGAGGACTGGTTATTAACTTCTTTCCTGTGGAAATTGCGGTGACATTGACAGGCTGCACAATTCATAGCTCCAGTAGTTCCCTCTGGACCGCCGGGCATGAATTCTCCACAGCCGTCAAGAGCATACCCACCAATGGAAGCAGCATGATTCTTTCTGCATTCCCTGTACTTCACCTGCCCTTTCCTAGAACCACCATTAGACAGCCCACCATTGGCTAAGCCTCCATCTTTGTGTGGCACTTCTGACGGCCTCATCTAATAAATCTGCGCCGTTAAAATCCTTGGATTTCTGACACAGATCTAAGAAATTGTACCCCAGCCAATATACTTATGAGATACTCTGTACCACAATCTCATGCCCATGCCCAACCTTTAACTTATATCTTTCTCCTTAATCCTCTCTATATCTTAAACCCTCCTTAAAATTGACAATCCACCACATTTTCCCTTGGTTATTATATCAAATGATGATTATGATATTGAAGACGACATAGACAAATCATCTCTACAGCTTGCTCAAATCAGCGAATGACAATCCGATAGCCATATTAGGATTGAAGCTTATGAAAGCGAAATCTGGGCCCTCCATAAAGATGCCTTGAATCATTACAAGAATTAAATGATTGTATGTTAAAAACACCATCTTTTGTGCAAGCCCCACCGTGTTCCAACGTTACTTTTATGCTCGATCTAATTATCAAGTTATCAGGTGTAATCTCTGCCTCAAGACATGGGATTATGCCCATTTGCCTCCTGCTTTCTCTTACATTCTCTAATGGTTTGATAATGGTGCTCACAATTTTCCGCTACCATCCAGGGATAATATACTATCACAGTCCTACCCACAATTTGATATATTTTAAAATTGGCTTTTTGTTAACAGACTTTGATTCTTATGGATATGATATATGTTGGGTGTGAAAGAATAAGAACATGTTTGAGATTTTAGCATGTAGCCAGTATTTGTCCACGTCGTATGGCTTGTCATGAGTGTTGGACAGCTAACTGGAATGGAAAGCTGAAGTATGAACAGTAGTTTGAATGGAGGGATGATCATGTGGAAAGAAGTAAGAAAATCGCGAGGCAGTTGTCATGGGTGGGGGCTGAGGTAAAATCATGCAAGTAGAGACGCTTTGTTACTCAACAACCCCACATCTTTTGTGATGCCAATTGACGGGTATATAAGTTCGGCCGTTGAAGGGAATAAAGCATGTTTGGGGAACTTTGGAGGATAGTGGGAAGAAAGTATCGGAAAAGGTTAATAAAGCATTACCTAACGAAAAGTATGAACTTTGTGATTGGTTTTTTCAAGGGGAATGACTCATAGGGAAAATATGGCAAGCATATTATTAACTTCAACAAATATTATTTTGTTTCATTTTACTATATGTGAAGACAAATATATCTATGGTTAAAATTTTGTTTCATTTTACTATATGTGAAGACAAATATATCTATGGTTAAAATTTGATTGGTTAAACCACACTTTCATGTGGTAGCCAAACATTATTTTCCACTTGTTTGTCGGAATCAAGTGCACTCTAGAGTATTGGAATACGTTTATGCACACTCAAGTTCTAAAACTTGCACACACCAATGCACAACGAAATTGATTAGCAATGCAAACTTATTTACACAATGCAATGCAACACCAATATATACACATTAAATAGTGCAACACTAGAGTGGGGTAAATAAATAGCTTTATTGATTGCAAAATGGCCCTTGGCATGATCTAATTCAATTTGAACTCTTTTGTTGATCACTCCTCTAGCTCACTTTCCAAGTGCCCAATTACAAGTTCCCACCCCTTGGTTTGCAAACACTCTTCAAGCTGTGGTCTTGCTCTGACCTCACCCCTAGTTGTAGCTCCACATGGATTTGAAACCCTAAAGACTCCTAGTATCTTTGGAATTTTCACACTTCTCTTCTTGGTGCTCCCCAATCCCTCATTTAGGCTTCAAGGATACTTACACACTCCAAGACCTAGGTCCCCCTCTTGAGAACTCTAAGTCCAAATCCTCTACAATGTTGTAGAACTTGCTCCACTCCGTAATGCAGTACCACTTCCATCTCCATGATCACCTTGCTTTCTAATTGTTGGTTGTGTGCCTCAATTTTCTCCACCATGACCCTTCACTTGTGGGAAGCAACTTACCTTGTAGAATGCTATTCCCAAAAGTAGTAGGGTACTCTCTTCCCCCTATATAAGCTATTTGATGGATTTCCAGAACATCGAAGGTTGAACACATTGTTGGGTTCACAACCACAACTTCTAGTTTGAGTTAAAACTCTAATTTTAGGTTTGGAAAAATCACCACAACTTTTGGCTTGCCACTTTTTCACCTTAAGGAAACCACCACAATAATTGGACTACAAGAATCTCACATCCCTCAAATATCATGATAGTTACCTTTTTGTTTCATTCCTTGACTTGTTGTGCACACTTACAAGTCTAGTCCCACTTTTTGGAACTTTACTTCAGACCTTGTCTTGAACCTATTCTGGATCCTATCATGAACCCTGGTGCAACCCCTAGTACACTTGGAGCACCCCTAACACTCTTTTTGGTGCACCTTAATGGTGCACCTTTTTGGAAAGCTCTTTAGGTCCATGCTCTGGTACCAAGTCTAACACCTCAATATTGACACTCAAATTAGTACCCCATTTTTAGATCCTTTTTGGCATCCCACTTTTGGCATTGTGCGAACCCCACTTGGGAACCCCAATTCCACACCCTCATTTTGGCTCCAACTTGAGTGCCCTAAGTTTTCCCTACAAAAAATGGTCCTTGATCTATTTTTCAAACCTAAGACTCCAAGTGCCATTTTGCACTCTTTTGGAACCTAGTTCCATACATGTACCTTGTCCACTCCTTAAACCCCACTTTATTGGAACTAAGCCCCTTGGAATCCTAGTGTGCCCTATTCTAGAATGGTGTTCCCCAGTTCTAAGGTCCCAAACATGGTGCTCCCATCAAACCTTCAACACCCCCTTATATCCTACCCCACTCCAAATGAGGTGACACCCTCAATGCCAACACCATTATCCTTGACACTCATGTAGAGGCTCCCAACTCTACTCAAGTACTCAAAAGGGAGTGGTGGACTTCTTACCCAAGAATTCCAATATCTTATTTTCATACTTCCACAAACTCTCAATACTTTCCCATGATGCATCCTATTAGGTTGGCCTTGCCAATGAAACAAGAATTCTTTCCATTTCTTATTTCCAAATCCTCTCTCCTTGATAGCAATCACTTCTTGTACCTCTAAGTCTAGCTTGTCGAGGACATTCATTGCCTCCCTTATTGGAATATTCTTGGTACATTGTCCACTTTATCCTCATGGTAAGTATAGAGTTGACTAGCATGGAAAACACCATGAACTCTCAAATATGGTGGCAACTCCATCTTGTATGCAACCTTACCAATTCTCTTAGTCACCATGTAAGGCCCATCATACCTTTGAGCCACCACTAAACTCAATCCCTTTGAGTGGTCTAAACTAAATTGGGTACATATTCAAGAAGACCATGTCACTAACCTTGAACCCAACTTGCATCCTCCCAGAGTTTGCATACATTCATCTTTTTTGTAGCCTTTACCAAGTTATGCCTAGAAAAATCAACCCAATCTTGACAATCCCTCAATCTATCCCTTATATCTAGGCATTGTCCAAAGTATCCACTCATCACTATATGAGGAGTTAGTGGCTATAATCCTATTATCAAATCAAATGAAGAAAACTAACTCAACACATTGTTTTGCATGTTGTAGCTAAACTGAGCTAGATGCAACAATCCTAGCCAATTGGACTAGTCTAACCAAACAAAGTTCCTTATGTAATCTTCCAAGATCCCATTTAATTTTTTAAAATCTTAGCTATATAATTAAATCAATATTCTTGTTCCTAGCAAGATGATATACATTAAAGGGGTTTGAGTTCTAGCTAATCCCTATGATCTATTAGTGGTTAGTTTCACTGGCTCTCCCCACCCTTTTTTAGGTA
Organism: Sequoia sempervirens; assembly: GCA_007258455.2. NCBI lineage: Eukaryota > Viridiplantae > Streptophyta > Pinopsida > Cupressales > Cupressaceae > Sequoia > Sequoia sempervirens. The sequence continues at coordinate 117,230,440 of VDFB02000363.1, read as the reverse complement.
GTGGTGTATAAGATGTGTTTGATGTCCCAACATGGGGGAGGGGGTTTCCCATGGTCAGGATGTATTCTAGGGTTAACTTGTTAGCCTTGAGCTCCAAGGATGTTGTATTGTTGGGCATAAACTAGGAGGCAATTTCTTCTACTCTCTTATTCTCCTTAGTGGTGTCTCTAGAGGAAGGGGAGGCTAACCCAATCTCTTTATTTTATAACCTATCTTATGGGTTGCAGTTGGTAGAAACAACAACCCTTTTTCAAGACTTCAAATGTTGATGCTATCAAAGGTAAATAAAATATTCCTTAGACCTTTCATTCTCTATTGTCCCAATTAAAGAAGGATTTTTTTTTTTTGTTCAATTCCAAAATGCTAGTGTCAATATTGTGTCCGCACATCTGTGGAGTGCTCTCAGATAAACCTAATGTAGATATTTTCAAAATCTAGGTTGACAAAAAATTGAACCCTCATGTTATGATGGAGATCTCATCTTACTACTAGGTTTATTTGATTTCCTTTTCCCTTGATGAAGATTATATACAAGCCCTCTTGAAGAGCCCACAGTTTCTAGGAAAATATGGTCTTTTCTTTTAGAGATAGAAATCAAGATTTTTTCTAGTGAAGGAAAGCATTAGTAAAATCATAGTTTGGGTCAAAATTTATGATTTACTACTAGAATTTTGATCTAGGAGAAAGTTTGGTATGGTATTACTAGTTCTTTTGGTTTTATCACTAATATTTATATGGTGACCAAGTCTAGAAAATTCCTATTGTTTTCCACATTTTCTATTAACATGGATATTGATAGGGTGCCCCCCTCTTTTACCACTTTATCTGATAAACTCGATGAGTGGGTGCAAGAGATTAATTATGAATACTCAGTGGTGTTTTGCCACCATTGCCAAATAGTTGTAAACACTTTTTTGAGTAGAAGCTCTATAGGAAGGAAAAATCAAAAGAAGTAGAATTCCATATGTAGCATTCTAAACCCCATACATTGGTTGAGGCTCCGCTTGGGTGTTATGAAGAGGAATTTTTTCATTTTTCAAACAAGGATAATTTAGATCATGGCTCTTTTCTTACCTTTCAAAGTAAATCTCATCCTAATGTGATAATATTATAGGACACTTGTAAGGAGAAGGAAGATGTTAGGGAGATCCTAAATGTGGTGCTCCATGTAAAAAATTCCCGCAATCCTACACCTAGATCATGATGTTAGTTGAGGTAGAGAAGTATTCTAGAAATTACTTAATTTTGAATCATTTCGTGTTACTAAAAAAATTAATCCTATTAGAATGATATGGTTCATGTGATTTAAATAATAAATCTATTAGTGGGAAATCCTTGAAGAGATTTAACTTTAAGCTACCTTTAGTTGATTGATCTACTATTATTTTTTGGTGTTTTACCATTGTTAATTATATAACCTTTGATAATAGTTAGGTCAACTTTTATGATGTTTTTATAATTGTACCACTATTGTAGATGAACTACAATTTTTATAAGATCTAATTCAAGCACCCATAACTTTCCTAGCTTCATACAACATGTACAATTAGACTTTATAATAATAAATATCATTACTTCAAACTTTGGATAGCTCATGTATCCTTATTAGACCTCTTTAATATTTTAGTTTTCTATTTAGATGACAAACTAAATATTTTTCCTTATTGAATAATATGGTTTAGATTCCATTTCCTAATTAATATAAGTTATTTTTCTCAAGTTTCTTGATGGTTAGTAATTTATCACAAATAGATTGGATCTTTCCTCATTAATTATGTATGGATCTCTTATTAAATATTATCCTATAAATTAACACATGTGTCATCCTGCTCTAGCCATGGATCAGATTTGATGATGGTAGAATCATTACATTAATATATTATTCCTTCACACACTCTCTATCATTATTGTTATTCATGAAATGACTTGTATGATGGATGAGACAATATAATCTATCCTTTGAATCTACATTTGATGTCTTATAGGTGGGAAGTTATAGAAACCACAACTACAATATGAATAACAACAAATATTTTTTGGTTCACATATCAGTAATAATTCTCTTCTAAATTATTTTATCTTTTATTTCATACTAATTATCCTTAAGATGGCATTAAAGAACTACTTGGGATATGAAATTCCTTATGCATGTGGTTGCCTATTTTTTTCTCTAGTTAAATAATTTCCACCTCATAAAATTACTTCACATTCATACATGATATTACCTAATTATAAAGGATTAAGTTAGATTCCCATATAAATCTAGGGTAATTAAGAAAATAATTGAGTAATTAACATGGATAAATCAATAGGGATTAAAAATAACATGAATGTTATGTTAAATACCAAAAAAAAATCAAAATTAAATATAATACTTAGCAAGACTTTAGCAATGGAAAAATTTGTTAAAGATGGAAGGACTTGATTCACTAAGGAAATAAAATTTCAAGGCTCAATTAAAAAAATGTCTTAAAGAATCTACACACTAATTTTACACTACTCTAGGTTTGATATGATATTGCAAACCTAATCTTCATGCATATATGCCTAAAGAATATACAAAATAATTGTATGTTACTCTAGTTTTTATATGTGATTCCAAACCTAATCTTAATTCTTATAGACCTAAATTGACACACAAAACTAAATCTATACTAGTGGAAATAAACTAGCTTGAGGTTAAGTGTATGTAAATGGAGAAAACTTTAGTGGACAATCTTGAATTCCTTGAAAAAATTCATATGCAATAAGTAAAACAGATATAAGTCATAACATGTATGTATATGGGTTATGCCTTGGATTAAATCCAATCCACAATGTATACCTTTATGTTTTACAAAAATCAATACAAAATATAATGTGAGTGGCTTATTTTTTACATTGAATTTTGCAAAACATAACATAATTGTATTATTATTTTTATTGATTTTCTAAAAAAAATATAAAACATAACATGATCATATTATATTTTGCATTGATTTTGTAAAACCAATGCAAAACATGATGCGCCTGTGCTATAGTTTACCTTATTTTTTGCAAAATATAACATATACACATTTTTAATGCCTTAAATTAAAATACACATTTTTAATGCCTTAAATTAAAATACACATTTTTAATGCCTTAAATTAAAATTTTCGATGATTACGCCCATCTAGGATTTGATTTCCAAGAATAAGGGTTATATGTCTCCTTTGGATTTTAATTTCATGTTTTCAACATAAAATAATAGACTCAAACTTTAACCTTATTAGATTTATGTGTTTTACAGTGAAATGTTACAAAACCACTATGAAAATGATGTTCTTAGCTTTTTTGTCATACAAATATTTAAATATTTTCAATCAGTTATCATTTTTATTTTTATTTGCTATTAATAGTGTCTTCATATTCGATGAAAACATATATATTAATTTTTTTATAACTTTTGATCCTCTTATCTAAAATTGAAGAAAATTATAGAAGATTATTTATACTTCATTTTATACATGTTGAAAATAAAAATTTATATTATTTATTAGCTTTATGAAACTAATATGACATGAACACTTAGTGATACAGTATTTAGAATGCATCCACTTCAAAAAATCACAAAAAAGAATTCAATAGAAAATATAAAAAATACACAAGTTGAAGTACTCACTCATCACTATATTTGTACCAATGAAATTTTCTTAAAAATACCTAATGCAACAAAGAAACAAGGGATGCAAGACAAACACCATTATATTTTAGTGATAAAAATATGAACACTTTAATGTGCATTCAAAACTTCACCCCCTAAAAGTTAAACCATTTTTTGAAATGGAGAGTATTATAAAAATTAGATTCAAAGTACTAAAATTTTTGTTCTTATCATATCTTTAAATTTTGAGGTTAAAAATCTTGAATTTCTCATCTAGTTTAAGGTTTAGCTTATTTTAAGAAAAAGCGGCCACTTTTGACCCCTTTTTATCCTTTATTTCCATGTATTTACCTGATGAAGGGTACTCCCCTTGCAAGTTAGAACCACATAAAACAACTAGATTTGCACAACAAAAATGATCTTTATCACTGGACTAACATTATAGAGTTACATGCCATCTTATGGGCTTCTTACATGCACCTATAGATTGCAGATTTGAATTCTAAGGTGCCAAACTACAACCTTCGATCTTAGTATTCTTCAGGACATTCCATATCCTCCCTCGCCCCTTTTTGCTAGTCACCCTTCAAATTTTATATATCATTCTAATTCTCCAGGTTGGTTATGATGTTCTTGTTGGAGTTAAAATGACACTGAGAGGGGGGGGTGAATCAGTGACTTAACAGATTTGACCAATTTTCAAAAATTCATAAACATAGCTCAGATTTGATTTCAATATTACTCTGATTAATGCATTCATGAGTTGAATGTAATCAGTCATAAATAGAATTAAGAAAAGTAATAATACCAATAGTGAACTGAAACAACAACTTGTAAAGCAGTGAGCAAAAACAAAGAGATACAAAATTTTTCGAGTGGAAAACCCTCTTGGGGTATAAAAACCACTCCCGAAATGCCTTCCAGGCTTAATCTTTTAAACAAATGTTCACAATGCCTTATAGGCTGATTTTTTAGCACCCACTCAAGGAGCACCAACCCCTTGTTTAGAGATATCTATCTCAAGGAGTACCAACCCGTCAAATTATGTTTGAACAATAATAATAACTTAGAGGATTTCTCTGTTTTCAGTTAAGCACATATTTCTCTGTTTTCTCATCTACAAAATACCTTAAAGATTCAATAATTGAATCCCTAAAATATTACATAGAGAAGAAATTTACAATATCTCTGCATCTTGTTATTCAAATTTTACTGCAGAGTTTATCCATACATTTTCATATAGCCAAGGAATGATAATCTCATAATTACAACAACCGAACAAAAAACATAGTTTTATGCTTCTATTTATAAATGCCAGAAAAGTAACAGTCTTCAGAAGTAACGGCTGAACAACCAACCAAAACAAGAGCCGTTTCACCCAGCTAAGAGCTGTCCTCAACAAGTCTGAAACTTATGAGATCATTTCTCTGCATAAAAAGCACAACTGCCCACCACAGAAAATCATAACTTCTAATGTATGAAAGACAATACTCAGTTAGGGCATCATTTGTCATATTAGTAACAGAGATGCAGAGAGCAGTTAAAGAAAATGGTGATTATAGACCAGTATGTGTAGCATGAAACACATAAATAAAAATACCAGAAAAATCTGTAACTCCCATGGCTCCATCAACCACTGTTGAGCTTCCAGCGAGAGAGGCGCATCAAACATAGTAGCCATACCATTCATTTCTAGACCAAAAATGAATTTCATCCTGACAATGTTGTTATAGCCAGCAACAATAGTAAAGAATAGTTTATGAAGCTTTCTCATGATGGCGGCCAGGCTAGGGTTCGATACCAAGCTAAAAGAATAAACTCAAAAATTTTACCCTAACATTCTTTTCAATCGATGTAACGGTATGCCGAAGGAAACTTTAACGCCAGATAATCCCCTTAGTTATCGCTTTCGCTGTGACACATCAGAGTCGGGGAGAAGACATAACGAATGCATCATGGTTCATCGATGGGATTCCTTAGAGTATTATTCGTTCGCTGAGACATAAGGAAACTTCTCATCGAGATGCCCTTTAGTTTCATTCACTATCGCTATGACCAAACGATATCGGAGAGACCTCTTGTAGACTTCATAAAGTTTTTCCAAAAGTCACTTGATACACATTGTCGCCATAACATATTGCTCTTGGGGAGACTTCATACAGATAAGATTTTGTTTCACCAAAGATCACCCACCATCTTGTGAGTCGCTGAGACAGGTCAGAACTTATGCCGACAAAGTATTTTTATGTATTCCATCGGTGAGACCGGATGTCACTCGCCGAGACCTCACGCCGAAAACCCTAACTCTTACCGAAATGGCTACCTTTATGTTGTCAGTCGGTGTAACAAATCAAACTCGCTAAGACCTATCTTCGATGATCATGAGTCATACCGAAATGTTCCTTTTGATTTATGCATCGCCGAGACATATCAATGTCGGGGAGACCTCTTGGAGATTACTTTATGTTTGTCCAAAAAACTTTATCCACTCTGAGTTGCTGAGATAATACCAACCTCTTACCGATATGCAATTTTTCAACGGCGGTCGGTGTGACATACCAAATTCGCTGTGACCACATATCGACGGTATTAATCCTACTGAAAGAGACCACTCACTTTCGTCGAAACAATAGAGAATGTCACACCGAAGGCTGTATGAAAGAAAAAATTCCAATCGACATGTCATTAGAAATGTCTTGCCGATAGGCAACATAGACATTTCAAAAAGAATCGGGGAGACCTTGCCATTCTCACGCCAAAATGAGTAAGCCTATGATATGTAAAAGAGACCATCTTTCAAACTCTATCAGTTAAAAAAATAGCATTCATAACGTGAACCAGAATTCTTATCACCATGAAACTAAAACATAACAAATAACTTTCTGTAATAGCCAAGAGACATCAAAGAAGTGCCATAAAAAAATCATAAGGATCCAAACTGAGACTGATCATCAAAGAGAACTAACTGAAAGATATTTTGTCATCAAGGACAAACCATAAACACAACTGGGATCCAACAAACTCCCCCTTTGTCCTTGATGGCAAAACACAAATGACTCTCCCCCTTTTTGCCTCAAAGACAAAGAATAGAAGAGAAGAATGTGCATTGCCATGAAACACAACTGAGAAGCCAACCAAAGTATCATAAGAAACAGCTGCAAAAATGAGTAACAGTGCAGCAACCAAGATTGTAGGAGAGTTGTAAGTGAATCAAAACATATAACATGCTCCCCCTAAGCCAATGCTTGTAAAATCAGAGAAGTAAAGGTTGAGAGATAACTCCCAATCGAAGTGTCAACCTTTCAAATAACTCTTTAGCTAAGGGCTTAGTAAAAATATCAGCCACCTGATCTTGTGATCCAACAAAATGTAAACATACTTCATTAGCCAAAACCTTTTCTTGAAGAAAGTGAAACTTGATAGCTATATGTTTAGTGCGAGAGTGCATAACAGGATTTTTTGAAATATTTATCGCACTAGTGTTATCACAAAGAATGGAAACAGGTTTAGGAACTTCAATACCCATATCGGAAAGTGTTTGACTCATCCAAAGAACTTGAGTACAGAATGAAGTGGCAGCAATGTATTCTTTTTCAACAGTAGAAAGAGAAACAAATACTTGTTTCTTGCTGTGACATGCCACTAAATGATCACCAAGAAAGAATGCAGCACCACTGGTGCTTTTCCTATCATCCAAATGACCAGCCCAGTCAACATCAGTATAAGCAATCAAAGAGAAATCATTGCTTCTAGGATACCAAAGACCATAATCAAGAGTGCCTTGAATATATTTAAAAATCCTTTTAACAGTAGTGACATGGGATTCTTTAGGTGATACCTGAAACCGTGCAACAATGCAAACTGCCTGCATGATGTCAGGTCTAGAAGCAGTTAAATATAACAGACTGCCAATCATTGATCTATAATTAGTTTGATTTGTATCAGGGGAATCATCAACCTTAGTAAGTTTGCATCCAGTAATCATTGGAGTGCTAACAGGATGGCCTTCATCCATCTGAAATTTCTTAAGCATCTCTCTAGCATTCTTAGTTTGAGAAAGAAATATTCCATTTTCACGTTGAGAGATTTGAAGACCCAAGAAGAATTTTAATTCTCCTAATAATGACATTTCAAATTCAGATACCATTAGCTGAGAGAAATTTTTACTCAAAGTAACATTGTTGCATCCAAAGATAGTGTCATCAACGTAGATTTCAACAACCAAAATATCAGAACCTTCAGTTTTAACATAAAGATTGATGTCTACACCTCCTCTAACAAAACCATTTGAAAGCAAATGACTGTCCAGCCTAGAGTACCAAGCTCTAGGTGCTTGTTTTAAACCATAGAGGGCCTTTTTCAATCTGTAAACATGATCAGGCTTATCTTTACAAATAAAACCTTCAGTCTGTTCAACATAGACCTCTTCATCTAAATAGCCATTTAAAAAAGAAGTTTTGACATCCATTTGATAAACATTAAAGTTTTTGTAAACAGAGTAAGCCAAGAATATTCTGATAGATTCTAGTCTAGCAACAGGTGCAAAGGTTTCACCAAAATCAATACCTTCTTGTTGAGCATAGCCTTTGCAGACAAATCTTGCTTTGTTGCGAATAACATTACCATTTTCATCAACCTTGTTTCTGTAAATCCATTTGCCTCCAATGACATTCTTGTCATCTGGTCTTGGGACTAACTCCCAAGTCTGATTTTTCTCAATCTGATCAATTTCTTCCTGCATAGAATTAATCCAACATGAATCTGTGAGAGCTTCATTAAAAAATTTAGGCTCAAACTGAGTAACTAAACAAAAAGCAATTTGTGCCTTTTCATCAGATTCTGCAGCCTTTCTTCTAGTTTGAACTCCTGCATTTTTATCCCCAATAATCTGATCTTTGGGGTGATATATAGCTAGATTTTTTGAAGGAGCATTTGATGCAACCTTTTTAGGACTTTCTTTTTCATTTTTAGGGCTTGCTGATTCAGCAATAGACTTTGCTATTTCAGTTCCTTTTGAAATTATTTCAAGTTCAGGCTCTTCTTCCTCATTATTCGGCAAAGATTCAGCATACAAATATGGTCTTTCATCAAATTTTACATTAACAACTTCAAAAATCTTATTAAACCTTTTGTTAAGGCATTTATAAGCTTTGCTGTGAGTTGAGTATCCCAAAAAGATACCCTCATCACTTTTGATTGAAAGCTCCCAAGGTTATCATCATCTTTCTTGATAAAACACTTACTTCCAAAAATTTTAAAGTATTTGACATAAGCAGTTTTCCATACCAAAGTTCATAAGGAGTGTGTTTAGATTTCACCCTAAGTTGCACTCTATTCAAAATGTATACAGCTATATGAACAACTTCTCTCCAATACATATCAGACAACTTAGCTTCATCTAGCATGGTTCTAGCCATTTCTTTTACAGTTCTATTCTTACGTTCAACTACCCCATTTTGTTGAGGTTTTTTTGTTGCAACATACTGTCTTTTAATGTCGTGTTGTTCACAGTAATCAATAAACTCTTGAGAAGTGAACTCACCTCCTTTGTCAGATCGCAGACATTGAAGTTTCAGATTAGATTCTTTTTCAACCATTTTACGGAAAATTTTGAACCTTCCAAAGGCTTCTGATTTGTGTTTAAGAAATGTGACCCATATCATTCTAGTATAATCATCCACAAACAACATAAAGTACCTTTCACCATTAATAGACCTTGTTCTGGTAATTGGTCCACATAAATCAGTATGCACAAGCTATAAAGGTTTTGAAGAAGAATGTTATTTTGTTTTGAAGCTGATTTTAGTTTGTTTACCACTTAAACATTCTTTGCACACAGAGTTTTCTGGTTTGCTAAGAACTGGTAGACCTCTAACATTATGATTTTTACTGATTCTAACTAGATTTTCAAAGTTTATGTGTCCTAATCTTTTATGCCATAACCAGTTCTCTTCAATTTGGCCCATTAGACACATACCTTGATTATTGTCATTGCATGATGAGTCAAGGAGATTGTACACATTTCCTTTTGTCCTCCTTCTAGCTGCAACAACCTTTCCAAGCTTGTTCTTAATCTCACATCCCTGCGAAGTGAAAAGAACATGATAACCACTATCACAAATTTGACTGACACTTAGAAGATTGTGCTTAAGACCTTCCACATAGTACACATTATAGATAGGAGTGTCTTCATTCAGAAGAAGTGAACCTCTACCTTTAATTTGAATACCAGAGTTATCACCAAACTTAACATAACCACCTACATAATCTTCAATATTTATAAACTTATCCTTGTTGCCAGTCATATGGTTAGAACATCCACTGTCTAGGACCCATAATTCCTTTTTCTTGGAATGAAAAGTAGTTTGAACCAACATAGTTTGTTCAATGTTGTTAACAGTCTTAGGTTTCCAAACCTTTTTAATTTTCTGATGTTTCGATTGCAGATCAGTTCTGCATTGTTTGATAGAATGTCCCAAAGTATTGCATTTAAAACATCTGATCTGTCTAACAAAACCATAGTGTTGCCTAAAACCAAACCTAGGTATACTAGGATTCATAAATCTACACGTGCTCACCTTATGGCCAAATTTGTTGTAGAAAAAAACAATGACAATAGAAGAAAGGATTGACTCGGTATGAAGATCTATTACCTCTTAAAGACTGAACATGATCCTTACCAAATTCTGAGTGATTTGAACCCGAACCTTTGACTTCAGAAGAGGGGTTTTGTTTTGCATGGTCAATTGAGCATTCACCCTTTTCAAAACCAATACCGGTTTTATCTTTATACAACTTATGCTTGCTGAGCATCTCATTCAGCTTTAGAGTGCTTTCATATTTTTCAATTTCCTTCCTAAGACATACTACTTCTTGTTCCAGTCTTTGAATTTCTTGATCTTTACAGCTTACAGTCTCTCAAAGACAGTCTTCAACTCTTTTAGCTTCTTCAAGCTGAGTTTTCAGAGAGACCATTTCTTGATCTAGTTTGTGTTCTTGAGCAAGAACTTGTTTTTTTAGTTTTCTGACCTCTTGTAAAGCACATTTCAGCTCACTTTCAAGATCTACTTCACCTTCTTCAGTGTCAAAGGTGTTTGAATCATTTTGCTGAGTAAATTCAGCCATGAACAAAGTTTCATCTTCTTCAGCTGATGAATCTTCAAACTCAATATCAGATTCATCCTTACTAAACAGACTTTACTTCTTTTTGAAATTAAAGTTTCGTTTAGGTTTAAAGGCCTTCTTCTTAGGTTGTTTTTCAGTTGTCTCATTGTCACAGATTTGATCATCATAGGGACACTTTGCAGCAAAGTGACCTATTTTGCCATAGTTAAAACATTTAAAGCAAAGTTTTCCCTTATATTTTCCTGATCCCTTTTTAAATCTTCTAACAAAATGGGATTCTTTAGAGTCAGACACTGATTCACTAACTTCGACTTTTTCTTTCTTTTCAGTGTTAAAGGCAGTTTCTTTTCCTATTGAATTGTTTTTGCTAGTTCTCATTTCATAGGCAGTAAGTATTCCTTGTAGGCTGTCTAAGGTAAGTTGATCAAAGTGTTTCTTTTCTTCTAGGGCTGAAACCTTAGGTTCAAATTTGGATGGTAAGGTTCTAATGACCTTTGTAACCACATCAAACTCTTTTACTTCTTCTCCTAATCCTTTCATAGCATTGACAACTTCATCAACTCTTAGGAAGTATTCAGCCACTTTTTCATCATCCTTCATTTTCATCTCCTCAAACTAATGTTTGAGTGTAATGATTTTTGACAGTTTGACTTTCTCATTCCCTTGGTATATAGTTTCAAGTTTTTCCTAGATTTCATGAGCATATTTGCAATGCATGACTTTAATGAACACATCTTTAGATAACCCACACAAGAGGGCATGCTTAGCTCTAGCATTTGTTTCATACCTCTTCTTTTCAACAAGATTAGTGGGAATAGAGGCTGGTACATTGTAAGCATTTATAACAATGCTCCAAACATCAACATCAAAAGAAATAAGAAAAGCTTCCATTCTGATTCTCCAGAACACATAATTTGTTCCATCAAATAACAAAGCTCTGGTTACAGAGGCACCGTCTTGAGAATGTGCCATTAAAAATAAACTCCAAGACCAAGATCAATCCAAGGTGATTAAACCCTATCAGAGGACCCTACGCTTTGATACCAATTGTTGAAGTTAAAATGACACTGAGAGGGGGGGGCTGAATCAGTGACTTAACATATTTGACCAATTTTCAAAAATTCATAAATATAGCTCAGATTTGATCTCAATATTACTCAGATTAATGCATTCATGAGTTGAATGTAATCAATCATAAATAGAGTTGAGAAAAGTAATAATACCAACAGTGAACTGAAACAACAACTTGTAAAGCAGTGAGCAGAAACAAAGAGACAAATTTTTGCTGAGTGGAAAACCCTCCTGGGGTATAAAAACCATTCCCAAAATGCCTTCCAGGCTTAATCTTTTAAACAACTATTCACAATGCCTTATAGGCTGATTTTTGAGCACCCACTCAAGGAGCACCAACCCCTCGTTTAGAGATATCTATCTCAAGGAGTACCAACCCCTCAAATTATGTTTGAACAATAATAATAACTCAGAGGATTTCTCTATTTTCTTGTCTACAAAATACCTTAAAGATTCAATAATTGAATCCCTAAAATATTACATAGAGAAGAAATTTACAATATCTCTGCATCTTGTTATTCATATTTTATTGTAGAGTTTATCCATACATTTTCATACAGCCAAGGAATGATAATCTTAGAATTACAACAACCGAACAGAAAACATAGTTTTCTGCTTCTATTTATAAATGCCAGAAAAGTAACAGTCTTCAGAAGTAACGGTTGAACAACCAACCAAAAAAAGAGCCGTTTCACCCAGCTAAGAGCTATCCTCAACAAGTCTGAAAAATATGAGATCATTTCTCTGCATAAAAAGCACAACTTCCCACCACAGAAAATCATAACTTCTAATGTATGAAAGACAATATTTGTCATATTAGTAACAGAGATGCAGAGAGTAGTTAAAGAAAATGGCGACTATAGACCGGTATGTGTAGCATGAAACACATAAATAAAAATACCAGAAAAATCTATAACTCCCATGACTCCATCAACCACTGTTGAGCTTCCAGCCAGAGAGGCACATCAAACATAGCAGCCATACCATTCATTTCTGAACCAAAAATGAATTTCATCCTGACAATGCTGTTACAACCATCAACAACAGTAAAGAACAGTTTATGAAGCTTTCTCATGATGGCGGTTAGGCTAGGGTTCGATACCCAGCTAAAAGAATAAACTCAAAAAGTTTACCCTAACATTCTTTTCAATCAATGTAACGGTATGTCGAAGGCAACTTTAACGCCAGACAATCCCCTTAGTTATCACTTTCGCTGTGACACATCAAAGTCAGGGAGAAGACATAATGAATGCATCATGTTTCATTGATGGGCTTCCTTAGAGTATTATTCATTCGCTGAGACATAAGGAAACTTCTCACCGAGATGCCCTTTAGTTTCATTCACTATCGCTGTGACCAAACGATATTGGAGAGACCTCTTGTAGACTTCATAAAGTTTTTCCGAAAGTCACTTGATACACATTGTCACCGTAACATATTGCTCTTGGGGAGACTTCATACAGATAAGATTTTGTTTCACTGAAGATCACCCACCATCTTGTGAGTCACTGAGATAGGTCATAACTTATGCTGACAAAGTCTTTTTATGTATTCCATCGGCGAGACCGGAGGTCACTCGCCGATACCTCACGCCAAAAACCTTAGCTCTTACCGAAATGGCTACCTTTATGTTGTCAATCGGTGTAACAAATCGAACTCGCCAAGGCCTTTCTTCGATGCTCATGAGTCATACCGAAATGTTCCTTTTGATTTATGCATCACCGAGACATATCAATGTCGAGGAGACCTCTTGGAGATTACTTTATGTTTGGCCGAAAAACTTTATCCACTCTGAGTCGCTGAGATAATACCAACCTCTTACCGATATGGAATTTTTCAACGGCGGTCGGTGTGACATACCGAATTCGCTGTGACCACATACCGACGGTATTACTCCTTCCGAAAGAGACCACTCACTGTCGCCGAAACAACAGAGAATGTCATGCCAAAGGCTGTATGAAAGAAAAAATTCCAATCGACATGTCATCAGAAATGTCTTTCCGATAGGCAACACAAACATTTCAAAAAGAATTGGGGAGACCCTGCCATTCTCACGCCGAAATGAGTAAGCCTGTGATATGTAAAAGAGACCATCTTTCAAACTCTGTTAGTTAAAGAAATAACATTCATAACGTGAACTAGAATTCTTATCACCATGAAACTAAAACATAACAAATAACTTTATGTAATAGCCAAGAGACATCAAAGAAGTGCCATAAAAAAATCATAAGGATCCAAACTGAGACTGATCATCAAAGAGAACTAACTGAAAGAGATTTTGTCATCAAGGACAAACCATAAACACAACTGGGATCCAATAGTTCTTTCCCCCTGTTGTCGTAGTATCCATGCATATTCTCCAGGTAGTTACATAGACTTTCATGATTGTATTTTCATTTGTTCCCTAGTAGGTTGTCTACCAGACATTTGTTGCATGCCCATAAATTCATTTTTCCCTAGTCGAATAGCAACAACATTG
>VDFB02000363.1:117155259-117216040 GCA_007258455.2 Sequoia sempervirens | reverse complement strand
AAGCATTCAATAGAATTGAACCATTATTGATTAACCAGATCCAAAAATTTGAATTTTTTTTTTCAAATTAAATTCTTCTATTATCCATCTCTGCTTCTACAATGAAAGAAAACACCCTTATATCTAAAAACTGAAAAAAAATTCCCAAAAATTACTATTTTTGGTAGTTTTTGACAATTGTTAGATTTTTATCATTTTTGTTAATTTCGCATGCATATCCCTTTGAGTACATATTTTTCCTAAAAATTTCCTAACAATATGGTTACATGAATTTTCAACATACATTTCAAATTGGAAACATGAGTTCCAAGTTATTAAAGAAAACAACTTTCTAAAAACTGGAAAAAGACAATAAAAGTTGATTTTGAGGGCCCAGATGAAATATTTAGCTCCTGAAAATTGTCAAAACAACCATCTATCGAGTAGAGCTCATTGGAAATCCAAAAAAATCCTCATAACACATCTATAAAATTTGAGACTAGACAAACATTTGATTCAAAAGTTATGACCTCTAGAAGTCCTTTTATCATATGGGTTGATGGAGGGTTTAATGGATGAGGGAATATACAATTAGATGGATGGTTTGATGGATTATGATTTATAGGAGTTGATGAATTATTTAGTGGATGATTGGATGGATTAGCATTCAAATGGGTTGATGGATTAGGATTAAGAGGGATGGATGGATGTTTTGGAAGGTTTCCATTACGTAAGTATCAAAGGTCATAATTTGGTGGAAGCATGGTTTCTATGCTTAGAGGTACCTAACAATGAAATATTTATTTTAAAGTAGGAAGTGATCTAGTTTAGAAGAACCTTGTTTAATTATGGGAAAGCTATTGATGTTATTAGGATA
Source organism: Sequoia sempervirens (assembly GCA_007258455.2). Taxonomy (NCBI): domain Eukaryota; kingdom Viridiplantae; phylum Streptophyta; class Pinopsida; order Cupressales; family Cupressaceae; genus Sequoia; species Sequoia sempervirens. Next base: position 117,215,184 of record VDFB02000363.1, on the reverse strand, counting down.
TTATCTTGATGTATAAAGACATGTCATCCTCATCATTTTCAATGCAAATTTCAGATTCATTAACAAACTTATTAAAAATGAGGTTCATCATTCTTCCCTTTTTAGGTTCTAGTAATCATAAAGGTTTGATCAAAGATTAACACAAGTTTATTAGAAACAAGAAGAAAATGATGAAGCAAAAATACTTTAGCTATTCAAGTGGAGTGTTTGGCTTCTGATCAAAAAATAATACCTAAACATGGTCATAAATAGTGTAGGCATGTTATCTTAGTGTGCTAATTAAATAAGTTTAGGAATGTACTCATAGTCCACTCTTCCATTCCCAAATGTATGTGGTGAGTAACTACTTATGACTAACCACTTACCAATACATCAAAAGTACCAAATTACCAAAAGGTTTTCTATCTTAGGGTACAAAAGGTTCAACTAGAATGAATCTTTGATATATCTAAAAATATATGAGCCCTAAGTTTATGAGATAAGTTTAATTTTCTAATGGATCAGCTTAAGAGGATATTATCCTTCCTCCTTCACTTGAAAAAAGATAAATTGGATGTTAGGTTAGCCCAATATTATAGCTACTCCTTAAAATTTATATACCTAGAAACACATGAGATTTGGATTATATTTCTTGGTGACGAAATCCAAGTCAATAAAGACACCCTAAGAAAATAGAAAAAAAGAAAGGGTTGGATGTTATTAGTTCCTAATATTATGAATTCATGCAAGAAAAGAGCATGAACAACCAAAATTCTTGTTATGCAAGTGAAATGAACTAGTTTTAATCTTTAAGATCACCCTGTAGTACCCCTCCATTTTGCTTATGTTTTCTGTTAGCATGTTTTCACTTTGATAGACCTTGGTACTTGGTTTTGATGTATTGATTGTTGTCATTAGAGTGATAGTGGATTTATTTGGTGATGTGATGATACATTTTATGGTGATAATTATTTATGTCATGCTTTATGTTAGCATAGATGTTTACTTCAGATGATATTGTTTTTTATATGCTTATGGTAGATTAATTGTTATTTGTTTTGTCAATTTGATGTGATGTGTATTGGTGTGGAAAATGGAGTTGCATCACTCGCTCACGAGTGCCCTGTGATTTCCGTGATTTTCTCCGCACGGTGTGTTTGAATCATGAATTATATATATATGCATGTTATTTATCTGATCGTAGGATTGTAGGTACATGACACCGACTCCACCTAGTTTCTCAGGTCTGAGCATGACAAGACTCAACGAAAATGTTGATTGGGAGGTAGTAACAAGGTTTTTCCTAGACTAGTCTTAAACCTAGTCACAGTATGTCGTCAGTTTAAGTCTAGTATCTTTAGTTGACTTTTTTGCATCTGATTGGATTATTTATTATGAACGGAAAATTTTGTTAATTTAACATAAGATTAATGTTCTTTTAATTTAGTGTTTATTTAAATTAATTTTAAATGTTGTAAATAAAAGCTTTATATTTTATTTAATTAATTAAATTAGTTTATTTGGTTGAGTAATTTAATCATTGAGATTAAAATTATTTAATTAAATTAATTAATTAATTAAATTAATTAATTAATTAAATTAATTAATTAATTAAATTAAAGTTATTTTAATTGTAAGAATAGATTTTATGTAAATTAATTGCTTTGTGGGGAATGAAGTTTTAAATATTAAAAAAAAAAGGAAATTGTATTGTGAATTTTGAATTTTGAATTCTTTAACATGCATGGAATTCTTGATAAGGAAGAAAGAAAGATTCATCTGTAAGTTGGTTGGAAGATATTTTCTTCTTGACATGTGAGTTAAATTAATTGCTTCTTGTTGGGGATACTCTCGGAAGATATTATGTTTATTTTGGGAAAGCAGGAAATTACTTCACGGGAAATAAAAAGAACAGGGTTCTGTTAAAAAAAATTGATTTTGAGAAAAAAAATTGTGATTTCCTTTGTGATTTGCTGTACATTTCTGGAAGTTCTCTGGTTTAGTATTTGCATATTCTGGGATTTGGTGTTCTGGAAGGGCTTTGGAAGTTGCACACAACAGGCAAAGCTTCTCTTCAACAACAAAGTTCTTCAAGCTACAGGAAAACATATATTCTTCTATTTAATTTAATTTGTCTCCTTTTGAAAGATTGCCAGTGTAAGAATTAGTTTTTTGCAAATTTGTTAAATTGTGAATTTCAAAGTTTGCTAGAGGAAACTATTGTGTTTTGTGACTTTTGTATTCTTCTTGGTGATTTTTGTGAAAAAAGGTTTTGTAGAAATTTGTTATTTCTCTATGTATTTTACAAAACAAAATATTATGGTGAAATCAAAGGGCAACACAAAGATTTGTTTTAACAGTAGTAAATTTACAGAGAAAATTGACGAGATCCTGTAGGATTTTATTTTAAAGTCATCTGTTAAATCCAGTGATTAAATTTGGGGGTTTTGAAAAGAAAACCTTTGTAGTTGAAACTACTATTTTAGAAATAAATTGTACAAATATGTATGTTCTTTTCAATTTCTTGTAGAAAGCTTTATCAAAAAATTTGTCTGTATAATAAAATCATGTTTGTAATTTATATATATATATACATATTTACATTCATATATAAATTATGTTGTGAAAATTTTATATTCATTGTTTATTAAAAAAAATTAAAATCGCCGTACAGGCGAAATAGGGGTTTGATGTTATTGAAAAACGGAAATAAATACTTGAAAACGTAGAATTAAAAACGTAGATTTTCATTTTTTTTAAAATTATTTTTAAAATAAATAGTATGAGTTAAGGGGGCCGCAGGGGCTACCCCCACAGCCGCCCCCATATAGGGCGATGACTGTGGAGGCAGCCGACGTTGCCCTCACAGGCAGTGCGCGGCTGCCACACAACCGCCTCCCCATACGGGGAGGGCTGCGTATACAGCCAAAGGCTATATGATACACAGTCCTGTATACTATGCAAAACCCTTTTGTAAATTAAAAAAAAGAATTTCAAATATTTATTTATTTAAATGAGATTTGGATTTTAGGTTTTGATTTTTAATACTTTTAAATATATATATATATATATATTTATCTAAATATATTTATATATTCATATTTATTTTAGTAATGAAATAAGAATTTGTTTTGGTTAAAATGTATGTTAAGTATGAAATTAGCTAGATTTAAAACAATAAGGTTGGAAAAGAAAATTTGATATTTATGGATATGTGAAATTGAGAAAGTTAAAATTAGATTATTTGATAATGAATTTTAACCAAGTTAATTTATTTTCATGCTAATTTTATTTGTCTTGATTGGATTTAGTAGATCCTAAGATTAGATGTATATAATATCTGATTTGCTTTAAATTGTATTTTCTCTTTTGTTGGGCAAATTGGGATTGTATTAAATTTCAAGTCTTCCAGATAAGTTTGTAAATGTGGGAGTTGTTATTTGTTTAAATACTATCTTTTGAGTTGACTAGGGTAGTGTACATGGGTTTGTATGGTTTATCGACACTTGGTACCATAAACAAGATGTGATGTTTGTGATCTATGTTTGATATTTGTTTTTGGTTTATGTGCACTTTGTTTACCTTAGTGAGTGAACTTAGATTCTTTGTGTTATTTTTAGGGGAGTGGCTCTGAGTGAGGGCTGACACACAAAGTGGTGCCTGGGTAACTCATGTAGAGTTAGTAAGTCAGTGAAAACTAAATCAACATATTGGGTATTCTAAAATATTTAACTGGATTAATTGTGCCTCACTCATGGACTTAAGAGCTAGTTCAGTCTTGAGAATGAGTCGAGAAGGCCTAGAATGGAAAAGTCGATATCTTGTTATTTTAAAAGATATTCGATTCTGCAACAGTTTGCATGAGGGGCCGAGATTCGTAAGAGGATGCCAGGGTAACCCAAGTTGGGGGCCGGAACCTAGGAAGAAACACTAGGGTAACCTATGCAATATTGTGATGACACTCCACCTAAAATAACAGTATCCTTGTGAACTTAGCATGTTTGATTATCCTAATTTTGGAAGCAATGTAACCAATAAGATAAGTTTGTACTTGTGTGGTTTGTTTATGGTTTTTACTTGTGTCTAGGGTTTGTAGGTTATGTCTAGGGAACCTTATTACTATCTCCTAGCATGGGGGGTGGACCTACGGGTACCACATGGTTGGGTGGAACGTGCACCTTACTCCGTTGGGTCCCCAGTTCTAGTTCGTGGCAATGAGTACTTCATGGATGGAGAGCTCGTATGGGGATATATGTACTTCCTTATTTGTATCATTGGAAATTGTATAGTTGTATCTCTCCTCAATTGTTAATGAGGTGGACATCTATAATATGTAATTGTAAACTATTATTTGATCTACCTCATTTGGAAAATGAGTATTGTAATGTTATTTCAAATACAATGTAATGTAAGTTTCTTATTTGTACTTTATAGCTCAAATGATGTAATTTAAATGTAATTCAATGTATGCTTTTAAGTTTACATGAATTAAATATATGCAATGTTAAATACTTAAATCATCTATGGGATTTTCAAGTAGTGTGTCGTCGCGTTACTTAGGGAATGTTTGCAATTAGTTAAGTAAATGTTTATACTTTAAAAAAAAAAATTATTACACTTTCATAGACAATGCATCATTCTTTAGGTTCAAGATGGGGCATTACAGATTGGTATCAGAGCAAAGGTTCTAACACTGGATGCTCTGGGTAATTGTGAGCCCATTAGGTTGACCTAGTACATAGTATCGTTTTCTGTTAGCCTTGTCTGTTTGGTATTTGAGACTCATTTTTTGTTTTATGTGTAGGATCATGCCTAGGTGTCGTACTAGAGGTCATGGTAGAGGTTGAGGTGGAGGCCATGGGCCAATCCCTCAGGTTACTCCTCCTCAGAGCTCCCACGAGAGCGAATATGTGGAATAGTTGAGTCCTCGATTGGAACAGACAGGTGAGGAACGGATTCTGATACAGCCAGATGTTGAGGGAGCTCAGTTGTGTCCCCTACTAGAGGAGGTCCTAGCTTGACTTGGTCCAAGGCAGGAAGTTGATCAGGAGGTGGTTAGGGAGCATGAGAGATCTCCTAGGAGGATTGTTAGTTTTGCAGAGCAGGATGCCATAGTGGCAGGTCATATGAGGGACTTGTTGAGAGCACGTCCCCCTACTTTTGATGGCACAGGTGGTGGTTTAGAGGCAAAGACCTAGTTATCGGACTTGGGTAGATGTTTTGCTATGCACCCATACGGTAGCAATACTCGAGCTAGATGCGCTATCATGCATCTGAGAGGATTTACCTCTACTTGGTGGCGCTTGGAGGAGCAGAAGCTCCATTTAGAGATTGGGACAGTTTCTTGGGAGATGTTCTTAGAGAGGTTTAGAGCATGATTTTTATCTGATCATTGGAGGCAACGATGGTCTGACGAGTTTCATGATTTACGTTAGATGGCTCTATCTGTGGAGCAATATGAACGTAGATTTTATGAACTCAAACAATATGCAGGAGTTGGAGATGATGAGGCGATGCTGGTACAAATTTTTATCAGGGGTTTGAATGCCCGCATTAGTGGAGGAGTTAGAGTCTTCGAACTGAAGACTATGGAAGTTGTAGTTAAGAAAGCACGAATTATGGAAGAGAATATGGTTCTAGCTTTGGGTGGACATACAGGTGTCCAGATAGGTAGTGCACCTATAGCAGGTTTTGGTCCACGAGGTGGATAGGTACAGATAGGAGGTTCCTCTAGGAATTGACAGACACCTGCTAAGGGTGGACAGCAGTAGCAGCGTGGTCCTCAGAAGAATAATAATACTCAACCTCAGCAGGGTAACACTTTTCGGTCTCAGCATGGTGGTGGATGGTTTCAGAATGAGAGAGATCAGAGTGGGCAATGAGTGCAGCGTGATTGTTCTGATCAGCTTGCACAGAGTTTTCAATCTGCAGTTAGTGGAGGTAGTATTCCTCGGTCTAGTGTACCTCCAGGTGATAGAGGATTCAGAAGCAGTATAGAATGTTTTACTTGTGGCCAACAGGGTCACATTGCTCATCAGTGTCCTCAGAAGGGCACTTCTGGGTTCAGTCAGAGACCGGTGGCTTTAGAGTCGACCATAGGAGATGCAGGCAGGTCACATATGGTGTTTACCGCGGTGGATAACCACCAGGTCGAGCACCACGGTGCAGTTGGAAAGGTTCCTGGTGGAGGACTGACATCGTTCTTTGGAAACTATGCACATCCTTCTACGGCGGGAGTTGATCCCCAGGGGTCGAGATGTTAACTGGGTACAGATCCAGAGGGATCCTAGTGGTTAGTCTTCTACTTCTTGGGAGGACGTATTCTAGATGTGTGTGCTATCTATTTCTGTATACAGGCTTCCTGGAGTAAGCCTGATCCTAGGGGGGAGGATGTAGTACCCCTCCATTTTGCTTATGTTTTCTGTTAGCATGTTTTCACTTTGATAGACCTTGGTACTTGGTTTTGATGTATTGATCGTTGTCATTAGAGGGATAGTGGATTTATTCAGTGATGTGATGATACATTTTATGGTGATAATTATTTCTGTCATGCTTTATGTTAGCATAGATGTTTACTTCAAATGATATTATTTTTTATATGCTTATGGTAGATTAATTGTTATTTGTTTTGTCAATTTGATGTGATGTGTATTGGTGTGGAAAATGGAGTTGCATCACTCGCTCACGAGTGCCCTGTGATTTCCGTGATTTTCTCCGCACGGTGTGTTTGAATCATGAATTATATATATATGCATGTTATTTATCTGATCGTAGGATTGCAGGTACATGACACCGACTCCACCTAGTTTCTCAGGTCTGAGCATGACAAGACTCAACGAAAATGTTGATTGGGAGGTAGTAACTAGGTTTTTCCTAGACTAGTCTTAAACCTAGTCACAGTATGTCGTCAGTTTAAGTCTAGTGTCTTTAGTTGACTCGTTTGCATCTGATTGGATTATTTATTATGAACGGAAAATTTTGTTAATTTAATATAAGATTAATGTTCTTTTAATTTAGTGTTTATTTAAATTAGTTTTAAATGTTGTAAATAAAAGCTTTATATTTTATTTAATTAATTAAATTAGTTTATTTGGTTGAGTAATTTAATAATTGAGATTAAAATTATTTAATTAAATAAATAAATAAATTAAATTAAAGTTATTTTAATTGTAAGAATAGATTTTATGTAAATTAATTGCTTTGTGGGGAATGAAGTTTTAAATATTTAAAAAAAAAGGAAATTGTATTGTGAATTTTGAATTTTGAATTCTTTAACATGCATGGAATTCTTGATAAGGAAGAAAGAAAGATTCATCCATAAGTTGGTTGGAAGATATTTTCTTCTTGACATGTGTGTTCTAAGTTAAATTAATTGCTTCTTGTTGGGGATTCTCTCGGAAGATATTATGTTTTTTTGGGGAAAGCAGGAAATTACTTCACAGGAAATAAAAAGAACAGGGTTATGTTAAAAAAAATTGATTTTGAGAAAAAAAATTGTGATTTCCTTTGTGATTTGCTATACATTTCTGGAAGTTCTCTGGTTTAGTATTTGCATATTCTGGGATTTGGTGTTCTGGAAGGGCTTTGGAAGTTGCACACAACAGGCAAAGCTTCTCTTCAACAGCAAAGTTCTTCGAGCTACAGGAAAACATGTATTCTTCTATTTAATTTAATTTGTCTCCTTTTGAAAGATTTCGTGTGTAAGAATTAGTTTTTTGCAAATTTGTTAAATTGTGAATTTAAAAGTTTTCCAGAGGAAACTATTGTGTTTTGTGACTTTTGTATTCTTCTCGGTGAATTTTGTGAAAAAAGGTTTTGTAGAAATTTGTTATTTCTCTGTGTATTTTACAAAACAAAATATTATGGTGAAATCAGAGGGCAACACAAAGATTTGTTTTAACAGTATTAAATTTACAGAGGAAATTGACGAGATCCTGTAGGATTTTATTTTAAAGTCATCTGTTAAATCCAGTGATTAAATTTGGTGGTTTTGAAAAGAAAACCTCTGTAGTTGAAACTACTATTTTAGAAATAAATTGTACAAATATGTATGTTCTTTTCAATTTCCTATAGAAAGCTTTATCAGAAAATTTCTTTGTATAATAAAATCATGTTTGTAATTTATATATATATATATATATATATATATATATTTGCATATATATATATATACATATTTACATTCATATGTAAATTGTGTTGTGAAAATTTTATATTCATTGTTTATTAAAAAAAATTGAAATCGCCGTACAGGCGAAATAGGGGTTTGATGTTATTGAAAAACGGAAATAAATACTTGAAAACGTAGAATTAAAAATGTAGATTTTCGTTTTTATTTTATTTTATTATTTTAAAAATAAATAGTATGAGTTAAGGGGGCTGCAGGGGCTACCCCCATAGCCGCCCCCATATAGGGCGACGGCTGTGGAGGCAACTGGCGTTGCCCTCACAGGTAACGCGCGACTGCCACACAACCGCCTCCCCATACGGGGAGGGCTTTGTATACAGCCAGAGGCTGTATGATACACAGTCCTATATACTGTGCGAAACCCTTTTGTAAATTAAAAAAAAGAATTTCGAATATTTATTTATTTAAATGAGATTTGGATTTTAGGTTTTTATTTTTAATACTTTTAAATATATATATATATATTTATCTAAATATATTTATATATTCATATTTATTTTAGTAATGAAATAAGAATTTCTTTTGGTTAAAATGTATGTTAAGTATGAAATCAGCTAGATTTAAAACAATAAGGTTGGAAATTTTTTTTTGATATTTATTGATATGTGAAATTGAGAAAGTTAAAATTAGATTATTTGATAATGAATTTTAACCAAGTTAATTTATTTTCATGCTAATTTTATTTGTCTTGATTAGATCTAGTAGATCCTAAGATTAGATGTATATAATCTCTAATTTGCTTTAAATTGTATTTTCTCTTTTGTTGGGCAAATTGGGATTCTATTAAATTTCAAGTCTTCAAGATAAGTTTGTAAATGTGGGAGTTGTTATTTGTTTAAATACTATCTTTTGAGTTGACTAGGGTAGTGTACATGGGTTTGTATGGTCTATCGACACTTGGTACCATAAACAAGATGTGATGTTCATGATCTATGTTTGATATTTGTTTTTGGTTTATGTGCACTTTGTTTACCTTAGTTAGTGAACTTAGATTCTTTGTGTTATTTTTAGGGGAGTGGCTCTGAGTGAGGGCCGGCACACAAAGTGGTGCCTGGGTAACTCATGTAGAGTTAGTAAGTCAATGAAAACTAAATCAACATATTGGGTATTCTAAAATATTTAACTGGATTAATTGTGCCTCACTCATGGACTTAAGAGCTAGTTCAGTCTTGAGAATGAGTCGAGAAGGCCTGGAATGGCAAAGTCGATATCTTGTTATTTTAAAAGATATTCGATTCCGCAATAGTTTGCATGAGGGATCGGGATTCGTAAGAGGTTGCTAGGGTAACCCAAGTTGGGGGCCGGAACCTAGGAAGAAACACCAGGGTAACCTATGCAACGTTGTGATGACACTCCACCTAAAATAACAGTATCCTTGTGAGCTTAGCATGTTTGATTATCCTAATTCTGGAAGCAATGTAACCAATAAGATAAGTTTGTACTTGTGTGGTTTGTTTATGGTTTTTACTTGTGTCTAGGGTTTGTAGGTTATGTCTAGGGAACCTTATTACTATCTCCTAGCATGGGGGGTGGACCTATGGGTACCACATGGTTGGGTGAAACGTGTACCTTACTCTGTTGGGTCCCCAGTTTAGTTCATGGCAACGAGTACTTCATGGATGGAGAGCTCGTATGTGGATATATGTACTTCCTTATTTTTATCATTGGAAATTGTATATTTGTATCTCTCCTCAATTGTTAATGAGGTGAACATTTGTAATATGTAATTGTAAACTATTATTTGATCTACCTCATTTGGAAAATGAGTATTGTAATGTTATTTCAAATACAATGTAATGTAAGTTTCTTATTTGTACTTTATAGCTCAAATGATGTAATTTAAATGTAATTCAATGTATGCTTTTAAGTTTACGTGAATTAAATATATGCGATGTTAAATACTTAAGTCATCTATGGGATTTTCAAGTAGTGTGTCATCGCGTTACTTAGGGAATGTTTGCAATTAGTTAAGTAAATGTTTATACTTTTAAAAAAAAAATTATTACACTTTCATAGACAATGCATCATTCTTTAGGTTGAAGACAGGGCATTACACACCCTAAAGGATAAGAAGAGATCATACATGCTTTAATTCGAAAGGACACAATACACACAAAAAATAAGAAAAAGTTTATTTTATCATCAATATCATCTTAGGGTGTGAGGGTAGAACACCGAAAACTTTCTCAAATCAACAGGATAATTAATACACAAAGAGAAGTTTATTTTCCTTTTAAGAATGGTAAATATATGGTAAATCTTAGGAAAATGTCCTTCAACAAATGATCCTATAAGATCACACATTAATAGTTTAGGATTTTAAAGAATTCAACAATTGATCCTAAATTTTTTTGGCTAGTGGAAATATGCCAACACAATACAAAAAGAGGGTTAGTGAGAGAGGTTAGCTAACATATAAAAATAAATAGTGATAAATTAAAATTGCTAAAAAATAAAGAAAAAATGTTGAAAGTAAAATATAAATTCTTCTACACAAGTTAAAAATACTATAATTTTAATATAGAGATATTTAAATTACATGAAATGAAAAAATACAACATAGAAACATTGAAAATATGCAAAAATGATAAAGTATAGATCAAAAATACTAAAATGAAGAGAAGAAAGATATTAAAAAATAAACATTAAAAGAGGAAATATAAATATTGAAATAGCTATAGAAATGATAAAATGTAGATAAAAAGAATTAAAATGCATAAAATGGAGATAGAAAATTAAAAAAACTAAAACATATAATGTAAGAATTGAAATAGTTCTTGGAATTGAGATCAATGGCTCGGAGGTGAGGCAAGCCATTCTTCCCTCCCAGGTACTCTCTATTTTCTTTTCAAACTTGTATGACTTGCTCTAGTCATTGGGGGACTTAGAAGAAATCACAGAGAAGTATGTGAAATATATTTTCCTTGATGATAATGCTCTTCTTAAAGGAGTGCAAGAGTATGACCTGAAAAAATGGAAAGGGTATGTTGGTGGAATTTTCCCTCAAAAATATTTGAAGCAGAGACATGAATTTGTAGAAATTTACAAGGGTATCAAGCAGGCTTTTGAGCACAAGTGCGACCACATCCTCCTAAGAACTATGCATAGGAATTCTCACCACCTTTGTACTTCCATGGAAATCAATATCAAAGAGAATTATTACACCATAGCTTCCCTCTGGGTGCATATAGACCACCCAATGTTGAACACTTTTCAAGGCAGATCATCTTAGATTGAGTTTGCACCATTGGAAGCCCTAGACCTGAATGCTCCCACTATGCAGGGTGATTTTGAGATGACAACGATAGGGGAAGATGAAAGTGCAGAGGGGCAAGGAGAAATTTCCCCTGTCATAGAACGAATGGAGGAATAATCTCTGTAACTTGGAACCTTTTTGTTAATGTCCAAAATTTTGCACCATTTTGTTGTTTTTGATAAGTTTATAAGGGATGAGGGCATATATTCTATTTTTCCCTAAACACTATTAGTTTTGTAAATTTCGTGAAAGACCAAGTGTTGATAAAGCTATATCTTACTAGCCTATACATACCACTACTTGCAATGCAATGTAGCATAAGTAGAAACAACTCTTCTAGGGTTTTGTAAATGAATGGTTGATGATGGAAAATGACATGTAACTCTTATTTACTAAAATATAATATATATAGGCTATATGCCTTTTGCAAAAAAAAGAAAAGAATTGAAATAGTTTTAAAAACTCTTTGAAGTAAAGTAGAAATGCTAGAAGCATCATGAAACCTTACAAAATTTGATTGAAACATGGTTAGCAAAAATAAAGCTTACAATATGTAGGTTAATAGGGAAACAAAGAGCAATGATTAGACGAAAAAATATTTTAGGAAACCTAGCTAAGGAAATGCATTTGAAAAGAACTATAATATAGAAAATTCCCTACAAAACTGACGTTACAATGGATATTTTCATGAATGAAATTTAAAAGAGACAAATGGTTAGATTTTGAAGATATGAGATATTTCTATTAAAATATTCCCATGAAGAAGTTATAAGTAAGATGTTCATTTTTCTAAAGAAATAATTGTGAGATACAAGTGAGGACTCTATAAATTCTTATTATCTAGTGTTTGGCTAGATCTCCTTCAATTATCCAGTGGTGAAGAAAAGAGCCTCCCTCAGCCTACTTGTATTTTTACAAATCTTGAATAATCAAATCCCTTACTTCAACCTATGGTGTCATCTTCTTAATTCACATTGAGATGCTTCACATAGAATTGTAAAATCTATAAAATCTTCCAAGAAGAAAAACTTGGGGTTGAGGTAGTACCCCGCCACACTAAGTGACCAAGAACCCCTTGTAACAACACTAGTTAGTGTAGAGGAAACCATGTAAAGTTTCTAGAAGATGAAAACTTACACAAAATTTAAGTGAACAATCTTGTCAATTACAAAAGTGGAAACACTAATTGTGTTCATAGAAACCTTATAGATATCTTGAAAAGTTGAAATGCAAAGAATAAACACTGAATATATAAAATACATAGGTCATTGAAATAAACGTTAGAAAAATTACTTTATGTGATGAAACAATCATAGTGATAGCATAAACACTAAAATATAGAGAAAATATGCCAAACTTGTAAACATGCCCAATGTAAAAATCGACAAAAATCCTACCAAAATGTACTTAATGACAAAAATATGTAAGAAGAATTGAGTTCCACTATGCCTGCGAGAAATGTGATAGTTAAATTTGGACAACATTAAGAGTAAATTAATTAAAACATAAATAATTTAATCCAAACTAAATTTCACCTTTGATAAATAAAATGAAGGAAAAAATAAGAAACTATAGTAATCAACACCAACAATGTACCTCTATGACTTTGGGATGTACTCTTTGATGTGGATGAATGATTGATAGGTGATAAATTTAGGTTTTTAATTAGAGATCCCAATTTTGTAGCATGTACCTATGATCTTTGAGCATCTCAACATATGAAAAATATCCTTGAAATTGATTTATGTAGATTTTTAGCTTAATATATTGAGTGTTCAAATCAAGTTTTAGATTATATGGTTTAAATTAATTTACATGAAAGGAAGGATGAAAATGATGTAAGTAGATGGATATGACAAGATAAAGTTTATGGAGGATGCAAGTGGATGGATAGGTGTAGATAAAGTTTATGAAGGATGCAAGTGGATGGATAGGACTAGATAAAGTTTATAGAGGATGCAAGTGGATGGATAAGACTAGGATGCAAGTGGATGTATTTTATTAATTTGCATGGGAAGGGAGAGGCAAGCAAGTGGAGGCTTGTGGAGTATGCTAGTGAATTATCAAGATTGATTTGAATGGAGGGTTGAGATGTAAAGGGTTGATTTTTTAGAATTTAATGGCAAGGAAGAGATAATTAATTTTATTTTTAAAATGATATAAAGAATGTGGATTATCCTAATTAATTAGATAAGTATTTATCAAATTTATTAGTGATGGAAGAAGGTTAAGATAAGAAATTAAATATGATTTAATTAATTAGAAAAATTTAGTTTGATTAATTAAACAAATATAATTAGTCATTAGAGGAAATATGGATTAATTAAGTAATAATTTTATTTAATTATTCAGTGAAAATATGGTGTAGGATTGATGATGCAAATTGATAGGAGCATGATAATGTAGGGTTAAAATGTAGACATGGAATTTAGTTGTCTACCAATACCAATAAAAATGGGTCCAAAAATAAAAAGAGTACTTAAGTTATTTTAACATAAATTTTGGGTTTTTATGTATATATGATTGTGTGTTACAAAATAAAACAAAAAAGTGTATTTTTTACTTCTTCAAAGGAAAAGCCTTGTTTTGTTGAAGATTCTTTTACACTCTAATTAAAGTGGGGTTAAAATGGATGTTGGAGGACCTACCAATGGATGGAGGAAAATTCCCATCATTTGTTGATTTCTTTCCCAAAGGTTGGGCAAATTTTTTGAGAGGTAGTTTTTAATGGTAGTTGAATTTTCTTGAAATTTGTTCATTGCAATTTGGCATGTTCTGCTTATTTTTTGTTTCTTTTTGGCATGTTGTTTTGAGTTTTGGTGAGGAGTAGTGGTTTGATGGACTTATGTTGTTATGTTTACCACCTGTTGACTAACAGGGAAGATAGTAGATATTCATGATTAGTTAGGTAGTGATTTTATACCTCTAACAAGTGTTTCTTATACCAAACAAGTGTAGGAAAAGTAGAGTTAGGTTACGTGTAAATGATTAGGTAGTTGGACATCAACTACTAATGCAATGAAGAATTATAGGTATAATTAACCATCAAAATAATAGGTAGTATAATTGGGAAATGAAGAATCTTTCTCATATTACATGGGATACGAATATTCAAAAGCATGCAAATAGGGAAACTCTAACAAGATCATGCCAAGTGGTGTAAGGATGAGGTAGTGGATCATTATACTATTGGAGGTAATGACACAAAACACTGGGTGCATAAAATTTGTTGAATTATTTCTTATAATGAAATGTGAAGCAATGGTTTAGGAATCATAAGAATATGTATAGGTTTCAACAATAGTTAATTACTACTAGGAGATAGGAGTCTAAGTTTATATATTGAAAAAGTAATATTGGTGGATAATCTAGATCATCTTATGTTTGTCATTGGAAATGAAGGATCTATCTCATATTGTCTAGGATACGAATATTCAAAAGCATGCTAATAGGGAAATTTTAACAAGATCATATCAAGTAGTGTAAGGATGAGGTAGTGGATCATTAGAGTATGGGAGGTAATGGCACAAGACACTGGGTGCATAGGATTGGTTGAGTTATTTCTTATTATGAAATCTAAAGCGAAGGTTTAGGCATCATAAGGATAGGTATAGGTTTCAACAATAGTTAGTCACTACTAGGAGATATGAGTCTGTGTTTGTAGAGTGAAAAGGTTTAATATTGATTTGGATAATCTAGATCATCTTATGCTTTCCATTATTTGTCTAGACACCTAAAATATTCCCAGTCGTCCATCATCAAACCCTAATTGATCAATTCCATCACCTAGTCTTAATCGACCAATATCATCACTTAAGACATGTCCCTTTACCTAAAGTCTATCACTTAATTAAATAATCATATTGTTTAATTAATCACTTTTTTCCATCTCCCCACAATAAGTTAATAAATAATTACATAGTTCATCTATTATTTATCTCACACATGTGGCTAAATTAATAAATAATATTATTATTTGATTAGGCCTATAACATTCCAAAAATAAAGGGCACCTAAAAACACTTGTTCTTGTGGTCGCCTTATTTTCTCAACACAACCCAAAATTATAGCCTTCTTAGGTGCACATGTCCCTAATTTCATTCATGCTCACAACTACTTACTAAATTTGGTAAGTTTATCTTAGCCTTTCACAATCTAATCACCTTCATCTCCACCTTCCATCTTCTCCTTAATCCTAGGGAATTCCTTTCAACCATTCTCCACCCTTGATCTCACAATCAAATCTTGACCGTTCATTACTTCTCCCAAAAGCTTATAAATTTAGACACTCTCTCATCCAAAATGATTATCACTTATACTAAGTATATGTTGTCAAATTGGTAATCTTCAAGAAAGGAGCATCAACATTCCAACTAATTAAGGAGCAAATCAAACCACAATGGAGTCATGGGTAACATTTTGAGTTGTTTTGATGCTATTGTGTTGTTTTGAATTCCATTGCAAGTTCTATCTAGAAGTTTTGCATGTTTTGAAATAAGATCTTGAATGCTTGATTATTCCTATTTGCATTTCAAATATTGACATTACAGTTTGATCTAATGTTATTATTGTAACTTGTTTCTCTTCAATATCAAAAAATATTTGTTACATACCATAGTCCAAAAATAAGTTTATTGATGTTAATAATATACTAGATAATTACTAATTAAACTTTTATTAAAAAGAAGATTGTAAAAGTTTAAGAAGATTGTAAAAGTTTACAGAATGAAGGTATTTTATAAAGATTGGTAAAGAATATAACAAATTTAACTCCTACGTAATATATTCTCCATATTCCTTTTATATTACTTAGTTTAATCTTTATTCTTACAAAAAAGATAAACAGAAAAACTTTATATAAATGCCAGTTACTTATGCTCTTTAGTAACATATAGGCAAGGCATCAATCAGTTAAATACTGAACTCAAAACAGAAGAAAAAAGAAGCTGTAAGAGAAATTATAATATATTAACTGCTTCAACATACTATCAAATTTTGACTGCTACACAAACAAACGTAGATGCAAAGAAAACATTACCCACAGATCTGAAGAGCCATTACATATGAAACACACACTTCATTCATCATATAATCAGGAAATTCCAGGCCAATTCCTCTCTCTACTCATAACTAATCCTCTGCAATAACCAAACCCATGTAGATAATCTATCTACTTCCTTTACAGAAACCAAGCTAAGATATAATCATAAAACCTAATGCACAAAATAACCTAATAAACTTCTGGGCCGATGGTATTCTCAAGATGAGGACTGGTTATTAACTTCTTTCCTGTGGAAATTGCGGTGACATTGACAGGCTGCACAATTCATAGCTCCAGTAGTTCCCTCTGGACCGCCGGGCATGAATTCTCCACAGCCGTCAAGAGCATACCCACCAATGGAAGCAGCATGATTCTTTCTGCATTCCCTGTACTTCACCTGCCCTTTCCTAGAACCACCATTAGACAGCCCACCATTGGCTAAGCCTCCATCTTTGTGTGGCACTTCTGACGGCCTCATCTAATAAATCTGCGCCGTTAAAATCCTTGGATTTCTGACACAGATCTAAGAAATTGTACCCCAGCCAATATACTTATGAGATACTCTGTACCACAATCTCATGCCCATGCCCAACCTTTAACTTATATCTTTCTCCTTAATCCTCTCTATATCTTAAACCCTCCTTAAAATTGACAATCCACCACATTTTCCCTTGGTTATTATATCAAATGATGATTATGATATTGAAGACGACATAGACAAATCATCTCTACAGCTTGCTCAAATCAGCGAATGACAATCCGATAGCCATATTAGGATTGAAGCTTATGAAAGCGAAATCTGGGCCCTCCATAAAGATGCCTTGAATCATTACAAGAATTAAATGATTGTATGTAAAAAACACCATCTTTTGTGCAAGCCCCACCGTGTTCCAACGTTACTTTTATGCTCGATCTAATTATCAAGTTATCAGGTGTAATCTCTGCCTCAAGACATGGGATTATGCCCATTTGCCTCCTGCTTTCTCTTACATTCTCTAATGGTTTGATAATGGTGCTCACAATTTTCCGCTACCATCCAGGGATAATATACTATCACAGTCCTACCCACAATTTGATATATTTTAAAATTGGCTTTTTGTTAACAGACTTTGATTCTTATGGATATGATATATGTTGGGTGTGAAAGAATAAGAACATGTTTGAGATTTTAGCATGTAGCCAGTATTTGTCCACGTCGTATGGCTTGTCATGAGTGTTGGACAGCTAACTGGAATGGAAAGCTGAAGTATGAACAGTAGTTTGAATGGAGGGATGATCATGTGGAAAGAAGTAAGAAAATCGCGAGGCAGTTGTCATGGGTGGGGGCTGAGGTAAAATCATGCAAGTAGAGACGCTTTGTTACTCAACAACCCCACATCTTTTGTGATGCCAATTGACGGGTATATAAGTTCGGCCGTTGAAGGGAATAAAGCATGTTTGGGGAACTTTGGAGGATAGTGGGAAGAAAGTATCGGAAAAGGTTAATAAAGCATTACCTAACGAAAAGTATGAACTTTGTGATTGGTTTTTTCAAGGGGAATGACTCATAGGGAAAATATGGCAAGCATATTATTAACTTCAACAAATATTATTTTGTTTCATTTTACTATATGTGAAGACAAATATATCTATGGTTAAAATTTGATTGGTTAAACCACACTTTCATGTGGTAGCCAAACATTATTTTCCACTTGTTTGTCGGAATCAAGTGCACTCTAGAGTATTGGAATACGTTTATGCACACTCAAGTTCTAAAACTTGCACACACCAATGCACAACGAAATTGATTAGCAATGCAAACTTATTTACACAATGCAATGCAACACCAATATATACACATTAAATAGTGCAACACTAGAGTGGGGTAAATAAATAGGTTTATTGATTGCAAAATGCCCCTTGGCATGATCTAATTCAATTTGAACTCTTTTGTTGATCACTCCTCTAGCTCACTTTCCAAGTGCCCAATTACAAGTTCCCACCCCTTGGTTTGCAAACACTCTTCAAGCTGTGGTCTTGCTCTGACCTCACCCCTAGTTGTAGCTCCACATGGATTTGAAACCCTAAAGACTCCTAGTATCTTTGGAATTTTCACACTTCTCTTCTTGGTGCTCCCCAATCCCTCATTTAGGCTTCAAGGATACTTACACACTCCAAGACCTAGGTCCCCCTCTTGAGAACTCTAAGTCCAAATCCTCTACAATGTTGTAGAACTTGCTCCACTCCGTAATGCAGTACCACTTCCATCTCCATGATCACCTTTCTTTCTAATTGTTGGTTGTGTGCCTCAATTTTCTCCACCATGACCCTTCACTTGTGGGAAGCAACTTACCTTGTAGAATGCTATTCCCAAAAGTAGTAGGGTACTCTCTTCCCCCTATATAAGCTATTTGATGGATTTCTAGAACATCGAAGGTTGAACACATTGTTGGGTTCACAACCACAACTTCTAGTTTGAGTTAAAACTCTAATTTTAGGTTTGGAAAAATCACCACAACTTTTGGCTTGCCACTTTTTCACCTTAAGGAAACCACCACAATAATTGGACTACAAGAATCTCACATCCCTCAAATATCATGATAGTTACCTTTTTGTTTCATTCCTTGACTTGTTGTGCACACTTACAAGTCTAGTCCCACTTTTTGGAACTTTACTTCAGACCTTGTCTTGAACCTATTCTGGATCCTATCATGAACGTTGGTGCAACCCCTAGTACACTTGGAGCACCCCTAACACTCTTTTTGGTGCACCTTAATGGTGCACCTTTTTGGAAAGCTCTTTAGGTCTATGCTCTGGTACCAAGTCTAACACCTCAATATTGACACTCAAATTAGTACCCCATTTTTAGATCCTTTTTGGCATCCCACTTTTGGCATTGTGCGAACCCCACTTGGGAACCCCAATTCCACACCCTCATTTTGGCTCCAACTTGAGTGCCCTAAGTTTTCCCTACAAAAAATGGTCCTTGATCTATTTTTCAAACCTAAGACTCCAAGTGCCATTTTGCACTCTTTTGGAACCTAGTTCCATACATGTACCTTGTCCACTCCTTAAACCCCACTTTATTGGAACTAAGCCCCTTGGAATCCTAGTGTGCCCTATACTAGAATGGTGTTCCCCAGTTCTAAGGTCCCAAACATGGTGCTCCCATCAAACCTTCAACACCCCCTTATATCCTACCCCACTCCAAATGAGGTGACACCCTCAATGCCAACACCATTATCCTTGACACTCATGTAGAGGCTCCCAACTCTACTCGAGTACTCAAAAGGGAGTGGTGGACTTCTTACCCAAGAATTCCAATATCTTATTTTAATACTTCCACAAACTCTCAATACTTTCCCATGATGCATCCTATTAGGTTGGCCTTGCCAATGAAACAAGAATTCTTTCCATTTCTTATTTCCAAATCCTCTCTCCTTGATAGCAATCACTTCTTGTACCTCTAAGTCTAGCTTGTCGAGGACATTCATTGCCTCCCTTATTGGAATATTCTTGGTACATTGTCCACTTTATCCTCATGGTAAGTATAGAGTTGACTAGCATGGAAAACACCATGAACTCTCAAATATGGTGGCAACTCCATCTTGTATGCAACCTTACCAATTCTCTTAGTCACCATGTAAGGCCCATCATACCTTTGAGCCACCACTAAACTCAATCCCTTTGAGTGGTCTAAACTAAATTGGGTACATATTCAAGAAGACCATGTCACTAACCTTGAACCCAACTTGCATCCTCCCAGAGTTTGCATACATTCATCTTTTTTGTAGCCTTTACCAAGTTATGCCTAGAAAAATCAACCCAATCTTGACAATCCCTCAATCTATCCCTTATATCTAGGCATTGTCCAAAGTATCCACTCATCACTATATGAGGAGTTAGTGGCTATAATCCTATTATCAAATCAAATGAAGAAAACTAACTCAACACATTGTTTTGCATGTTGTAGCTAAACTGAGCTAGATGCAACAATCCTAGCCAATTGGACTAGTCTAACCAAACAAAGTTCCTTAGGTAATCTTCCAAGATCCCATTTAATTTTTTAAAATCTTAGCTATATAATTAAATCAATATTCTTGTTCCTAGCAAGATGATATACATTAAAGGGGTTTGAGTTCTAGCTAATCCCTATGATCTATTAGTGGTTAGTTTCAGTGGCTCTCCCCACCCTTTTTTAGGTAGTGGTGTATAAGATGTGTTTGATGTCCCAACATGGGGGAGGGGGTTTCCCATGGTCAGGATGTATTCTAGGGTTAACTTGTTAGCCTTGAGCTCCAAGGATGTTGTATTGTTGGGCATAAACTAGGAGGCAATTTCTTCTACTCTCTTATTCTCCTTAGTGGTGTCTCTAGAGGAAGGGGAGGCTAACCCAATCTCTTTATTTTATAACCTATCTTATGGGTTGCAGTTGGTAGAAACAACAACCCTTTTTCAAGACTTCAAATGTTGATGCTATCAAAGGTAAATAAAATATTCCTTAGACCTTTCATTCTCTATTGTCCCAATTAAAGAAGGAATTTTTTTTTTTGTTCAATTCCAAAATGCTAGTGTCAATATTGTGTCCGGACATCTGTGGAGTGCTCTCAGATAAACCTAATGTAGATATTTTCAAAATCTAGGTTGACTAAAAATTGAACCCTCATGTTATGATGGAGATCTCATCTTACTACTAGGTTTATTTGATTTCCTTTTCCCTTGATGAAGATTATATACAAGCCCTCTTGAAGAGCCCACAGTTTCTAGGAAAATATGGTCTTTTCTTTTAGAGATAGAAATCAAGATTTTTTCTAGTGAAGGAAAGCATTAGTAAAATCATAGTTTGGGTCAAAATTTATGATTTACTACTAGAATTTTGGTCTAGGAGAAAGTTTGGTATGGTATTACTAGTTCTTTTGGTTTTATCACTAATATTTATATGGTGACCAAGTCTAGAAAATTCCTATTGTTTTCCACATTTTCTATTAACATGGATATTGATAGGGTGCCCCCCTCTTTTACCACTTTATCTGATAAACTCGATGAGTGGGTGCAAGAGATTAATTATGAATACTCAGTGGTGTTTTGCCACCATTGCCAAATAGTTGTAAACACTTTTTTGAGTAGAAGCTCTATAGGAAGGAAAAATCAAAAGAAGTAGAATTCCATATGTAGCATTCTAAACCCCATACATTGGTTGAGGCTCCGCTTGGGTGTTATGAAGAGGAATTTTTTCATTTTTCAAACAAGGATAATTTAGATCATGGCTCTTTTCTTACCTTTCAAAGTAAATCTCATCCTAATGTGATAATATTATAGGACACTTGTAAGGAGAAGGAAGATGTTAGGGAGATCCTAAATGTGGTGCTCCATGTAAAAAATTCCCTCAATCCTACACCTAGATCATGATGTTAGTTGAGGTAGAGAAGTATTCTAGAAATTACTTAATTTTGAATCATTTCGTGTTACTAAAAAAATTAATCCTATTAGAATGATATGGTTCATGTGATTTAAATAATAAATCTATTAGTGGGAAATCCTTGAAGAGATTTAAATTTAAGCTACCTTTAGTTGATTGATCTACTATTATTTTTTGGTGTTTTACCATTGTTAAATATATAACCTTTGATAATAGTTAGGTCAACTTTTATGATGTTTTTATAATTGTACCACTATTGTAGATGAACTACAATTTTTATAAGATCTAATTCAAGCACCCATAACTTTCCTAGCTTCATACAACATGTACAATTAGACTTTATAATAATAAATATCATTACTTCAAACTTTGGATAGCTCATGTATCCTTATTAGACCTCTTTAATATTTTAGTTTTCTATTTAGATGACAAACTAAATATTTTTCCTTATTGAATCATATGGTTTAGATTCCATTTCCTAATTAATATAAGTTATTTTTCTCAAGTTTCTTGATGGTTAGTAATTTATCACAAATAGATTGGATCTTTCCTCATTAATTATGTATGGATCTCTTATTAAATATTATCCTATAAATTAACACATGTGTCATCCTGCTCTAGCCATGGATCATATTTGATGATGGTAGAATCATTACATTAATATATTATTCCTTCACACACTCTCTATCATTATTGTTATTCATGAAATGACTTGTATGATGGATGAGACAATATAATCTATCCTTTGAATCTACATTTGATGTCTTATAGGTGGGAAGTTATAGAAACCACAACTACAATATGAATAACAACAAATATTTTTTGGTTCACATATCAGTAATAATTCTCTTCTAAATTATTTTATCTTTTATTTCATACTAATTATCCTTAAGATGGCATTAAAGAACTACTTGGGATATGAAATTCCTTATGCATGTGGTTGCCTTGTCACGCCCCGCTGTGCGAACCCCAAAGGAACTAAAACAAAGGAACAATTTTTTTTTTTAAAAAGAATATAATAACATACTTAAGTATTACAACATAACAATATATTAAGAGGCACTACTTGTTCCAATGGGGTACACGAAGTGACATGACTATTCTAACCCATAACATCGATAAAAAGATAAACAATAATTAATCAATTATATAAATCTATTAATTCCCATTCATCACTAAAATATCCATTAAACAATACCGTTATCAATACCATATGCACATGTGACAATACATGTAATTATACAGATATAAAATGTTACATATTTCAATAGATACAACATAACGTAACCAACTATTACAAGTGACAATTCCTGAATAACATACAAGGCCTGAATATACATTACATCCCAAGTGATAATAAAATACAATTAACTGAAGATACATCTCAATAACTACATATCCAAATTACATCGAGGTCACCCCATCACACGTGGGAGACGATACATCAATAAATACATTAAATACATTACAACTGAAGTATATACAACTATCAGGTACATAAGAATAACTGGATCATCAACATCTTCCAAAAGTCCTGCAATAAAGATACACCTGTAATAGAAGGGGAAACCCAACGGGGTGCGAAGCACGTTCCACCCAACCACCCCCGTGCTGAGAGTAGGCAAGGAAGGGTCCCCGACCAAGTACGTCTAACAACAGCAAAAACTAACTCCAAGAAGACAACTTAACACCAAAGACCACAGAAACTCAACAACAACAAAACCAAAAGGACAACAACAACCACTGATGAACATAACAACCACATAAACACAGCATATGAAACTCAAGACATAATATCAAAAACTACTTCCAACAATAACCAAGACAAACCAATAAATCACTTCCAGAGGACTTCAGTAAATCAACACAACAGAATGTTAGAGTAGAGTGTCATCGCATGGTTTCTCATGGATTCTCCAGACAACCTATTACAAGGTGCCGCCTCCATCTCTATATGGATTCTCCAGACAACCAAGTTGAGGTGCCGCTTCCATCTATGGTTCTCCAGACGGCCTATCTCAAGGCGCCGCTCCATAGGGTCACTCATGCGGAGTTATTGACCTTTCGTGAGGACAAGGCAATGACCTTGCCAACCACGGCCTTCTCAGTCCCCTTTAGTCTGTGATAGCACTAACAGGCGGATGAGGCTTCACAATTATCTTATTAGTGTTTAATCCCCACCCGTGGTTTATTACTTAAGTTATCACTGATTAATCTAACTCTACGTGGGTTACCCTGACAGCCCCTTTGTGCGCCGGCCCCCACTAGAGCCACTCTCTCTAGACACTCAAGTACAAGATTATCTAGCTGAACAGGATTGTATCAACAAGGAAAAACTAAACCAACAATGGATCAACCGCGAGACATAACTCTCTCGCCCAAAATCATGTGCATAACAATCACAAAATTGTACAATCCTTGTGTATATTAACCCAAGCCCAAACATAAAATCCACCATGAATTTCAATCTCAAATACAACTCACAGTATCCCTGCCTCTGGAAGTTCTAACACTACTTAGGTTCCTATAACTGGAAAAGTCAACTCTAGGGTTTCCACATGACCTAAACCCAAATCGAAGAAAACCACAAACAATTTAAATGAATAATCTTGAGAGTAACCAAAGGATAAACAACGCCATAATACAGTTAACCACGAACAACAAATTCCATCAAATAAATAAATCCACATCTCAAAATAAGTAACTAAATCAAACACATCGTTTACTTCTAATTTTCTCAATTAGACTATATCATTGCATGACAATAAATATTATATCATTAATTCAGAATATCAACACCTTAAATTCTTTAAATGCATATTTATAACAATACATATATATACCGTTTATTTCAAATTGCATCCATCAAATATATAATAGAAGAATTTGCCCTAATATTACACAATACTTTTACAAATTCACATAAATAAATATACCTACATTAAAATAATCATTTTATAAAAACATTAAATAAATATCTTTTTATTTTTTATTTTTAAAAAAAATAAATTATAAATTATAATATATATATATATATATATATATTTATATTTATTTATATATATATCAAAATCGAAATAAAAAAAAATGAAATAAATTTAAGTTTATAATAAATAAATAAAAATATCATAAAACAAAATAAAATAATTCGAAGTCCATTCAGCAGGTACCATGTACCACACTGTGGTGGCCGCGGCCGCCACAGCTGTGGTACCACCACCCTGTGGTGGCTACGGCCCCCGCAGGCAGTGGTACGCAGTGCGTACCACCCTGTGGTGGCTGCAGCGCCACAGAGGGGCCGTGGGTGGTACGGCCTCGGCCGACCCCCACCCCCAATAAAAAAAATTAAATTTTTATATATATATATATATTTTTTAATATTTTTTTTCATAACATTAAATTTTCATATTTTACAAAAGGATACGAATTGTGATTAAACTAAATTTTGCTCCTACACATTTATAATAAAATAATTTATTTATTTATTTTATATTAAATTCCAATTTCGTACGAAAGTACAGAGACACATTAACAGAATATAATATCAATTAAATATATATTATCTAATATTTATATAAACAAATTTACACAAATACCTAAAATTCATAAATATATCCATTCCGATAATTCAGATAAAATAATAATTTATGTATATATTTAACCAAAATAATAATTAATTAATTTAAACCAATCTATCTTATATCAAATACAAGTCCAGATTAGAGCATGCAAATGTAACCAGAGATAAAAATGGTTCTCTTTTCAAATAATAAAAATTTTCCATCTATCTATGTTGAAAGTTTTCAAGGGGGTTTTGCTAAATTTTCTACAGAAGATTTGAGGGTTTAAACACATTAAGTTTTCAATACACAGACTCATTTTCAAAACAGGAAATAACGGAATGGGCTTCTCAAACTCAACTAAATTTTATTTACAAAACAATAAGATAATACTAAATTAACAGAATAGAACCTGGAGTCCTTCGTCTGAAGAAGAATCCCTCCTATAACCGTTTGAATTCCTCCTGCAGTTCTTCTCGATCGCCTCCTGCAGCTCTCTTTTCGAATCTGTCTATCTTTAAATCAATTATTTTCTCCAAGGTTTTCAACACAAATTCTTTTATTTTCTTTTTCTTTTATTTTGCCCTTTTCAGATCCCAGAACAACAGAGTAGAAGTTTTGTCTGTGAATAAACTTCTCATAAAAATAATAAATCAAAAATAAAACTCAATAAAGCTTCCCTGCTTTCTTTTTTCAAAAAAGTCCCCTTCCTGTTGGTCCTTTTCCAGCTTTTAAAAGCTCACACTTATCTAAAATTTTAATTAAAATAATTTATTTAATCTGGATATTATCTATGCAAGATTTACTAATTTAATATTTATAAAAAGATATTATTTAATTATCTTCAACAATATTTATTTAATTTAATTATTATCAACAATATTAATTTAGAATAATTATTTATTCTTTTAATAAATTAAATCACTTTTAATTTATAATATATTTAAATTTAACATTCAACTATCACAAAATTAAATCAAAACAATTAGACAACTTTAATCAATTATCTTATAGCATAAGGTTAATTAAATAAACATGACCCATAAATCAAATGTATACTTCAATAATCAACCAACACAATTAACGAGAACCAAAACTTCAGTCATGACACGACTCACAATAGACGACGACTTGGGACAGGGACACTTCCAAACCTACTCCCTTTTTCAACATTTTTACCCGTTGGGTTAATTTATTGCTCGCCCTGTCCTGCCGAAGCGGGTGGAATCGAGACTTAATCCTGCAATCCTGCATCCAAGCAAACGTCAAGTAGCACATGTATATATATATAATCAACATCCTATCGTGAGAAGGAATCACAGTGTAGCAGGGCACTCGTGAACGAGTGATGCTATACTATCCTCTCACCTAATCTATTCTAACAATTACAATATCCATAACAACTAACATTTCTAACCACTTGATCATAAGATAACATGCTAATTAACTATTGCATCGTAATTAATTACTAACCATTGCATTATAAAATAACGCAGAATTCAAATCACATGATCACAGAATTATCACATTGACATATAAAACATTCAAGAGAAAGCATTGCATAATAAAATAATCCAAACCCTACATACAGAGTATCATAAATCACAATAAAAATATCAATTGTAGCAATCAATTAAACTACACAACCACACACACCAAAATGATGAATCAGTCACCATCACAATTCAGTATCACACTAACATATAAAGCAAACAATAGTAGTAAATAGTATCAGAAACATGGGGGTATTACATGCCTATTTTTTTCTCTAGTTAAATAATTTCCACCTCATAAAATTACTTCACATTCATACATGATATTACCTAATTATAAAGGATTAAGTTAGATTCCCATATAAATCTAGGGTAATTAAGAAAATAATTGAGTAATTAACATGGATAAATCAATAGGGATTAAAAATAACATGAATGTTATGTTAAATACAAAAAAAAATCAAAATTAAATATAATACTTAGCAAGACTTTAGCAATGGAAAAATTTGTTAAAGATGGAAGGACTTGATTCACTAAGGATAAAAATAGGGCTCAAAAAAAAATGTATATGTCTATACAAAAAAACATTAAATATAGGTAGCAAGACTTTATTGCAAACCTGTTCTTCAAGGCTTGGCCTAAAATTTCATCTACATGTATACTCTAGTTTTTATACTCCAAACCTAATCTTGAGACCATAAATTGACACACAAAACTTTATGTTTTACAATCTCCACTTGTATGAGGTTAATTGTGATGTAAATGCAGAATAGTTTATTAGTGGACAATCTTGAATTCCATATATATTAATTTTTTTATAACATACTTCATTTTATGAAAATAAAAATTTAATTAAGTAAATACAGATATAAGTCATAAAAAATACATGTATGTATATGGGTTATATAAAAAGTCCTTGGATTAAATAAAACAACAATCCACAATGTATACCTTTATGTTTTACAAAAATAAATACAAAATATAATGTGAGTGGCTTATGTTTTAACTGATTTTGAAACTCTGATAACATCAAGGACAAACCATAATCTTTTTTCAAAATATATTTATATTTTATTAAATACAAATATATTTTTTATGTTAAAAAACAACTTCGATGATGACTCCATCTAGTTTCTGCTTCTATTTTAAATGCTCTCCTTAACAGTCTTCTTTAACGGCTTCAACCAACCAAAACAAGACCTTCTTAGCTTTATGTGTTTTACAGTGAAATTATGAGATCACTATCTGCATGATGTTCTGCCCTTTTTTGTCATACTATTGTATATTTTCAATCTTATCATTTTTGTCATATTTGCTAGAGATGCAGAGAGCAGTTAAAGAAAATGGTTTTTTTTATAACTTTTGATCCTCTTATCTACCAGATTATAGAAGATTATTTTATACTTCCACTTATACATGTTGAAAATCTTTATATTATTTATTACCTTCATTTCTAATATGAAAAATGAATTTCATTTGACAATCCACTTCTAAAATCAGCAACAATAGTAAAGAATACTCACTCATCACTATTTTCATACCAATGAAATTTTCTTAAAAATCCTAATGCAACTAAAAGAATAAACTCTATTTTATTGATACCCTATGAATTTTAATGTCATTAACTTCATGTCTAAGGAACCATTTTTAAGATAATCCCCTTAGTTATTTTCGCTCAAAGTACTCAGATTTTTGTTCTTATCATATCTTTCATTTTGGGTTAAAAATCTTTTCTCATCTAGTTTTTTAGCTTTCTTTTAATGCCCTTTAGTTCCATTCACTATCGCTTATCCTTTAATTCGTATTTACCTATTTTTACTCCCCTTTGCCTAAGTCACTTGATACATTTTGTCGCCATTATCACTCTCTAACATTATGTTCATGCCATCTTATCTTCTTCACCACCTATCACCCACCATTCTAAGGCCAAACTCAGGTTCGATCTTAGTATTCTTCAACCCCTATCCTCCATTGCCCCTTTTTGCTAGTCATCCGTCACTTTTATATATCATTCTAATTCTCCAGGTCGAAATGGCTTCTTTATGTTAAAATGACACTGAAATCAAAGTGACTTAACAGATTGACCAATTTTCAAAAATTCATAAACTCTTGCTGATTTGAAGCTATACTTGCTCTCATTAATGCATTCATGAGAAACAATGTCATTTTCTAAATAGAATTGAGAAAATAAAATCAATAGTCAATGAAACAACAATATAGTGCAAAAACAAATCACACTAAATTTTTTCCCATAAAACCCTCACAAAACTCTCCCCCTTTTTGCCTCAAAGACAAAGAATAGAAGAGAAGAATGTGCCCATGAAACACAACTGCATAAGAAACAGCCAAAAATGAGGTGCAACAACCAAGATTGTAGGAGAGTTGTAAGTGAATCAAAACATATTGCTTATGCTTGTAAAATCAGAGAAGTAAAGATTGAGAGATAACTCCCAATGTTTTTAAGGGCTTAGTAAAAATATCAGCCACCTGAGGTAAACATACTTCATTAGCCAAAACCTTTTCTTTGAAACTTGATAGCTATATGTTTAGTAGTGCATGATTTTTTGAAATATTTATCACCAGTGTTATCACAAGAAGAAACAAGGAACTTAATACCCATATCGGAAAGTTTACACAACCGTCAAAGTATTTGAAGTATAGAATGAACGGCAGATTTCTCTAGTTTTCAGAAGCCTTCCTGCATTTCACAACCTTGAGTACCAAAGCAAAAGAAATCCCTCATTGGAGTGCTCCACATTCAGGAATATCGGCATTCATCCATCTGAAATTTCTTAAGCATCTCTCTAGCATTCTTAGTTTGAGAAAGAAATATTCTTCATTTTCTAAGCTCCATTGAGAGATTTAAGAACAAGACCCACATTTCAAATTCAGATACTCATTAGCTGATTGAGACAGATACTCAGTAACATTGTTTTTCATCCAAAGTAACATTGTGCATCAACGTAGTTTCATACAACCGTATATTTCAGAACAACCAAAATAATCATTGTGGTGATGTCTACACCTCCTCTAACAAAACCATTTGAAAGCAAATGACTGTCCAGCCTAGAGTACCAAGCTCTAGGTGCTTGTTTTAAACCATAGAGGGCCTTTTTCAATCTGTAAACATGATCAGGCTTATCTTTACAAATAAAACCTTTAGGCTGTTCAACATAGACCTCTTCATCTAAATAGCCATTTAAAAAAGCAGTTTTGACATCCATTTGATAAACAGTAAAGTTTTTGTAAACAGAGTAAGCCAAGAATATTTTGATAGATTCTAGTCTAGCAACAGGTGCAAAGGTTTCACCAAAATCAATACCTTCTTGTTGAGCATAGCCTTTGCAGACAAATCTTGCTTTGTTGTGAATAACATTACCATTTTCATCAACCTTGTTTCTGTAAATCCATTTGCCTCCAATGACATTCTTGTCATCTGGTCTTGGGACTAACTCCCAAGTCTGATTTTTCTCAATCTGATCAATTTCTTCCTGCATAGAATTAATCCAACATGAATTTGTGAGAGCTTCATTAAAAATTTTAGGCTCAAACTGACTAACTAAACAAAAAGAAATTTTTGCCTTTTCATCAGATTCTGCAGCCTTTCTTCTAGTTTGAACTCCTGCATTTTTATCCCCAATAATCTGATCTTTGGGGTGATATATAGCTAGATTTTTTGAAGGAGCATTTGATGCAACCTTTTTAGGACTTTCTTTTTCATTTTTAGGGCTTGCTGATTCAACAATAGACTTTGCTGTTTCAGCTCCTTTTGAAATTATTTCAAGTTCAGGTTCTTCTTCCTCATTATCCGGCAAAGATTCAGCATACAAATGTGGTCTTTCATCAAATTTTACATTAACAACTTCAACAATCTTATTAAACCTTTTGTTAAGGCATTTATAAGCTTTGCTGTGAGTTGAGTATCCCAAAAAGATACCCTCATCACTTTTGATTGAAAGCTCCCAAGGTTATCATCATCTTTCTTGATAAAACACTTACTTCCAAAAATTTTAAAGTATTTGACATAAGCAGTTTTCCATACCAAAGTTCATAAGGAGTGTGTTTAGATTTCACCCTAAGTTGCACTCTATTCAAAATGTATACAGCTATATGAACAACTTCTCTCCAATACATATCAGACAACTTAGCTTCATCTAGCATGGTTCTAGCCATTTCTTTTACAGTTCTATTCTTACGTTCAACTACCCCATTTTGTTGAGGTTTTTTTGTTGCAACATACTGTCTTTTAATGTCGTGTTGTTCACAGTAATCAATAAACTCTTGAGAAGTGAACTCACCTCCTTTGTCAGATCGCAGACATTGAAGTTTCAGATTAGATTCTTTTTCAACCATTTTACGGAAAATTTTGAACCTTCCAAAGGCTTCTGATTTGTGTTTAAGAAATGTGACCCATATCATTCTAGTATAATCATCCACAAACAACATAAAGTACCTTTCACCATTAATAGACCTTGTTATGGTAATTGGTCCACATAAATCAGTATGCACAAGCTATAAAGGTTTTGAAGAAGAATGTTATTTTGTTTTGAAGCTGATTTTAGTTTGTTTACCACTTAAACATTCTTTGCACACAGAGTTTTCTGGTTTGCTAAGAACTGGTAGACCTCTAACATTATGATTTTTACTGATTCTAACTAGATTTTCAAAGTTTATGTGTCCTAATCTTTTATGCCATAACCAGTTCTCTTCAATTTGGCCCATTAGACACATACCTTGATTATTGTCATTGCATGATGAGTCAAGGAGATTGTACACATTTCCTTTTGTCCTCCTTCTAGCTGCAACAACCTTTCCAAGCTTGTTCTTAATCTCACATCCCTGCGAAGTGAAAAGAACATGATAACCACTATCACAAATTTGACTGACACTTAGAAGATTGTGCTTAAGACCTTCCACATAGTACACATTATAGATAGGAGTGTCTTCATTCAGAAGAAGTGAACCTCTACCTTTAATTTGAATACCAGAGTTATCACCAAACTTAACATAACCACCTACATAATCTTCAATATTTATAAACTTATCCTTGTTGCCAGTCATATGGTTAGAACATCCACTGTCTAGGACCCATAATTCCTTTTTCTTGGAATGAAAAGTAGTTTGAACCAACATAGTTTGTTCAATGTTGTTAACAGTCTTAGGTTTCCAAACCTTTTTAATTTTCTGATGTTTCGATTGCAGATCAGTTCTGCATTGTTTGATAGAATGTCCCAAAGTATTGCATTTAAAACATCTGATCTGTCTAACAAAACCATAGTGTTGCCTAAAACCAAACCTAGGTATACTAGGATTCATAAATCTACACGTGCTCACCTTATGGCCAAATTTGTTGTAGAAAAAAACAATGACAATAGAAGAAAGGATTGACTCGGTATGAAGATCTATTACCT
Source organism: Sequoia sempervirens (assembly GCA_007258455.2). Lineage (NCBI taxonomy): Eukaryota > Viridiplantae > Streptophyta > Pinopsida > Cupressales > Cupressaceae > Sequoia > Sequoia sempervirens. The sequence goes on along the minus strand of VDFB02000363.1, from coordinate 117,182,858 downwards.
CTTAAAGACTGAACATGATCCTTACCAAATTCTGAGTGATTTGAACCCGAACCTTTGACTTCAGAAGAGGGGTTTTGTTTTGCATGGTCAATTGAGCATTCACCCTTTTCAAAACCAATACCGGTTTTATCTTTATACAACTTATGCTTGCTGAGCATCTCATTCAGCTTTAGAGTGCTTTCATATTTTTCAATTTCCTTCCTAAGACATACTACTTCTTGTTCCAGTCTTTGAATTTCTTGATCTTTACAGCTTACAGTCTCTCAAAGACAGTCTTCAACTCTTTTAGCTTCTTCAAGCTGAGTTTTCAGAGAGACCATTTCTTGATCTAGTTTGTGTTCTTGAGCAAGAACTTGTTTTTTTAGTTTTCTGACCTCTTGTAAAGCACATTTCAGCTCACTTTCAAGATCTACTTCACCTTCTTCAGTGTCAAAGGTGTTTGAATCATTTTGCTGAGTAAATTCAGCCATGAACAAAGTTTCATCTTCTTCAGCTGATGAATCTTCAAACTCAATATCAGATTCATCCTTACTAAACAGACTTTACTTCTTTTTGAAATTAAAGTTTCGTTTAGGTTTAAAGGCCTTCTTCTTAGGTTGTTTTTCAGTTGTCTCATTGTCACAGATTTGATCATCATAGGGACACTTTGCAGCAAAGTGACCTATTTTGCCATAGTTAAAACATTTAAAGCAAAGTTTTCCCTTATATTTTCCTGATCCCTTTTTAAATCTTCTAACAAAATGGGATTCTTTAGAGTCAGACACTGATTCACTAACTTCGACTTTTTCTTTCTTTTCAGTGTTAAAGGCAGTTTCTTTTCCTATTGAATTGTTTTTGCTAGTTCTCATTTCATAGGCAGTAAGTATTCCTTGTAGGCTGTCTAAGGTAAGTTGATCAAAGTGTTTCTTTTCTTCTAGGGCTGAAACCTTAGGTTCAAATTTGGATGGTAAGGTTCTAATGACCTTTGTAACCACATCAAACTCTTTTACTTCTTCTCCTAATCCTTTCATAGCATTGACAACTTCATCAACTCTTAGGAAGTATTCAGCCACTTTTTCATCATCCTTCATTTTCATCTCCTCAAACTAATGTTTGAGTGTAATGATTTTTGACAGTTTGACTTTCTCATTCCCTTGGTATATAGTTTCAAGTTTTTCCTAGATTTCATGAGCATATTTGCAATGCATGACTTTAATGAACACATCTTTAGATAACCCACACAAGAGGGCATGCTTAGCTCTAGCATTTGTTTCATACCTCTTCTTTTCAACAAGATTAGTGGGAATAGAGGCTGGTACATTGTAAGCATTTATAACAATGCTCCAAACATCAACATCAAAAGAAATAAGAAAAGCTTCCATTCTGATTCTCCAGAACACATAATTTGTTCCATCAAATAACAAAGCTCTGGTTACAGAGGCACCGTCTTGAGAATGTGCCATTAAAAATAAACTCCAAGACCAAGATCAATCCAAGGTGATTAAACCCTATCAGAGGACCCTACGCTTTGATACCAATTGTTGAAGTTAAAATGACACTGAGAGGGGGGGGCTGAATCAGTGACTTAACATATTTGACCAATTTTCAAAAATTCATAAATATAGCTCAGATTTGATCTCAATATTACTCAGATTAATGCATTCATGAGTTGAATGTAATCAATCATAAATAGAGTTGAGAAAAGTAATAATACCAACAGTGAACTGAAACAACAACTTGTAAAGCAGTGAGCAGAAACAAAGAGACAAATTTTTGCTGAGTGGAAAACCCTCCTGGGGTATAAAAACCATTCCCAAAATGCCTTCCAGGCTTAATCTTTTAAACAACTATTCACAATGCCTTATAGGCTGATTTTTGAGCACCCACTCAAGGAGCACCAACCCCTCGTTTAGAGATATCTATCTCAAGGAGTACCAACCCCTCAAATTATGTTTGAACAATAATAATAACTCAGAGGATTTCTCTATTTTCTTGTCTACAAAATACCTTAAAGATTCAATAATTGAATCCCTAAAATATTACATAGAGAAGAAATTTACAATATCTCTGCATCTTGTTATTCATATTTTATTGTAGAGTTTATCCATACATTTTCATACAGCCAAGGAATGATAATCTTAGAATTACAACAACCGAACAGAAAACATAGTTTTCTGCTTCTATTTATAAATGCCAGAAAAGTAACAGTCTTCAGAAGTAACGGTTGAACAACCAACCAAAAAAAGAGCCGTTTCACCCAGCTAAGAGCTATCCTCAACAAGTCTGAAAAATATGAGATCATTTCTCTGCATAAAAAGCACAACTTCCCACCACAGAAAATCATAACTTCTAATGTATGAAAGACAATACTCAGTCAGGGCATCATTTGTCATATTAGTAATAGAGATGCAGAGAGTAGTTAAAGAAAATGGCGACTATAGACTAGTATGTGTAGCATGAAACACATAAATAAAAATACTAGAAAAATATATAACTCCCATGACTCCATCAACCACTTTCAAGCTTCCAGCCAGAGAGGCACATCAAACATAGCAGCCATACCATTCATTTATGAACCAAAAACGAATTTCATCCTGACAATGCTGTTACAACCATCAACAATAGTAAAGAACAGTTTATGAAGCTTTCTCATGATGGCTGTTAGGCTAGGGTTCGATACCCAGCTAAAATAATAAACTCAAAAAGTTTACCCTAACATTCTTTTCAATCAATGTAACGGTATGTCGAAGGAAACTTTAACGCCAGACAATCCCCTTAGTTATCACTTTCGCTATGACACATCAAAGTCAGGGAGAAGACATAATGAATGCATCATGTTTCATTGATGGGCTTCCTTAGAGTATTATTCGTTCGCTGAGACATAAGGAAACTTCTCACCGAGATGCCCTTTAGTTTCATTCACTATCGCTGTGACCAAACGATATCGGAGAGACCTCTTGTAGACTTCATAAAGTTTTTCCGAAAGTCACTTGATACACATTGTCACCGTAACATATTGCTCTCGGGGAGACTTCATACAGATAAGATTTTGTTTCACCGAAGATCACCCACCATCTTGTGAGTCGCTGAGATAGGTCAGAACTTATGCTGACAAAGTTTTTTTATGTATTCCATTGGCGAGACCGGAGGTCACTCGTCGAGACCTCACGTCAAAAACCTTAGCTCTTACCGAAATGGCTACCTTTATGTTGTCATTCGGTGTAACAAATCGAACTCGCCAAGACCTTTCTTCGATGCTCATGAGTCATACCGAAATGTTCCTTTTGATTTATGCATCACCGAGACATATCAATGTCGGGGAGACCTCTTGGAGATTACTTTATGTTTGGCCGAAAAACTTTATCCACTCTGAGTCGCTGAGATAATACCAACCTCTTACCGATATGGAATTTTTCAACGGCGGTCGGTGTGACATACCAAATTCGCTGTGACCACATACCGACGGTATTACTCCTGCCGAAAGAGACCACTCACTGTCGCCGAAACAACAGAGAATGTCATGCCGAAGGCTGTATGAAAGAAAAAATTCCAATCAACATGTCATCAGAAATGTCTTGCCGATAGGAAACACAAACATTTCAAAAAGAATTGGGGAGACCCTGCCATTCTCACGCCGAAATGAGTAAGCCTGTGATATGTAAAAGAGACCATCTTTCAAACTCTGTTAGTTAAAGAAATAACATTCATAACGTGAACTAGAATTCTTATCACCATGAAACTGAAACATAACAAATAACTTTCTGTAATAGCCAAGAGACATCAAAGAAGTGCCATAAAAAAATCATAAGGATCCAAACTGAGACTGATCATCAAAGAGAACTAACTGAAAGAGATTTTGTCATCAAGGACAAACCATAAACACAACTGGGATCCAACAGTTCTTTCCCCCTGTTGTCGTAGTATCCATGCATATTCTCCAGGTAGTTACATAGACTTTCATGATTGTATTTTCATTTGTTCCCTAGTAGGTTGTCTACCAGACATTTGTTGCATGCCCATAAATTCATTTTTCCCTAGTCGAATAGCAACAACATTGATGTGAATCGATGAATACCAACATGCCATGTGTCATCATTGGGTTCGCCAGCTCATTGTCCTGTCATCCTTTTTCATTGCCTCGCATCGCTAAGACTCACTCCCCCATCCTACTGATATACCCAAGTTCACCCAATGTCATTTGTTAACTTCCTTATGAATGTTGGCCTATTAGAGGGACTCACATTAGACTCCTATCGATACGCAAGTGTCCCACCAATAGATGACCATCAGTCCATGTCAGGGGGACCTAAGTTAGCATCCTATCAATGAAGCTCACTCCTACCAATGATATACATACCACCACTCACAAAGAATATCGACCCGCCACTGGGACACCAGATGTTGTCCTGCTGATAAGTAATCCTTTCTCGATGTAACTCTACACACTTCTCACTCATTGTTGTCATCGATATTTCATTGGGACTTGTAGGAAAGTCACATCAATATGTCAAGGTCTCATCGATAGAACATGATCAACCCTTATTTGAAATAAACAAACACAAAATGATGATGCAAGATTTCTCTTTGCCTAGGATGCTCCCGCATCAGACATCTGGGGTAGTTTTAAAAGTGACTCTGCCACTTCTTGGGAGTTAGAGGAAAACCAAGACAGTTAACCTCTAAGTTGGACAACCAAGTTTAGTTAAGTCTACTAGTCTTCCCTTCAACTTCGCCAGGTATTCATTGTACTACCTATTCTTGGTGCTTCATCCCACACGACTATCCAGGATCTCTTCAATTTCTTCTTTTTCTACTACTAGTGCTAGAACACTTCATTGTGCCTCTACCAAATCGTGCTCCTTATCTCCTTCACGATACTTTGTCAAATCTGAAATTTTAAATACAGGTGAGACATGAATCCCTCTCAGCAAGTCAACCTCATGTGTGTTCCCTGAGTCATGTTTCTTCAAAATATTGCATAGTCCAAACTTCTTCATCTTTAGCTTATTGTATGTACTAATTGGAAACATTTCCTTCCAAAAATGCACCATTACTTCATCTCCAACAGTAAACTCCTTATGCCTTATTTTATGATTTGCCTGAATTCCTTGCACTGTGTATTCATCTTATTGATATGCTCCTTAACTTCTTCATGCACATTCTTTATATGTTCCAAAAAAGCCTCAAATTCAACACTATGCTTTGCTTCCTTATCCAGCTTCCTCAATTCAATAGGAGTTCTCAAAATACTCCCATACACAATTTGGAATGGTGATCTACTAGTGCTTCTATTGACGTAATTGTTGTCACAAGAAAATTCTGCTTGGGGTAAAATCATACATCCCATCCCTTGGGTTTGTCTCCTACTATTCACTACCTTTGTTTGTCCATCAGTCTACAGATGATGTGCTGAGCTAAACTTAAAATCAGTTTTTAACTTTTTCCACAACGTCCTCTAGAAATATCCAAAAAACTTGGTATCTTGGACTAAAACTATGCTCTTTGGTAGACAATGTAGTCTTACCACCTCTTTGAAGAATAATTTTGCAACATGAATGACATCATAGGTCTTATGACATGAAATGAAGTGTGACATCTTTTAAAATTTGTCCACCACCACAAATATGGAGTCATGACCACACTTTGTCCTTGGAAAACCAAGAACAAAGTCCATTCTGATATCCTCCCACAACTTCTCAGGTACAGGTAATGGTTGCTATAGTCCAGTATTATGACTAGTGCCCTTCACCATTTGACACACCCTGCAACCCTATACAAACTTCTTCACGTCCTGTTGTAACTGTGGCCAATAATTTTCACCAAAAATGACCTAGTAGTCTTATCCCGACCAAAGTGTCCTACCAATCCACCACTATGCTTCTCTTTGATCAAGTTTTCCCTCATCAAACTCCTGGGAATGCACAATTTATTCCTTCTAAACAACATACCATCTTGAATGGTATAGTCCAACCACCTTGTCCTATCCAACACGACAAGCTCCTTGCAAGCTTTCCAAGCTTCTACAAAATCGGGAACTTCTGGATACAAACTTGTGAGTTCCTTGAACATGACAACTTCAACCTACATTTTTTTCAACAAGTTTTTCCTCTGCTCAGGGCATTTGTGACCTTATTCGATCATCCACTCTTGTTCTTTAACACAAATGTATAACTCTACAAAAATTCCACCCACTTCAAATGTCTTTGGTTCAGTTTTCCCTTACTATTCAAATACTGTAAAGCCTGATGATTAGTAAACACAACAAATTATTTTGGCAACAAATAATGTCTACACTTTTTCAAAGCCTAGACTATGGCATAGAATTCTTGAACATAAATAAAATATTTCTTCTTTGTATCATTCAACTTCTCACTAAAGTAAGCAACAGGTTTACCTTCCTGACTTAAAATAGCTCCAATGGCGCTGCCACTGGCATCACAATCTACCTAAAATACTTTATTGAAATATAGGAGTGGCAAAATAGGCTAAGCTCCAAGACCTTCTTCTTTAGCAAATAAAAGCTCTTTGTTGCTCCTATACTCCATCTGAATGATTTTCTATCCCCTCTCATTGTTTTAGTTAGGGGTGCACAAATACTACTAAATCCTTTAATGAACTTCCAATAAAACCTTGCTAAACCATGAAAATATCTTACCTCAGTAACGGTTCTTGGTTTTGGCCACTCTACAATAGATTTCACCTTTTCTGGATCCATTTTCAGACCCTCTGCTAAGATAAAAAATCCCAGATACACTAGTTCATGTTTCACAAAATTGCACTTTTTCAAGTTGATCAACAACTTCTCCTCTCTTAGCTTCTCGAAAACTTCTCGGATGTGCCTCAAGTGCTCCTCTAACATCTTACTAAAAATCAAAATTTCATCCAAGTAAACAATGACAAACTTACCCAAAAATTATTTCAATACGTCGTTCATGAATCTCATGAATGTGCTGGGTGCATTGTTCAGCCCAAAAGGCATGAATAACCACTCGTACAAACCTTCTTTGGTCTTGAAAGCTATCTTCCATTCGTCTCCTTCTCTGTTTTGAATCTAGTGGTAACCAATCTTCAAATAAATCTTTGTAAAATACTCAACTCCACTCAGGCAATCCATAATGTCGTGCATCCTTGGCAAGGGAAACTAATACTTGATGGTGATCTTATTAGTGACTCATGAATCAATATACATTCATCATTCTCCATCCTTCTTAGGTGCTAGTACAATAGGTACTGCACATGGGCTCAAACTCTCCCTAATCAATCCCTTTCACAACAACTCTTGCACTTGTCTGTTTAACTCTTCACTCTCAGCTAGAGTCATTTGATGGGATGCATTATTTGGAAAACTGGATCCAAGAATCAGATCCGTTTGATGACTAATCTTCCTTACTGGTGGTAATCCTTTAGGTATATTATCAAAAATAATACTCTGAAATTCATCTAGCAAACCAGACACTTCTAGAAGAACTTCACTGCTAACTTCCTTTTTAGTTCTTGGAATTAATGCAAAACACATGTGTTCATGTCTCATGTACCTTCCAAGAATTTCCTCCCGTCAACCAAGAAAATTCATGCATTGTTGCATACCATTTCATCTGCTTCCTTTAGAGGCTTCAGCTTATGTCGAACTCCATCCTTCATTAATGAATAAGTGCTCGCATTTCCATCATGTATTGCTCATCTATCAAACTACCTTTGTTGACCCAACAACATGTGGCAAGGATCCATGGGTATCACATCACACAAAACCTCATCCCTATAGTTACCAATTTTGAATTTTATCAGAAACTATTCATTGACCAGGACCCTTTGATCCTTTTGCAACAATGCAATCCAATACGAACTCGGGTGCCTTCTCCTCTCCAACTGCAATTTGGTGACCATTTCTTCTGACACTAGATTGTAAGTGCTACCTCTGTCAATGATGACATTGCATGCCTTTCCTTCACATTTACAACGAGTGTGAAACAAATTCTTTCACTGGTCGGTCTCCTTCTCTTCATTCATCAGGGCCCTTCTAACAACAAGGGACTCACCCCTTTCTGCATCTTCAGACTATGAGGACCAAGTGTCTTCATCTACATGGGCTACTTGCACCTTTCCTTCTGGTCTCTTGTTCATCCTCTCTTGGTGTTATGTGTACTCATAGGTCCTATCTCCCTCTTCACCACATTGGAAACATGTTCCTTCGAAACCTCCTCTTCTTGGTCCATGCCCAAACCTTCCTCTACCTCTCTGATCTCCACTATTTTGATCATGAGGCTGATATGAGTCATCTCTTTATTGATCCTGATTGGTACTAGATCCTTCACCTTTATTATAATCACCACCTCGACCTCCATAAGGCCATTTACTAGTCTTTCCACCTTGACCTCCTCCTCTTTTCTTACTTTCAAACCTCTTGTTCAATCGCTCTTCAAATTTTAGAGAGAACTGATAAGCATCCTCAATGGTAGTCATTCTTATCAGTGCCAATTCCTCTTGTACACTAGGCTTCAGCTCGTTGATATACCGATCAACCTTCTCTTTGTTCACCTTAGAGCATCTAGTTCGAATCAAAACCTTGTGAAATTCATTTGTGTACTATTTCACTATCCGTGTTCCTTGTCTTAGACTTTGCATTTTCTTTAGCACCTCTAATTCATAATCAACTAGAATGAACTGTTTCTTCAATTTTTCCACCATTCTATCCCATCTAGAGATTTTATCTTTTCCTTGTCTGCCTCTTTCAAGTTGGACCTCTTTCCACCATATACTTGCATGATCCTTTAGCTTTGTCTTCGCAAAATTTACCCTATGAGGGCCTTCAATCTCTTCAAATTTGAAGAATTCTTCCATATCATTGATCCAATCAATCAACTCTTTTGGATTCAGGCTGCCATTGAAAGTTAAAACTTCCATCTTTAGTTTCTTTCCCAGACTGGATATTGCTCTTAGCAACCTCAACTCTTCGGGATCAATCTAGTCCTATTCTTCCTCTTCTATCTCTTCTTCAGTCTCATCTTCGCTGTCATCTCTTTCTTGATGTGCTCCTCTCCCCATTCAAACTTCTTCTTGGAAGGCTTGCATCCGCCTTCTGAGGGCTCTGATTTCATCTCTAGGAGGATCTCCTCCTCCAACACCTCTGCCTCTACCTCTACCATGATTGACAACTCTTGGAGGCATTATGTTCTTATCCCACACTCACAAGTCCTACTACAACTGCCTCACATTCAACACTCTGTTACAAACTCAAGAACTCCTGCTCTGATACCACTTGATGAAGGGTACTCCCCTTGCAAGTTAGAACCACATAAAACAACAAGATTTACACAACAAAAATGATCTTTATTACTGGACTAACATTACATAGTTACATGCCATCTTATGGGCTTCTTACATGCATCTATAGATTGCAGATCTAAATTCTAAGGTGTCAAAATACAACCTTTGATCTTTGTATTCTTCAAAACATTCCCCATCATCCCTCCCCCATTTCTGTTGGTCATCATTCTCATTCTCTAGGTTGGCTTTGACGTTCATTCCCCTTGTTGTTGTAGTATCCATGCATATTCTCCAAGAAGTTACATAGACTTCTGTGATTGTATTTTCATTCATTCCCCAATAGGTCATCTACTAGACATTCATTTCATGCTCATAAATCCATTTTTCCCTAGTTGATTAGCAACAACAATGTGAATCGACGAATACCAACATGCCATGTGTCATCACTGGGTTCACCAGCTCATCATTTTGTCATCCTCTGTCATTTCCCCATTGTTGAGACTCACTCCCCCATCCTACCGATACATGCAAGTTCACCCGATGTCATTTGTTAACTTCCTTATGAACGTCAGTTTGTCAGAGGGACTCACATTAGACTCATGCTAATATGAAATTGTCCTGCTAATAGATGACCATCGATCCATCAGGAAGACCTAAGTTAGCATCCCGTCGATGAAGCTTAGTTTTTCTAATGATATACATGCCACCACTCACAAAGGATATCGGTCCGTCGCTTGGACACCAGATGTTGTCCTAGCAATAAGTAATCCTTTTTCTGATGTAACTCTATGCACTACTCACCCACTGTTGTCATTGGTATGTCAATGGGACTTATAGGAAAGTCACACTGATATGTCAAGGTCCTGCCGATAGAACATGATCAACCCTTATTCGAAACAAACAAACATAGAATGATGATGCAAGATTGCTCTTTGCCTAGGATGCTCTTGCATTATTACCATTGAATTTGACTATTATATTTTTCTCACCTTATGTAATGATTTTAAGATCAACACAAATGTGACCTAGGTTTTCTCACAACCACTAGTACAAGGAGATTTTCAAAATATACCTTTAGTTTTAATTTCTTAAATTTTAAGGTTAAAACATGTGTGAGTGTGGAAATGACATCTATCAAGTCCACCCAAAGATCTAATATAAAGTGAAAAATGAGTGATAATGGGATTTGGATGTAGTGATCTTCCATGAGTATAATTCACACAAGAACATGGCACTTGTATATTGTTAATTACAAGGACACTCTGTTCAAAGTGGGTCCACAAATATTTGACAAAAGGAAAAGGATATGGAGTTACCTAAAGCATGAGCATCCCATAGGCATAAGGAATATATATATATATATATAAGCGAAAGGCTTTAAGCTTGTATATATATATTAATATATAGAAATAAAATTTTACAAAATAGAGGTTCAATGGCTCTTGATAGCTTGCATTTTACAAAACATTTTGTTTCCTTATCACATACTGATTAGATATAGATATTTGCACACTATACATTGACTACCTGATAGAAAAACGTACCCCCTGCCTATTGAACTAAAAACCCTTTATAGACAAAAGCTCCATATACACAATTTTCCTTATCAGGCATCACATGCTTCTACATACTATTTATTGAAACCCATTTACATTCAAGTACCATATACACAATTTACCTTATCAAACCCCACATTACTCCTCCATTCTATCAAATTGAATTTCATTCCCACCCTACTACTCGTGAAGATCACCGACAATAGAATGAATAGGTAGAATAGCATAAGGATTATATTGTGTCAATTTATTTATCAAATTTCATTGTGATGTTTGTGTGTAGGTTACTATGTAGTTTAAAAGGAAGCTACAATTTTTTAACATAAATAATTATTGATTTTCATATTTTTGAGAGTATGTTGGTAAGACTTGGGGTGTTCACATTTTAGGATATTTATATCACTACAAGAGCATATGCTAGTATTTGAATCTTGATTAAGCAAATAAACATACTTGGTTTCCTCTTGTGCCAGGATCTAAGGATTTTTCAACAATGAAGGAGTTCTTATGTAGGTAAATTTGACCCATGGGAAGCTATGAAGATCATTTCATTAATATATTATATTATGTTATCATTACATTTTATTTGGAGGTTGTTCACGCTTGATTGACTACACATTTTATTGACCTAAATCTTTAAGACACCTAATAGCTAACATTGTATTAATGGAAAAAGTATCCCTTTTTCCCAGATTTGGAAATAATTAATGACAAATGAACCTAATGTTTTTCCTTGATTTAGTGTTGTAATGTGTTGTACACATTCACATTGGGTCTAGGGCCCTTTTAAAATGTACTTAATTTGTGCCTTATTTAGGGTGTTGTAAAGTGTTTTATTACACTTTTACACTGATCTAGGGTTTCATTAATTAATTGTGGTTAATTGAGATTAATTGGCCCCTTTAATTCAAATCTAAGCCTTATTAATTGTATTTTTCAAGGATTTATCTTGACACCCATTAATGATATGCATGATATTTAACTTGGAAAAATTGGAGTCCTATAAATCTATGCTAGGACCCATTCGGCCAAGGTGGTGAATGGGTCCTCCTAACATAGGACACCCCTTTCTTGGAATATTTGAAATGGGTTTTTGATGTTATTTCATCCCCCCGAAGCATGGTCCTAGGAAATTGTGCTAGGAACCATTCACCCAAGGTGGGGAATGTGTCCTCCTCACATAGGAAACCCCTTTTTGAATTTATTTGTCGCAAGATTTTAATGATTTTCAATCCTAGATCTGATGCCAACTTGGATTATTTGAATTTTAGGGTTAATTCTTAGATTTAGTATAAATATAAGGTTAATTCACATAGTTTCATTTAAGCAATCTAATATTTTAAAGAGAGCATCCTAATTTTTCACAAGACCATTTTAGAGCACTTCAAGAGCATTTTGAAGGCACTCAAGGGAAGACTAGTGAAGTTTTATTGCATCAATTCAAGATTATATTATCATGTCAAAGGTATAATGTATCAAATTTTTTGTTGAGCTAGTGTGTTTTGATGTAGCATTGAAGATCCATTTGCAAGTATTGATTCCTATCCAAGTCAAGATCTAGGTCTATATTATTCATGACTACTTCATGTTAGTTTGCAGATTTACATTCCAAGACAACTTCCAATGTATTATCATTGCATATTTCATGTTTCATGCTTCTATTTCATTATTTCATCATAAGGTTTAATTACCTAAAAGGGGTTTGACTAAGGAAAACCCCTATCCTCTAACAATCAACAATTTTTTCTCCTCTTGAATGTGTGTTTGCAAGATTTGGAGAAAAATTGTCAAAGTTTTTAAGTTGCAAAGTTGTCACCTACATTGCAAGTGTAAAACCCCATCCCACAACCTAGAAGACTTAGATTTTCCACAACATCAAATACTCCCCCCAGTACACAATTACAGAAATACATGTAATTAAAATAAACAACTCCTATAATTAAAATCACTACCATTCGGATTTCCTAAATCCAATAGATCAATATCTCATAATTAAAATACATAATTTAAACTTAATTCTAATTAATAAATCAACAACGAAATAAGAACTAAATATTTAACTTTCAGTTTCACAACTACTCAAACTAATTAACTCAATTCCACAATTAGAATAATCAATCATTTAAAGTTAATCATTTGTGCTTGCATGCACTTAAAGCAATAAAATCCATCTAAATAAATACCATTTTTAAATATATATACATACATACATACATACATATATATATATATATATATATATATATATATATATATATATATATATATATATATATATATATATATATATATATATATATATATATATATATATATATATATATATATATATATATATATATTATCTAATTAAATAATCCAATTCAAACAATCACACTGCATAAAATAAACCATTTAAATTATAATTCTATTTACAATAAAAATAAGAAACTAAAACTAATTGTTTAACTTCAATTTACTCAATCACACATAATAATAAACATCAATTCTTTTTTTTTGATAAAATATTTCATATTAATATATCTAAATTGTGCATGTGCATGCACCTATTTAAAAATACATTTAAATATATTATTTAAATATTCTAAAATTATATGCAATTTTTTTAATAGATATTTAAATAAATAATATATATATATATATATATATATATATATATATATATATTAATTTACATTTTCAAGCAACATTAAACATAAAAGTAGTAGGTTGCGACTTTAATAAATTTTGATTTTGGATCTGGGTTTCTCTGAAATTTTTACTGAAGGTGTGCCACCAAGTCGTTTAACACATAAAAAAATCAGCCATACCTAGTTTGTAAAATTTTAGTTATGATTAATTTAGTAACCCTCTCTCTCTATTTTTTTTACAATGTTCTATAGGAAAGATTCACAAATTTAGAGAGGTTTCCTAAATTCTCAAATATTTTCTTTTGAATTATCTATGGTGTTAAAAATAATTTTCTACAGAGATCTAAATCTTTCATGGAAATTTATCATTTTCTATTTATCATTTTCTACAGAGAAGAATAATGATTTTGACACAAAGGATTACAAATTATTACAGTTTCAATTCCATTTTCATAGAGGCTCTAAGATTTTTCTATAATATCCTTTAGCATAAATCTATTTCAAATAATCAATTTACACAGAGGATCTAAATTGTTTTCTACAGAGGTTCACTTTTCACAGCAATCTTTTAAAAACAAAAAAATTCTACAATAATGAAAACATCTTCTAATCTTTTTCCAATTTGCATTACAATAATTAAATAACTCTTTCAAATCAAAATTCACAAAAGCAATTAAGGAACCTGTTCCAGAAGAACTGTTGCCTTAAGAAATGTTGTTGAACTTCTCTGTAGCTTCAATTTTCCAATGTAGCCAAAACTTCCTCCTGTGCAATTGCCTCTTTCTAGAAAACACAACAAATACCATAGCCAAGAATTCTACAACAAGATTTTAAAACAAAAACAAAAACCCCTGAGAGATCCACAATTTCCTTAGTAAATTTTTCAACCAAACAAAAACTCTTTCCGTGAAACAACTTTCTTCCCTTTCTCCAATATTTTCTCTGAGAATCAATTTACAACAATAAGATAACCAATTTCTAACTCAGAGTTATCCCAAAAAATATCTTTTCCCTCAACAACCCTAGATATTTTCCAACCTCATGCATTTAAAATAAAATAAAACAATTAATATATTTCCACAAATTTTAATAATCTTATTTATTTAATTCTCATATAATTTAATAATTAAAAAGTTTTTAATAACAAAACTAAATTAAATTAATTAATTTATTTATTCTTAAGCCTTCACAACAATAATTCAATTAATTAAATATTTAAATTAAATACACATTTAATCTACCAAATTAAACTTGCACAATAATAAAATACCCAGAACAACAATGATAAGGCTAAGACCAAAACTCAAACTGACGACACACTATACTAGGGTAAAGGTATGACTAGGTAGCCTGTTACTATCTCTCAATATTATTGTTGAGTAGTGGACACGCTCAGACCTGTGAATCCAGGTGGAGCCAATGTCCTGTACCTATTCACTCAAACATACAAATTAGAGTACACATTCATAATAGCTGAGGCGCTAGGAAAGGAACTCTAGCAATCATATCTCATTCTCATATGTCCCCATATATTCAATGGTACGATGCCGCCCTTTCCACCTATCCTCACAACATTCTATTGCATCACTTAACTACTCAATAAATATTTGCATTATAATAATAACAAAATAATGTGCATCATACTCACAAAAGTACCATCAAAAGCTCTTGTTTCATCTTCCTCTTCAGATTCTTTAGCTAGACTACCTACACATCCCAAGTGAGAATGGAGGGCCACTACAATAAGAACATGAAAAATGAAGCTATAATCTTTTTTTTTAGGTTTTCGAGAGCTGATCACCAAGGAGTTGAGAGTGCAGATCTTGAAGAACAGAACCCAGATATCAGTTTTCAGAAACCCTAACAAAGACCCATTCACCAGTAAAAGCGAATGAGTCCTCTGTGACCTAAAAACAACCTTCTTGCAGTAAGGTACACACCATTCTAGCCTCTCAAAGCTTCCCTCATTGTTGCTATAATAGTTAGGATTGATTTTTGAGTTTTATTTGCATCATATCATACAAATAATTGCATGTTTTGTGGTGAGAATTAGTGGTTCATCATCTTTATCAATTCATTTTGATGCAAACCCTATTTTCACACTAAACATAATGGTGAACCCGACGTATTGAAAATTGTAATTTTTTGATCTTAGAGTCTTTCTTCTCATCCTAGGTTAGATCTTGCATTCATTTGCATTGAATAAGCATCTCATTTAGGGTTTCTTAATTTGTATTCAAACTTGCATCTCATTTAGGGTTTAGAATTGTATTTTTTTGCATTCTCTAAATCTAAAAAATACAAAAACAAATCAGTCATTTTGCATATCATTTAGATCTGATAAATTTGTATTTGAAAATCAAAACAAAATTGCATTTCAAATTAGGTCTTTGCATTCATCATTTCAACTTGCATTTCATTTTTCACTTCTAGAAAATATGAAATTGAAGGTTATTGTTACAAACCTGAAATTGAAAGACATTGCAAAAAGCTTAAAAATCATTCAAAAATAGTTAAAAAAACCCTAATCTAGGACCCATTCACCACTTGGGGTGAATGAGTCCTTGATCAAGTTGGATCTACATTTTTTGGCATCTAAAACTCACTTAAAAACACTTAAAAATCAGTAAAAACATTTCAAATATCTCATCCATGACCCATTCACCACTAAAGGTGAATGAGTCCTTGATCAAGTGTTGATCTGCATTTTCTAGAATTTGAAATATCTATTTTAGGCTTCTATTTGGTGCTGTTACATTTCTATTTTAGTTTTTTGATTTGTTGTTTCATTAGATCAAATTCATTACATGTAGCTTAATTTTCTTCATTGAGAGCATTTTCAAAATTCAAAATTGCATTTACAAAATTTCATTTTTAGTTTATTGCATTGTGTAATTAGTAAATTGCTTCGTTTATAATTTAAAAATTGCATTTCATTCTAAGTTTATTGTGTTGCATCTTTCCATTTTGTGTTTCACACTAGGTTTGTAAAACTTGTATGGGATTTACAACTTGTTGTCCTATTAACAATACTATTGTAAGATGTAGTTTGAGGCTCGTGTCATCCCGTGATATCTCACTCACTGTGGATCTTGGGTTTTCTAGCTCTCTTTATGATAGTGTTGATAATCAATTCTCTATGGCTCTATGTTTGCATACTTCATTTCTCGTGACTTACACTGATGTGCATGATGTCCATCTCTCACAAGAAGACATTAAAATATTAGATGAAAAGCTATAAAATTTATAAGACCATATCCTTAGTGAAAGCATAGACATTAGCATGGTTCCTTTTATACAAAATCTAAGGAAAGTGCTTAAAACTAGAAAGGGAACACAAATTGTCTATAGCCTTAGTTGCTTCTTTCATGAGTACTTGAATAAACAAGACAATAATGATACACATGCCACAATCAACTTTATTGAAGCTAGTGAAACGAAGAATGATGTGATGAATGTTGACACAGATAAAGAAAAAATGGATACTATTGAACAAGGTCCTACATATATTGTGGTAGCATTTATTGAAGCTAGACCTCATAAGGGATCAAATAAAAAGCCTTTTGATATTACTTTCTCACAAAATGACATACTTAAACATTTACCTGATGGTCCTCTTTACATAGCTGGCCAAATCAATGATAAGCCCACTAATGGGATATTAATTGATACCATATATGGAGAGAATGTGATCACTAAATAATTTATATTTTTGCATGAACTATATCAAGATACATTTAATAAACCAAAAGCATGGATCAAGATGCATAATGGTTTTGCTTGTCCTACGATCAGATTGATAGATCTCCCTTTAAAAGTTAGACTGAAAAACATTAAATGTCTCATTCACCATCATCCCACAATCAAATCAATTTCGTGTGAAGTTAGGCTATCCGTGGCTTCCCTCCATGAATTTCATCCCTTCGATTGTGCATAAATGATTAAAGTTTCCATTTGGAAATGATATCTTTACTGTGCATCATAGTGGGTTTAATCCTACATCGTCTCAAGGGAACTTTTCATTAGATTTCTATTGGCTCGAGCCTATGGAACCTATGAAACCTCGTGAGGACTTCTTTTTCAAATCATATTAAAAGTTCAAGGAAAAGCACATAGAAGAATTATCCCTTTGAAACATGCCTCAATCTATGACTGAAACACCTATCCTTGACGAAGCAATGATTTAACCAAAAAAAAATCCAAGAGCAACCTATAACAACTCCTCCTGCAATTTCCTATAAGAGACCACGGGATAACAAAAGTAATCCCATTGTCCCTCCTAAAATAAAAATAGTAAAAAAATATAAAGATAAAGTGGTTGAACAACCTCTTCTTGTTTCTCTCATTCCTCCCAAGGAAGAGAAGGAACCTATGATTGACAAACCCACTCTTACACAAACACAAATTGACAATAGATTGAAATAGAATCAAAGCGCTAGAGAGCGTAGGCATAGACGTCACAAAATTTCTTGTATGTTGCAAACCAAAGAAGACACAAACAACATAGAAAATTAAAATATGAACTTACATGAAGCAATACATGATGAATCTACACCCTTTCCACAACATAAACAAAAACCTTCCATGGAAATTGTCATTCGACCTCCTATTGTGATTAATCTACATGATGAAATTGATATTGCAAAGATAGATGAACAAGTGCATGATGAACTAAACACATTTTTTTCTTCTTCTATGAGCTTAAATGACAAATCTCTTAAAAAGAGTGTTGAACTTGGTTCTTCCCCTAGTTCGAAACTTGTCATTGTCGCTTTGGCTACTTGTCTGCCTTTCATTTATACACACTGAGATTGGGATGCAAATGACCTACTCTAGGTTGAATCACATGTGCCTTACTAGTATTTTTCTTTTTCATGTTTCTTTATGTGATTTCATGTGTGTAATTTGATCCCTCGTGATGTTTCGTTTGATGTATATCTCTCTTTTTCGTGCATTCTTATATATGTATCTACATTTTTCTCTATGTCGTAAAATATTTTTCATTGTATCTTTTTCATTTATCTTGTGTTTTCCTTTTGGGGATGATGCAAGGCATCGAGACATTTAGGTCTCTTCCATTTTGACCCAAAAACTTTTCCTTTATATTTTTCTTTATCTTGTTTTTTCCTTTTGGAGATGACATAAGGCATCGATACATTTAAGTCTCTTCCATGTTGAACCAAAAGTTTTTCCTTTATCTTTATCTTTTTCTTCTGTTCTCCTTTTGGGAATGATGCAAGGCATCGAGATATTTAGGTCTCTTCCATGTTCACTCAAACATATTTTTCTTTCTTTTCACTCTATTTGTGTCATTCTTTCAGTTCTATGAGTATTTGGGGAATGATGGCAATTCAGAGCTCTAAAACAACATTGTAGCAAAGACATACTGACCCCGAATCCATAGATCCATTTGTAATTTTGGGGGAAACTCTTCCTTCCTACTTCATGATGTAGCTTTATTTCAGAAACATATGACTTGGCATAGGGTTTTCCAAGGAAATCTCTCATGTCTTAGGAGAAAACAATTGCTACTTTAAAGAAATTTCTCACAATAATTGTCTTTTTAATTGCTTTAAAGTGGGGGCATACATCGATGATATCTTTCAAAATATTTCATTGTGCGATTTAATTTTTCCTTGTGATGTGTCCTCTTCTTGGTGGTGTCATTGGGTTTGATGTCATCCAAGTGTGTGATATTTCTAAGCATACGATCTCCCTTAGTGGCATGATGCGAAACAAGAGGCATCCCATAAGTTGTGATATGATACTCTTTGGTTCTTGTCCTCTCTTGGAGACATTAGGAATGATGTTACCTAATAAGAAGAACTTACATGAACAAAGCAAAATCCCATTTAACAAAAACTTATAGAAATAACATTCAAAAGCATTACATTGTGGTGCCCCATCAAGGTTGTTATGAGGATAACTTTGGTATGGAATGGGAGGCTAAAATGACTCTCATTTGCCACCTACTTGGGATAACTCACCTAGTGGACAGACTGAGGTTCCACTACCCTAGAGTGAGCACACATGGTTTGGATAAATCACGTAGCGGATGGAATGAGGTTCCACTACCCCAAAGTGAGCATGCATGTTCCAAAAAAACAACCCCATCCCACATTATGTTGGAACAATTGTTCTTGATCCTTTTTTTTCTGTGTTTTTCTTGGCATTTGATAGGGTATGACTATGTATCTTTGTTATTGTTGCTTACTTAAGTGTCTTTAATGTTTTCTTTAGTGTGAGTTTGTCATGGGGGAAAACTCTCACTAAAGTGGGGGAAAAATGTATTAACGGAAAAAGTATCCCTTTTTCCTACATTTGGAAATAATTAATAACAAATGAACCTAATGTTTCCTTGATTTAGTGTTGTAATGTTTTGTACACATTCACATTGAGTCTAAGGCCCTTTTTAATAATAAAATGTACTTAATTTGTGCCTTATTTAGGGTGTTGTAAAGTGTTTTATTACACTTTCACACTAATGTAGGGTTTCATTAATTAATTGTCATTAATCAAGGTTAATTGGCCCCTTTAATTCAAATCTAAGCCTTATTAATTGCATTTTTCAAGGATCTATCTCAACACCCATTAATGATATTGCATGACATTTAACTTGGAAAAATTGTAGTCCTAGAAACCTATGTTAGGACCCATTCACCCAAGGTGGTGAATGAGTCTTCCTAACATAGGACACCCCTTTCTTGGCATATTTGAAATTGGTTTTTGATGTTATTTCATCCCCCCAAAGCATGGTCCTAGGAAATTGTGCTAGGACCCATTCACCCAAGGTGGTGAATGGATCCTCCTCACATAGGACACCCCTTTTTGAATTTATTTGTGGTTATATTTTAATGATTTTCAATCCTAGATCTGATGTTATCTTGGATTATTTGAATTTCAGGGTTAATTCTTAGATTTAGTATAAATATAAGGTTAATTCACATAGTTTCATCTAAGCAATCTAAGATTTTAAAGAGAGCATCCTAATATTTCACAAGAGCATTTTAGAGCACTTCAAGAGAATTTCAAGGGCATTCAAGGGCAGATTAGTGAGGTTTTATTGCAGAAATTCAATATCATATCATCATGTCAAAGGCATAATGTATTAAACATCTTGTTGAGCTAGTGAGTGTTGATGTATCATTGAAGATCCATTCACAAGCATTGATTCATATCAAATTCAAGATCTAGATCTACATTCTTCATGGCCATTTGATGTTAGTTTGTAGATTTACATTCCAAGACAACTTCAAAGGTATCATCATTTCATATTTCATGTTTCATGCTTCTATTTCATTATTTCATCATAAGGTTTAATTACCTAAAAGGGGTTTTACTAAGGAAAACCCCTATCCTCTAACAATAAAAAAGTTTTTCTCCTCTTGAATGTGTGTTCAAGTAGGATTTAGGTTGAAGATCGAGATTTGGAGCAAATTTGTCACCTATATTGCAAGAACACAAAAATGAAGCTATATAATTTGTTTCAGGTTTTCAGGAGCTGATCACCAAGGATTTGAGAGTGTAGATCTTGAAGAACATAACCTAGATCTCAATTTTTAGAAACCCTAATAGGGACCCATTCACCAGTAAAGGCGAAGAGTCCTCTATGACTTAAAAACAACCTTCTTGCAACTAGGTACACACCATTCTAGCCTCTCAAAACTTCCCTCATTGTTTCTATAATAGTTAGGATTGATTTTTTATTGTTATTTGCATCATATCATACACATAATTTCATGTTTTGTTGTGAGAATTAGTTATTCATCATCTTGATCAATTCATTTTGATGCAAACCCTATTTTCACACTAAACAAACATGAATACTTTTTTAGGACTAAGATTGCTATAAATACACTACTTAATATTATTTGAGGATAATAAGAAAAGATAAAGAAGGAATCATCATCAAATGAGTTTTTCATAGAAAAATGCATAGATTGGGAAGAGGATAATCACAACAATGAAGAAGTAAAGTTTGAGGATTAGAGTGAGGTAACAAGAAGTAAAATATGGAGTGAAATTATATGAGTGAATAATGTGAGGATCCTATGGTGTTAATATATAATTAATTGTAGCACTTGTGACAAGTATGGAAGTGGTTTTCTATGACTATAGGTATACATGTGTAGAATCCCATAGTGGAAATTATTCATTTGTGTAATTTTTTATTTTAATCAAGTGGCTATATATTGACATGTGAGAGGGCCTATTGTGATAGAATTTACTACTTTTTGAGGATTCAATAATATGTTGAGGAATATTTTTAGGCTATATTTTTCTATCATTAAGGGTATTTCTATTATGAAACTTTTGTGTGAAATTTATGCTATATTGGCTATCTTTCTTTGTGGGTTTATGGGACCCTTCTACCATGACTATATGAAATGGTATGAGTGAATCTAGTCACAAATTAGTATTAGAGTATTGGTGTCGATGTGAGCACGCCTATTTGGTGTGGTTTCTCATACTAAGTGTCAAAAGTGATGGAGAGTGCTATAATAAATTAAGGTGCATGTAAAATATTAGGAAGTGTGCTATAGAAATTGCTACATTATATAAATTAAATAATCTTGTTAAGTCCATAAGAGAACTATAAATAGAACGATAATAATGAGGTATTAATGCAAGGGGCAATTTTGGATAGAGTGCAAACCAAGAGGGGTTGTGAGAGTACCAATAAAGAGAGGGAAATGAATCCTAAATGATCAATGAATTAAGGCCTCTTGCAAAGAAAACTTATGGATAGATTACCAAATGTGAGGAAATTGTTTTGAGCTATGAGAATATTTCCAAAGTTGAGGTTGTTAGAGGAGCTTTATGAGCTTCTTGATAGATAGCCAAATAGAGGTTTCTTGTAAAGGTGATTTATGAATATATTTCCAACTATTAGGAAATATTAAGTGTTTGGAAGTAGTCAACTTAATTTGATGTAGTCAACAACATATTATGAGACTAAAAAGTTGAAAAGTGGGTGTGAAAAATATATCATTGAATGTGAGGCAATGTACATAAGGAAATTGAGGAGGGATCAAGGGGTATTATTTTTTAGAAAAATCACCTAAAATGAGGCAATGCAATGTGTCATATATAATAGAGTGTGAATAGAGAGATTTGAGGAGATCACTAGGGGAATTAGAATTCCTTATCATGATAAGTGACGGAATTATTTTTTAATTAACCCTAGGATTCTAATGTAGAAGAATCCTATAGGTATAAGGATATTCTTTCATTAATTGAATTATTAATTTTTATTATATTATTTATGTGCAAGTCACTAGGGAGTTATAAAAGAGTCTATTGTATTTCATCATAAATTATTACCAAGTCTAGTAGTTTAGAAACTATATTATGCAAACATGTGGTGACATTATGTTCATGTTTCAATAGGTTTAGGAAGCTACAATATTGTGCGGTGTCTAAGTCTTGACTAGGCCAATAAATATACATGTTTTCATATGAATCAATTGTTGTGGAGTACATTATGTACAAGGGAAGCTATGAAAATAATTTCATGGGGATATTTCCTTTCATTATCACTACAATTGGTTTGGAAGTTTTTTACACTTAGTTGACTACATGCTTCATGTGGCCAAGAGATTTGTGCTACATGGTAGTTATGTATGTCATCTTTGAGGCCAAATATTACTTGATATACTTTTTTTACTTGAATATTTGATGATAATCATGGTATTGGTGTGAAAGGGGATTTTTATCTAGCTAGTACCTCACTTAGGTTCTATTCATAGTAGTTACTTAAGTTTATTTAAGATACACATAGGATAGCTATCACTTTCTATCTCAAGTCACAAGATTAAGACTAACATCATAATCTTATACAATCCTATGTCTCACTTTGGTCGATATAACTAAGGGCTTCTCTTTGTAATATTAGTTGATTGCCATTTTATCATTTACATCTTTTGATGTGAAAATGTATAAATATGTGTCACACTTTTGACCAACTTATTAGCACAAGTGAATTTAAATATTTTAACTAAAAACCAATTTTGGTCAAGCATATGATCTAGCTAGATTCATTGTAGCTAAGTTAGATATGACCATAACTTTTTCAAATTAAAGTGTTCACTAAATGAATATGTAGCACCACTTTGAAGCCAATTTACCAAAAAATAAAATTATTCAAAAAAATTGACGTTTCAAGAAATCCTACTCATGTAAATAACATTTAAAAAAATATATAAAAATACCCTTTTGTAGATCTATACATGTAGTTTTCAAATACATATAGTTTTTGATATTTTGATTAATTTTTATTTTTATTTTTTACTAAAATTAGGTTGTCAACACAAAAATATAAGCTTGATTATCTTGTTAAGACAACATACTAAATTTTATTTAAAAAAATGAAAGAAATATGGTGCACTAAGTAAAAGGTTCTATGTCAAGATTGTATATATATTTTTATATATTTTTTGGATAAATATTTAAGACAAAAGGCGATGCCCCATGACAATAGTTTTGTTTTCATTACATGAATAATTTATTATTTATTTAAAAATGTATTTATCAAAACTAAGAAAAAATAAATCCATGCACTAAAGTTCTAACTTATAAAGACACATAAAAAATGGAAGGAAAAAAGTTACTATGTAAAGAGTGAAATCTAGTTTGACTTCATTTTTCAACATTTCATCAATAGCTAAATTATAGTGCCAATTTTATAAAGAAACTATATTCAAACATTTTTTTAATTTAAAAATATATACAAGCATAAAATACACACACACACACACACAGACACACACCCACACACACATATATATATATATTGTTGAACACCCAAAATACTAAGAGGGGTGGTGAAAAATTATTCTCTTAAACCATTCAAACATCAAACATCCAATTACCAAAAAATATTAAACTGCAATAAAGAAAGAAATCATGAAACCTCAACAACACCACATAACACATAAACACCAAGATTTTTACATGAAAAACTCAAAATGGGAAAAAAATAATGATGAGGATTAGCTCACAATATATTATAACCAATTATGGTATATTTATAGAAGTGCTCACTATAGGTGGACTCACTTCCCACAAAGAAAAAGATAGAAGAGAGATGATGGCTCACAACCTAATTTGAACTGTTACAATTGCATCTTTCATATGCATGAAATAAAATTCCAATGAAGCTCAATAAATTGACTTTACAAATTCAATATAATTCAGATCTAGCACTTTTCTTTACTCTGCAATCACATCACTTCAATCTTCTACTCAAAATTCGCAACTTAAATTTGTAGTGCTCTGATAATATTCGGATGTAGGATACTTGCAACATGCACCACACATATCCAAAACATCAAAAAGATCTAACATATATATCCACTTCTAGCATAACATTAATTAGGTCAGCCTAATTAGATGTAACACTCAAAATATAATTTTGTACACGGGTATGTAGAGGATCATCATGGAAAAAACAGGCCCTTAAGTGACAAAAAAAATATAAAAATCAGAGTTAGGCAATTTGAAGTAAAATATTGAATAAGTTATCTATATTATTTCAAAAATATGTAAGAATAGAATTTGTATCAATTGAATGTAGTTTCTAAACTACTAGGTTTATTTAAAAACAAAAAAAAATCTATTTGGTGAAAATTTGAAATTTCATTGCAGTAGTACTTAAATTTTAGGGAAAAAATAAGTAGGTGTATGTCTGACCACCCTAACCACAATAAAATCATAATATTTTTTTTAATTATTTTAGATATAAGTAGAGGACTCATGTCTTGATGTGATGCATATTCTTTTGTAATTTTTTTCCAAGTAAATAATTAATTATGATTTTTTTATTACAACTTTTAAAAAATATAAAAACTGGTACGTCTAACCACCTTAACTTAGTCAAAACTTCATGAAATTCAATTTTTGTTTTTTAAATCCTATAGTATGTGAAGTATAGAGTGTGACACATATTTCAGATTCAAAAAATGTGATACTGTTTGAAAGTTATAGATGTTTTTCAATTAGCCTATCAATTAGGACTTTATTCGTAATTCAAATAGAAAATGAATAATAATAATTTATTAAATTCAAAGTAAAGCATAATTTATATTGGTGGAAAGCTGAGAAACTCCTTTAAAAACCCTTTTCGTTTCATCAATTTTGGGTAAAAAAAATGTCATCAACCACATACCCTTCACATACCCATCATATCACCACTTTTTGGCCCATCATGATCCTGCACATACCCACACATCTTTCCCCAGGTTTCAAAACTCAAAACAACTTAAAATAGGTTAGAATGGATCCATATTGGATCCCACATAAGACTACAACACTTATTTATCCTTCACATACCTTTAAACTTGTTAGGTCGACACAACACAAGACCTAATAACAAAATCCTTCAATCATGTATCCATATTTGGACACGTGGACCTCAAAACTTAATACTATCCGGAATTCACACACTACTACCATCTATCAACATCTATTAAAATTTGCAAAGCCAAAAACTTATCTATAGAGAAGTGTAGACTCTCCCATAGAAATGTACTGTACAAAGAATACATGTAATTTTCCACACCAATTTCTCTTACTCATATCTTTCGATCCGATAGCCAAAACATGATGAAAATTTGGAATTAGATACATCTAACATCCAAAAAAATAATGTTAGAATCATAGAGTGAAATCTTCATTTGCAGACCAGTGCAGACCCAAAAAATAGATTCTATATTACCTTGAATTAGAAAAATTGACACTTAGTCAATTTCCAACACAACTGACTTTCCATCCACCAACCACTTTGCAAAGATGTCCTCCACAAACACTCCAAAACCTATTAGAATCAACCAAATGATCCACATCATGATCTCCATATCCAAATACAATGTTTACATCAATGACAACATTGAAACACCTTATTATATACCTTTTCTTGTCCCTCATGCTCATGTTGCCAACAATAGCATCAATGACATTCTTCCAAAAATCTCCCCCTTTTTCATTGATGGAAACATGCCAAAAATATCTCCAAAATACTCAACAACATTCTCCCCCTTTAACATCAAGGGAAAAGGGTGCATATACCAACTATTTTGACATTCAATGGAGATCCCTTTGAGAAATGTAAGCATATATACAAACTAAAAAGATTAGTTTGAATCCCCCAGAGTCATGTACCAAAGAAAAATACCAAAAAGATGTATTGAAAACTGCTCTACATAGTCCACATATATATAGAGAATTTGAATAAAAATATTGAAATGCATGAAAAAGTGAGAAATCTGTCATCCAAAGGAGGTTAATGAATACAACTTTTGTACATGGACTTGCCATGCTTTCCTACCTTCTTCCTAATCTTTATTTTCTCTCACAAGCAATCTACACTATGTTTCAAATTTCAATAATAGCTCTTCTACTTCTTTTGGGGTGTTGGGTGTCAGATTCATCTACTTAGCTTTGTCGACACTCAAAAGGGATTTTGAAACAAGTAAGAGTTTGGGGTTGACCAAGTCCCTTATTTCTCCAAACTATAGAATGATGTGCTCTTTTTGGGATTGGAGCTAAAATATTTTTTATGGAGATCTTCTATTGCATTTCTTGTATCTACAGTTAGGTTGAGTGTTAGATCATAGGAACGTGAGGAAGTGTTGATTTGAGACTCAATGGAGTCCATCTCCTTCCTAATTCTCTATGTGGCTTCGGGCCACTTCATGCCATATCAATAAAGAGCCTTTTCCTCATCAAAACATCCTTGTGCATCCTTCATCAATTCTAAAAACTTTTAATGTGCAAGAGCACATTTATCAATAATTTCCAACATTTGATTATCATTAATTCTATTCTCAACCTCTTTCTTTGCTTCATCTTTAAGTCCAGAGGTATACACCTAAAAAAAATCAATTAACAATTTTATGTTTTCCATACCACATAGTGATGTATTTATGTTTGCACTAGGCATGGTCTCTTGTAATGATTTCACCACTTCCTCCACTAGTTCTTCACTTCTTTGTTGTGTCTCAATGATTTAATATTTTCTTCTTGATGCATGAATACATCTCCTTGTTGTAGGTTGTGAAGGGGAGAGATCTTATCCAAATCTGCATTACCCTATTACATTGGCAATTGCAACAGTTGTGATGACACATAAAGTTGGAACTTGGGATGCATACTTAATATATTCTTCAATGAA
>VDFB02000363.1:117117564-117155159 GCA_007258455.2 Sequoia sempervirens | reverse complement strand
TGTATGTATGTATGTATGTATGTATATACATGTGTGTGTGTATGTACGTAAATGTATACATACATATGTGTATGTATGTATGTATGTATATATGTGTGTGTATGTATGTATGTATGTATGTATGTATATGTATTTATGTATGTATGTATGTATGTATACATATGCATGCATATATGTATGTATATATGTACATACATACATATATTTATACATACATACATTCATACATACATATACATACATACATATACATATACATATATATATATATATGTATACATACATACATACTGTTGAATACACTAAATACTAAGAGGGGGGTGAATCAGTATTCTGCTAACAAGATTAATTGTTAACCATCCAATTAACAATCCACATCTAGCTGCAATAGTGAGCCAAAACATAAAAGAGATCATAACACATTCACACTAGAATTTTTATGTGGAAAACCCAAAGTGGGAAAAACCACAGTGAGGATTAGCTCACAATATATTATAACTGGTCATAAGATATTATAGGGCTCACTACCAGGATGCCCTATCCTTGAAAGACTCACAACCTGAATACAAAAGATGGCTTGTAGCCAAGATACAAAAGAAGTATGGCTCACTCCCAAAAGTGAATTGGTGAAGTGCCCCTATATAGTACAAAAATCAATTATGATTAAGCTCAAAAAACACCAAAAATTATGCTCTAGTTGTAGATATACAATCATTATCAGTCACTTTGCACTTTTCATTTGTTGCATCACTCACATACATATTCCATGTCACTCTCTTTCTTATGCACACACATATATACACAGTCATGTCTTCCATCATCAATTAGGTTGACCTAATTAAATGTGAACACACAAAATTCAAAATGACTTGTTAGCTCGATACAAAATTCTTTTTGGCACATAGAACAAAACGTATCATCCATACATTAGATCAGCCCATACCTAATAAGGAACACGTAAAGTATAAAAAATTCTTAACCTTGTTGGCCAAAAGAATACCAAACTTATGTCACTTAGATTACATAGTCGGGTCAACAAAGATAGCTAAAAGCTCATTTATACCTGTAACTAACACTCTTGAGCAACATATCAAAAACTCATCAAGTTTCCTTTTACTAAGAGGATTTTCAAACCAAAATATTGGATCAGCATAGACACACAGTTTACTTAGTCAGTTACCAACCAATGTTGGCATCAATGACAACAAACCCAGAGACCACCTTCTTCATTCTTCCAACAATCTCCTCCTTTGTCATTGATGGTAACATGTGCCAAAAATGAGACATGCTTCAAAACAAGATATTGTGCTCAAATCCCTCTAACATATGTGTAAACACATAACATAACATTCTTTATACATATTCTTCTCCTCTTCTCCTCTTCTCCCCCTTTGACATCAAGGACAAAGGATCGGGAAAAGATAAATAAAATAAAATTAGGAATTGGGAGCACCCTGTAACTCCTTGAGAATCTCTTCCCAAGCTAGCTTTCCATCATCGTAGACTCATTTTGCCTTGGAAATATTTTTATGCAGAGATTCTAATTCTACTAGGAATTCTTCTCCTTCTCCCAAAGTGGATGGAGCAATGTTCATCTTCTCAATTTTTTCTGCTTCCATCAATGCATTTGATATAGAGACATGTCTATACATAACCAAGTCTCTAAGCTAGGCATAACGTCTCATAGCATCTTCCTTCTTCCTTTACAGGATGAAAAATTTAATTTGAATATTTGTAATAGAAACCCACCTAACATAGTTTCTATCATCTGCAATCTTATAATCTTTGGAAGCATTGGTAAGTTGTGACTCAATTGAGTCCATTAAGTCCTTGATACCTCAAGTGACTTCCAACCACTTCATGCAGTAAACAAACAGTAGTTGGGCTTCCTCATCAAATTTTCTTACCTCTTTCAAGATTTGCAAAGCCTTTTCACATGCAATTGTACACTTGTCTTGCAAAAACAACAGTCTTTTCTCTAATAGACTCAACTCCACTTCTTTTGAAGTTTGTTCCTTGAGATTAGATGTGTACTCTTTAACTGAATCAACTATAAGCCTCAAATTTTCAATCGAAGCTAGAGATTTATCTGATGTAACACCAGGGGTTGTCTCCTATAAAGCTTTGATGGCTTCATTTATCAACTCATTTCCCTTTTGATAAGACTCTATAGCTTATTGTGTGATGGAGCTAAGAAAAGTGCCACTTAGTTTTATTTTGTCACTGGCAGTAATCTTTTTCAAGCCCACATAACTTGGTTGTGATGGCAGTTTGACTAGTTGTGGTGGAAGCATAGGTTGAAATATAGTTTTCCTTGAAATAAAACCTTTAAGGGTACTTCCAAATGATTCTCCAGATGGCTTTGATGCTTCAGGGCCTTTGTAAATTTCTCCTTTGCTCTTCTTAGCTAGAATGACTTCCTTGTCTTCCTCTTTCTTCTTTTCTTCTTCCTTTTCTTCTTTTTCTTCCTTTTCCTTTTCCTTTTCTTCTTCTTCTTTGGATGACTTTTCAAAGGACTTATCTCTATTTTCTTTCTCCCTTCTATCCTCATCATCCTTGTCATTATTCTTCTTTTTTTCCTTACTCCCTTCACTCTCATCTTTACTTTTCTCTTCCCTATTTCGGTAGATTCTTGATGTTCTTCACTCTTATCATCAGAATGATTTTAATGTTGATCATCATACCTTTTTCTAGTAGTTTCTTCTATATCAGTCAAAGGAGAAGGGGTCTCTGAAGCACCAAGTGTTTCATCAACAATCTCCAAGACTAGATTATCCATTACTTTTGCAATGGTAGCATGTTCCTATGCCTAAGCAACGTGGGACGAAGAACTGGTTCTTGCCCCATATCTCCTTGTTAATTTCCTGATTACATTTTGAGTATCTTTCCTTAATTTTTCCATATAATCATCTTCCTTAGTCATTAACATGTTAACTCTCTACTTGAATCTAAACAATGTGGAACATTCTTTTAGCATATTTATAGCTTCTATCTCCAAAAAAGTGGAATTGATGGATTTTAAAGCTTCACTTCTCTTCTTTTTTTCAACATTTAAAGCATTTTTCCTTCTAAGTACTAACTCTTTCAACACTTTTTCAATAACTTTGGACTATATGGTATCCATATTTATATTACA
The DNA here is from genome assembly GCA_007258455.2 of Sequoia sempervirens. Lineage (NCBI taxonomy): Eukaryota > Viridiplantae > Streptophyta > Pinopsida > Cupressales > Cupressaceae > Sequoia > Sequoia sempervirens. The sequence continues at coordinate 117,152,023 of VDFB02000363.1, read as the reverse complement.
AATGACTATGTACTAAACAAATGCATTTATGATAGTTTCTTTCCCTTCATCATTGACCTTATCATATAGCTCAGCAGATGGAATAAGGTCATTATCAATCATATTGTTAACCAATCCTCCTAGATCTAAGGGTGGTTGATCACTTACCGAAGGAGATCCAGGCATGTCCTCCATAGGGTCAGATGAGCCTTCTTCATTCTTCTTTGTATGTACATGAATTCAGTAAGTATCCTCCTCTTCCTTTGACTCCTCATTTGTAGAGACAACAACTCTGGTTTTGGCTTCTTCACTAGAGGTACTACCCCTTTTGTTTATTTTCAGCTATTGCTCTCCTTCTAAGCCAAGTTTGATTTCTTCCTTGACAACATCACTCAAACTTCTTTTCTTGCTCGCCTTTTATTCCACTCTTCTTCTTTCTGAAGCAACAAATGGTACAACAAGAGATATTTCCTTCTTAGATGTCCCGGTACTAGGATCGGTACGGGCAATAATATCAATAGATGCAGGAACACTTTGTTCCTTATTCTTTCCTTTCTCAATAATTAGTAGCATTGGAGGTGGAAATGTTGGAGATAGATGCTAGTGTAGCACCGGAAGATAGTCTTCTTGATTTTCTAGGTCTAGAGTGTTGTTCAACAGATTTGGATTTCCTCTCATCAAGTGCCTCCTTCAACTGTTCTATATCATCCTTAGAGTATGTTTGACCTTGGAGGAAGGCCTCAACCTTCTTTCTTCTTTTAGATTTAGTAGCCTCCAGATGTATTTTAGTATATTTCTCCTTATATGTACCATGCCTAGGAAGAGAGGGGTCCTTAGGACTATCCAACGAGATCTTAATGTACCTCTCTGCCATTCGTTCTTCAATCTCAATCCCAGAGGTTCTATCCATCAAATTCTAGGTTCTACAGCCTCAGTGATGCATTCATCTATAGATATAAGAAATGTTACCTCCTTTTCATACTTCTTCACCAAACTCCTTGGAATTCATTTGAGATCTTTCATGCATTTCATTCTGAAATACTACAAAGAAAGCAATCAGGGCATTGTTATGTGCCCTAAAATCTCCTAGACTACGCAGATGGTCAAAAATCTGATGAGCAACAGGTCTAATGTTATCCCATATTATGCCTTCTCTTTGTGGTAACTCCTTCAAGAAATAGAAGCAAGCAAACAACTAAAGTGCCAAATTTAAAAACATGCTTCTTTGCCTTTTTCATACTCAGGTTCTCCATAAGTTGCAACCTAAGCAACTCACAAAGATCAAAATATTTTCCATTCACCACCATTTCATAACCAGTGTGAATTGTTGTAGTCGATACTAAATTTACTCAATTAGTGAAATAGATTTTCTGCCCAATCATGATGGCAGAATACTTGACGACAGGGTTTACAATAGACTTTTTAGTTAAAGCTCTTTCGTCAAACTTAGCACCAATCATCCTTGTGACTTCATCATTTTTCACTTCCTTTAGAACTAGAATGGTACCAATATCACAAAGACTAGTCACAGCTTGAATTTCCTCCTTGTTGATAATCCCTACATCATTTTCCCACACAAATTTGCTATGAACCGTGTTGAGGGACATTCTAACAAACTTCACCTCACTCTCACTAGAAAATTTTGGAAACCAGTTCCAAACGTTCAACATCATTCGAACTAGGTTTTCATATTATACCTTAAGCAGTAGATCATCTCCAGTCAACTCATTGTCCCACAAATCCTTCAACTCCTAGTGATTGAATTCTTCCAATTTCCCATGAATTTATGTTCTTGGGTATTCAGTGGGTAGCACATGGCTTGGAATGTGCAAGAACACACCCATGGGGTCATTTTCATACACTTCCATGAAAATATTCTAAATCTTGGTTGGGGTATCTTAGAGATTTCCACAACCTTAGGAGTGACCATATTCCCCAAACAATATTGAAAATGCTTAACAAAAAGTCCCTTCAACTTTAAAATCCACAGAATTCAGATAATAGAGAATACCTTTTCTGCTTGTCGAGAACTAGGGTTTCGATGTACGATGCTCTAAATCACCTTCAGTCTCACTTCATCTTGCACTACTTCTTCCAAATTGCGCAAATGTACTTTTCCTTAACTTAGTCTCTTACTTTATTGCTTACAAATTTATCCCTAATTCATATTTATTTCTTTTCAACTTTAAAGCTACCAACTACTTTATGAAACACACTGAAAACCAAGAAAAGTTTCACAATTCTCCGGATCTGCTTATTTTCTACCAGAAATTTCTCCAAAGCCTTCAAAGTAATGAATCACATCACATATCCTTGTATCACCACTTGACACCTCATATATCGGGGGATTTTTAGATTTTTTGTGGCAGCTCCCTCTAAAACCATTACTATGTTTTGTTCTTGGAAGAGGTATCTATACCGAATGCAGATACAAGAGTGTTTGATTCATCATTTTTCAAAGGTTCTTCCTTCTTCCAATTTTTTACCATTTCTTTCCTTACTTCGGCAGGATCTACTTTGTTCACAGACTTGTTCTTCTATTCTAGATTAGGTTTCTTCCCAATTTTGCTTCTACAAAATTTTGAGATATGTCTTGGTTTGTTGTAGGTATAGCACACAACATATCTTTGATCATACTGATTTTCATTCATCCTTGCTCTACATTGATTAGCCTTGTGTCCAAAGATATTGCATGTGTAACAGTAGCCTTGAAAATATTGAATCCTTCTACCAATATTAAATCTTTTCATCATTATTTGGCTTCTACTTTCAATAGCTCTATGTCCAAACTTATTGCAAACATAGCATTTTCTAGTAAAGAATCCAACATTCTGACTCAAATTCTATTCTGGTTCATCCTACTTCTGCATTTTGTTGCTCTATGACTGAATTTATTGCATGAAAAACAAAAGCAATTAAAAGATGGGTACCTTTGAGCATTAGGCTGTCGAATAGGAATCCTTCTGGTATTGCTCCTTTGGTTCTTGATTTGATGAAAGTTTCCTTGAATCTTCTTCTAATTTTCCACTTTGCTAGAAATAGGTTTTGTCTTTGAGCTTTTTCCTTCTTTAAGTCCTAGACCACCTTTATCCTTAGAATGTTTATGAGAAGTAATCAACTCATCAAGCCTTGTCGAGCTAGTTTTGAATCTTTCTTCATGATCTTTTGCTTTTTCTAGCTCTTAGGGTTACCACTTCTTGTTCAAGCTTTGTGCATTCATCAATTTTATTTTGAATCTCAAATTTTTGGCATTCCTCAATTCGCTTCTTCTCTTCTACTTGCACCTTCAATCTAGTAATGTCTTCATTATCCTTTTTCAATTAATCATTAACTTCCATGTGCCTCTCCTTGAACTTTTTTATCTACTGTCTTAGCTTCTTGATACATTCATTTGCTTCCTTTAGGTTTCCTTCTAGAGTTTCCTTCTCATCTTCACTTTTATCCAATTCTTCAAGAGTAGCATTGATTTTCTCAAATACAAAGTTTTCTTTTGAAGGAGCAAGATAGCTTTTGTTAGCCATGTATTCAAATTATGGGACCTTCCTCAAGCTATAAGACTTTTTTAGAGGAACCAAGCTCTAATACCAATTGTTGAATACACTGAATACAGAGAGGGGGGGTGAATCAATATTCTACTAACAAGATTAATTATTAACCATCCAATTAACAATCCACATCTAGTTGCAATACTAAGCCAAAACATACAAGAGATCATAAAATATTGACACCTAGATTTTTACGTGGAAAACCTAAATTGGGAAAAATAACGGTGAGGATTATCTCACAATATATTATAATCAGTCATAAGATATTACAGGGCTCACTGCCAGGACACACTATCCTTGAAAGGCTCACAACCTGAATACAAAAGATGGCTTGTAGCCAGGATGCAAAAAGAGGTATGACTCACTGCCAAAAGTGAATTGATGAAGTGCACCTACGCAGTGTAGAAATTAGTTCTAATTAAGCTCAAAAAACACCAAAATTTCACTCTAGCAGCAGATATACAATTATTATCTATCACTTTTCACTATTTCATTTATCACATCACTCGCATACATATTCCATGTCACTCTCTCTCTTATACACACATATATACACAGTCATGTCTTCCATCATCAATTAGGTCGGCCTAATTGAATGTGAACAAACAAAATTCAAAATGACTTGTCAGCTCAATACAAAATTCCTTTTAGCACTCAGAAAAAAATGTGTCATCCATACATTAGGTCAACCCAGACCTAATAAGGAACACACAAAGTACAAACAATTCTTAACCTTGTCGGCCAAAATAATATTGAAATTTTGTCACTTGGATTACACAACCAAATCAACAAAGATAGTTGAAAGCTCATTTATACCTATAACTGACACTCTTGAGCAACATATCAAAAATTCATATAGTTTCCTTTTACTGAGAGGATTTCCAGACCAAAATACTGGATCAACATAGACACACAATTTACTTAGTCAATTACCAGCCAATGTTGGCATCAATGACAACAAACCCAGAGGTCACCTTATTCATTCTTCCAACACATACAGATATGTATACATACATACATACACATATGTGTGGACAAAGATTTTGGCACACTAATGTTCTCTAATACTTCTAGGGTTTTTCACCTAAAAGGAGAGAGATGGGCCAAAATGGGAAATGTCCCCACTCAAGATTAATGCAAATATGAATGAAATATGCATAAATGTAATTTCCTAGATGCAATAAACTGATAAAAGATATTGATTACTAATGCAAAACTAATAAAATGTAAAATGTTTGAAAACACAATGTTACATGCAAACATAAACTAAATGACCTAGAAATGACCATGAAATAAAACATAAAACTATAAAAATAAAGAGGTGCACCTAGAAATGTGTTGCAGATTAGAATGGAGATTGGAAATGTTGTTGATTCTGAAATTTTGATCTACTAGGACACTTACGCCATTCTAGGTGACTTAGTCCCAAATCTGGAAAGCTGCACCCGATCCCATTTCAGCCAAATGGGTATCCAAATATACATAAAACTCTAAAAAACATGTGTAGTGGGACTAATTCACCACTAATGGTGACTTAGTCCACTTTGGCTTTTCTAAAAATCCAAAATTTGAATCGGAAGCCCTCAGTCTGCACTTCAATTCTTGACAAGTGGTCACCTCCGAAACTCTAATTTCCAGCACTGTAATTAACTTTTTGTGGATATTTTGGTTTTGCAAACAAGGAGATGTCTTCAACAACTTTGCAACTTATCCTTCAATGATCATCAAATCTTCAAAGTACCTAAATCTGCAAACACACAAAGAAAGAGAAAGAAATGGTGAATGTTAGGGCATGGTGGTTTGCCTTGGTCAAACCCCTTTTAGGTAATTAAACCAAAATGAAGAAATAATGTAATGAAGCATGAAGAAATGGAGTTAGAGACTTTTCATGATGATAGATGTTGATTTTCTGCAACAATAGATGAAGAATTTTCCCTTGAATGTCTGAAAAGGCTATCTTGATGACTTGAAATGTCAAAACCCTAGCTTGCTTGACTTAAGAACATGATGAATGATGGATGAATTATGAATTGATTATGAATTAGGGTTAAGAAGCTTGTATTTATAGGAAATCCACCTAATTTTCCCATTAATTTGATCCCCAAGGTCGACATGAAGAAAAATAAACTTAAAATCCATTTTTTCTTCTAGAACCTCGAAAATAGCCCAAATGGGACTAAGTCACCAAGTGGGTGACTTAGTCCCAAGTAACCTGATGGGATTAATTTTTCCATGGGAGACTTGGTCCCACAAGGGCTTTTTTTTCTGCGAATTTGTCGGGGAATGAAGAAAATATGCTTTATTAGCAAATCATAATAAATCTCACTGTCCTATACACATAGGTAAATATTTTACAAGAACTTTTAAGATGAATATGATTGAGGGTATTGACAAAGCAGTAGATACAAGAGTTAATGTACCCAATTCTAGTCAACCCATACTGAGGGTGTAGGATAAGCTAATGGGGGAAACTCATGTATTAACCTATATTTATCATTAGGAAAATTGTTGCAAAATTTAGTGACAATGTTGTTCCATTTTAAAACAATTTTAGTTTTATGTATATAAGCATATTAATCCAAGTATGTAGATGTTGAAGATGTAAGGAAGTTAAGGTAGCAAAACAACTTCCTACACTAATTTTGAGAGGATAAAAATGCAAAACTTTATAGATCTTTAATAGTTACAAAAAATTAAACACAAATAAACACAAATATCATGCATACCACAACACAATGATTTACGTGGGGAAAACCATTTCGACAGAAAAATCCCACACTCCGAAAGCTGCCCAATATATTATTCAAAAATCAAAAGATTGCAATATACTTGCAGAGTAAGATTCTTACAGGAGTATCACCACCAGAGATCAAGAGACAACACGACCTCTATCAAACTCTCAAAATACACACCCATCTACATACATCCCAACCACTTATAACAAGCTTTTTGGAACCTTCTAGAATTAGGGTTTTACAAGGTCATTTTTCATTTGACGTGTTAACAAAAAACCTTGATGTGTTAATAGGAAAAAACCTTTATGTGTTAGCGAGAAAAAACCTTGACATGTTAATGAGAGAAAACCTTAACATGTCAATGAAAAATAATAATTGTGGCGATGCCCTGAACCCCATATCTTGCTACGAGTGTACAACATTTGCATGATCAGTCGCCACATACCAACATACATCCTATCAACAATAAACTATATATAATTGCAAGGTTGAGACACATTTTCCCAACACTTGATTGTGAAAATTGGTTTCCATCTTCAAGAGGTTCAGAAGATTTTAACAACTTTCATGTGCGCAGTCAACCTTGGTAGCAGATGGTTCATGAAATGATTCAAGAGAAATATTCTAGAACTCATTATTATCAAAGGATAGTGAGGCATAACTTAAAGAAGTCACTCATTGAAAAATTCAGAAGGGAGAGACATTGTTCACAGTATAATGATGAGATGAGACTATAAAAAGATCATGTAAAAGACAATATTTGAGATCAAAAGTGTAGGGGTTGTAGACCTATTTATGGTGTTTCCATGGCAGCACATAGTAGCATTCGGTGCTGGTGCTAATCAAAAAGTCTATAATAGACAGGGGCAGGTACCTTTTCTTCATGCCAAGAGGTATTAAAATATTAAATCATATGGATCTTAAGTGATAGAATCTTTTTTAAGCACCATATGGAGGTTCATTGAAGGAGAATGACAGTAATAATTTTTTTTGATACAAAAAGGGTGTCCCCACAACCCAACCCAGCAGCCCATATCATGGGTACCTGGGGCGACACTAGTCCCCTGCAGGTGATAAGAATTTATTGATGTAATGATTTTTATACAATATATTTTTGGTCTATAAGAAATCTATAAATTGTGCACAGGAAAGAGGAAAAATTAGAGATTTTCAATATACATCTCAAACTTCATTACCAAAATAGAGGATTGCAGGAAAGTGATAGGCAATTGATCCAAGTGGGATATCATTCAAAAATAATAATAACTATTTTTTATGCTCATATAGAGGAAGTAGCTTCTCTAAAATCTTTATAAAAACAAAACTATTAAGTAGTCTTTTAAGTGTATCATTCCTAAATAAAATATTCTTCTAGTTTATTTCTTCATGATATATTTCTTGTACCATTTAATTTTATTATGAAGTATGGACAAGTTAAAACTAATTCATTTATGTTCAAGACCTATTTTGCAATCTAGGTGGTGTTTAAAAATTAGGGGTTGTATCTTGTTTAAAAATTAATGGTGGATAATTTACTAATACCCTCATTTTTTATATGTAATAGTTTTCAAACACTCACCCTTAGCTCTTCCACTTGAACATGCAAAAATGGGGCGGGTCCCCCTTTTTTTTACTTTTATAATCTTTGGTTCTAGTCAAAAAGTATTTGATTGGAAGGGCTTTGGTCGAAAACCTACTGGCCAAATATGTACTACCACATCGATGCCATGTCACTGTCGCGTGGTTTCGGCCGAAAAATTCTTGGCCTAACACTTTTTGACTGGAAATGGTTCGCTCAAAACCCTTTAGTTGGTTGAAAGTGTGACACAACTTTGTGCTTTTACCCATGCATGATCGAGTTTTGTCAAATTATCAGGGATCGAGTCTATACCCTATTTTTTGATAATATATCTTTAATGGGTTTTCTAACCCTCGACTTCACCTAAGTTGGTGGCAATCGATTGTGAAACTGTTTAGGGAAATGGACCCTAGCAAGGGTTGTGTACTCACTCCTATAGTTTATAACTCAAAGAATAGGGGACATGTGATGCATTTAAGTAGAGAATTGAGTTTAGCATGTTTTAGTGTCATGGGGTTATGATTGTGACTAAGGTAGAGTCAGCTTTTGAAAACTAGTGGATATACCCTTTGTTGATCAGTCAAATGAGTTGGAGGAAACTCAAGTTGTCAAACTATGGAGCCTCTGCGATGCGTGTATGTAGGCAAGGCCATCAAGCGATGATCCCCTAAGGCATAGGTTTGGCTTTAGGGCTTGCCCTCAGGTGGTTTATTTTTGTTTTACCGTTCTCTCCTAATGATATGTGTACTTTATCTTTCCTTACAAATCTAATCATAAACTAATATCTGATTTATGATCTAGTTATATTAATGATATGGCTAATCTCTAGGACCGTGTATTTAACCCCTTTGATCTTAAGGTTGTGCATCTAGTCGTGCAGATACTTGCAGGTACAGGTATTGGGAGCAAAGAAATTGTAATGTGATGGAATGCAAGAGACATTGGAGTAAGTAAGAGGTATGATATGCTGATCTAAAAGAAGTAGACATTATTAAAAAAAAAAAAAAGACTCATTGCTACCTTTACTCCTAACTAAATGATATCATTGACTGTTGCTTGAAGTAGTGTATTATGTTATTGTTTAAAAAAAAAAAAAATTGCAAATTAGTTAGTTTGTTGTAGATTAGATAGGTTGTTTTGTATCCATTAAGCGTGTAAAATGTGCACATTACATGTACCCCTGCTCATAAATGTTTGGGGTAAGCAAAGCCACCAATAATTAACAGAGCATGAAAGAAATTAATGCAAGCCAGAACGAACACACACAACAACGCTACCACACCAAAGGAAACAAATGCAAAAAAAATAAAAAGGATGTACGAGACACCCACACCCAAAGTTGCAAATGCTTCAATCGCCTTCCACGCATGCCCATAAACCCTATCTCTTTGAAAAATCCATAGGATTTTGGCTTTGTGATTTCCTCACACAAACTTCTTTTGAGTAGTAAGATTTCAATTAAAAAGCATATAAAATAACATTGATATTTATTGATGACTTCTCGAATGATGTATTTAAGATATCTATACTAACATGCCTATCTTTAAAATAACATATGTAAGAAATGTTAGCAACATCATCCTTTATGCACTTATAGCTTTTATTAGATTTATAATTTAAAAAAAAAAGCATAAACCTCGAGAATGATATTCCTCAACATTTTTACATAATTTTTAAAAAATATATATAGAAGAAAATACCAATAATTGTTATAACTAACTTAAACATTTTTTTACATAACTTTACTAACTTAATATTTTTACATAATTTTTTTAAAATATTAACAACATCATTCTTGACGCACTTATAGTTTTTATTAGATTTATAATTTAAGAAAAGAAAAAAAACATAGACCCTGAAAATGATATCCATCAACATTTTTATAACTAACTTCACACACCCTAAACTCTTAATTAACTTATGTTAGATTTTTCAATTAGCTTTCTCCCATATTCTTGTGGCTAAACATTTGCTCCTTGGAAGTTTATGTCGGTCGTTGGTAGTTAAACGGATCTTTCAATTTACAATTATCAAATCAAGAAGCAAATGGCCGACACTGAGTGTCAAGTGGCTTAAATGGCTTTCAACGCTTTCTGTGGGCAATAAAAGCCTTGTTACTGTTTGTACATCAAACTTATTTTCATCTTTAATGTCATCTGTCATAGCCTCGACATTTGTATCACCGATCATTTCGTCTACTTCTTTCAACTACATTTCTTCTGTTTGTACTACTGAATTGTTCAGTTGTGTGAAAAGTAATGGCCGAGACAAAACTGGTAGAGCAGGAGGATCGTGGGCTCTTTTGACTGTTTGGGAAGAAGAAATAATCCCACCACGGTGATGGGAAAACAAGCCAGGAGGATTTGACGAAAAAACATCATCTCACAAACAGCTCTTCTTCTCCACTAGTTATCTTAATTGAAAATCAAACAAAATTCTTGCAAGATCAATAAATAACACCCTTAATTGATTGGAATTTTATCATGTGAAAAAGTAATGATAGAAGAAAAACCATCATGGAGTAATGACCATAAGTTTATTTGTAGAGTCATGTATTTTGATCTAAGAGCAAATGAAAGACCTTCACCATTATAGACACTTTCAACATAATTCTATTAGAAATCAAATTTTGTTGAGTGTATACATTGACATCATAAACAATAAGAAGCGATCAGACCAAGATCATGCATTGGACAATTTTAAAAGAAAGAATATCTCTCAATCCTTAACTCTAAACCAAAAATTTCGACAAAAACTTGTACTTCAATATCCAATAACTGTTTCTAAATTTGATATAAAACTCTTTTTCTAAATGCCAATCTTGTGGTTAAACGTTTTCTCTTTCACCGTCCATGTTGGTCGGCGGTGGCTAAGAGGACCTTCCAGTTACAATTACCAGATGACCGACACTGACTTTAAAGTGGCTTAAATGGCCTTTTAACATTTTCTGTGGGCATTAAAAGCCTTATCCCCATCTGTACATCAAATTTATTTTCATCTTTAAAGTTATCTGTCATAGGGTCTACAATTGTATCACCGACCATAGATACGAACAGAAGCATCCAAAGCCCGTCCTCCATGCCCGCCCAAGCCTATAAAACCACCTTTGCCTCCACCCATTTCATCAACTTCTTTCACTGCATTCTTCTGTTTGTACTGTTGATTTGTTAAGTTGTGTGACAAGTAATGGCGGAGCAGCAGGATCGTGGGCTGTTTGGTTTGTTTGGGAAGAAGAAAGAAGAGGAAACACATGAGCACAAAGAAGAGGAACCCAAACATCACGGTGAAGGTGATGGGAAAACACACCAAGGAGGTTTGATGGGAAAACTCCATCGCTCAAACAGTTCTTCATCTACCTCTGTAACTTCTCTTTATTCCCTTTGCCCATTCTCTTTAATTTCAGTTTTGCATGTTTTACTTTTATGGGTGTAATGGACGTATCTCTTTATGTGCAGTCTAGCGATGAGGAAGGAGGAGAGAAAGGAGAGAAGAAGAAGAAAAAGAAAGGTGGGCTGAAGAGCAAGATCAAAGAAAAGCTTCCTGGAGAGCATGAGAAGAAAGGAGGGGAAGATGATAAAGAGAAGAAAGAGGGATTGATGGAGAAGATAAAGGAGAAGCTTCCAGGACACCATAGCAAGGATGAAGAGAAAGTGGAATGATCACCAGTCGTTTTCATACGTGTTTGTTTTGATGTTTGTACTGTATTTGGATTTCCTGTAGTTAATGAGTAGTGGACTACAATACTTGTGTTCTTAAACAATCCATTTCCCTTTCGTGCAAGTGTTCTCTACTGTAAGTTTACTTACAGATGTAATCGCAGTAGATTTTAAATACGTTGTTTCGTTAGTTTTCCATTGCTAGTTTGTGTTGGAAATAAATTTAATATTATTTAGATAATGTGTGAAATAAAGTGGAATAGTGGGTCTATAATAAGGAATAGATGAAAAATTAGTGTGTTTTTTAATGGGTTCTTGATGTATAAATATTGTTGGTTTAGTATTTAGTTAAAGCAATCAATGATGTAATTTATGAGAGTCTTTTTTTATACTTGTAATTTTTAATAGATCATTTAAGAATCTTTTAATCTATTATCATGATATAAAAATGTAAAGATGTCTATTCTACTATTGATTTTTGAATTGAATAGCTTCAATTTGTTGAAAGTATTGATCCTGTGTACTGTACTTATGAAAATATTATGAACAATATAGTCAAAAACTTTAAAATAAAATTTATTCATCATAATGCAATTATATTGCACTAAATTACACACTAAGCTCTACTTCCAATCTAGGGGGTCACATATAGTCAAACAGGCATTAATCTCACCACCCTTGCATCTTTTTTATTATCTAAAACTATGTCTAAATAAATTATTTTCTAGATCTAGCATTAGAATCAAATGTTGACACTTGATTAAACCTAAAACAATAAGACATGTAAGAAGTGGGATTACAACAATAATAATTTTCAATGTTGGTGCCATATGAATGTAGACTACATTTTAGTATGAATTGTGGATAAGAGAAAAAGAGATCTTGAGTTTAGGAGCAACAAAATAGACACATTGAAGGGTGTCAAGATTGGCAAAACCTATCTCATTGATAGATGGGCTAGTTGGACTAGATGGAAATGCACTCATCTTAACAAATGTATTCATTTCATAGTAAAAATACAAGTTTGCTTGCAGTGAACGTGGAAAATCATAGCTTCAATTTATTTATAGGAATATACTTGATAAGGTCTACCTGAGGAGGCACATATTTTACAATTAATTTGAACAAATTCTTTCTCATGTGTGCAGAAAGTGTCTTTGTAAATTATTCTATGAAATGGGCAAGATGAATTTTTTTTGGGATATGTATAGATGGACATAGATTTTATATTTATTTATTCAAATTAATTAAATTACTTTTTCACATGGTAGAGATTGAGTATCAATATTTATTCAATTAAAAGTTGAATTATATTATGACATGGAACATGTGTACAAGGTCTCATCTCAATTCATGTTAGATCATTTGTATATATGTAGATTTAAATTCTAAAATTTTAAATTGACCTCTATTCACGCCATATTTACAAGTTAGTGTCAACCAACCTAGTGCATGCTTGTATTGAATTTTGTGTTGTGTTATATTTAAATACTTTTTTTTTTCATTTGAAAACAAGTGGAAAATCACCTTGGATAATCTATGAATCATTAAAAAATATCTATCATGGAATATTTATGAGAACATTATAAAAGCATTATCAATTTATTACATCGACTTATTTCATGTTAAATCCCTTACACATTTGCTTCTTGTTCCCAATCCTTATTCATAAGCCTCCAACTAAAAATATATTCAAATAATAAATTAAAAAATTTAAACCATCATCTTTATATATAACTATTTCTAAGCCTCATTGTTTTTAAATAAATGTCAATCCTTGATAAATAATTGATCCATATATCTTTCTACCAAATAAAAATATCAGCAGATCATAAGCCTCTAATTAAAAATCTATTTGAATAATAAATTAAAAAATTATATCATCCTTTTTATATGTCTATTTCTGAACTCTCATTATATTTAAATAAATTAGTAAATAATTTTTCTATTTATCTTTCAACTAGTCAAATGACAAGACCATGATATATAATTTCAAATAATAATTACATATTTTACTATTTAATGGTTATTAATTCAACTTTTTAGGAGGCAAAAATAAGTGTAAGATTGACAAAGCTAATTTCTTGTTAGAATTGCCTAGAGTGGCTCAAATTTCGGGCCAACGTATTGTATTGAATGGTGTACATCCACTCCAAGCTTTCAAGAATAGATAAATTTTAACTACTCAAACCAGCCAAAGCATGGCCAACATAAAGAAATCTGTTCAAAAGTCACAGACGTATGATTATACTGTACGACGTTCTACATGTAAAGCACCAGTGCAAATGAGTGGCAAGTAATTGTGCTATTCTCTGCAACAACATATGGAAAGAATTGCAAGACCCTGCATGGCGATTATAGTAGCGATATAAGCTCTTCCCATTTTATTCTAGATTGTGGATTTGAAAGTTGTTTGTAATGATAGTGATAAAGTTGTAAATGTCTCCCTGCAAAGTAAAGGGTTCTCTACACTTTTGAGCTTTTTGTTGTCAAGTGGAGGGGTCTTTATTGTCAAGTGGAGGGGTCTTTATTGTAAGAGTTATAGTGAACTCTATAGAAGTCAAGGATCATTCACAATCCAAAAATGGATATAGTATATTGGGATGGTACATTGTGTGCACTGAGGAAACTTTTGTATGTAGGGTAAGGGTGAGACCTATAATAATATAAGATTATGTAGTATGCATTTTAATCTTCTGAATTAAGACAAAAAACTAAGTTCCTTAAGTAAAATTAACTAGAATAGTGTGAAAAGATCTTAGAAGAAATTGGATATGTAAAATATTGCATTCACACCAACACCCTCTTAAGTGTAACTTATGGAGAACGAAAAAACATAAAAATATGAAAGGATAGATCTTGACTATAAAACTATGTTAGGTGCTCATGTACAAAGAATTTCTCATGAATGGAGTAAATGAGAAAATTTCATAGGGAAAACCCTCTCTCCAAAAGAGAAAAAAAGAAAAGAAAACATGTGCAAGTGAATGAAAGACAAAGGACTCAACATGACCTTGTAAGGACTACTCCCATCACTAATGTACAATACAATTTATGATATCCTACAATGATGGTGGATGCTCAACAAAGGATAATAATTAAGATCCAAGAACATCAAACAACTGTCCTCCTCTTATGAAGAAATAAATCCAAAGGTGTATGTAGGATGACTTCCTGTTTCAAAAAGGAATGTGAGGGAAGAAAGATCAAGATGTATGATGTCTCTAAACTCGACTCAAGTTTTGCATTTTTGTATTAAAGGATGCAACAATCAAATCAGAACTCCAAGCCTAATCAATGAAGAATGTGATAAAGACAAGACTATATGTAGAAATTGATGTAGAATAAAACCCAAAGATGATGATGATGATAGAACAATAGTTGTGGTGTAACTATCATCAAAGAGGAGATGAATGAATTTAATACTATTTGTTAAGTTTGCAAGAAGGGATTCAAAAAATAAACGTACAATATTTTTCAAGTACTGATCCCAAGTTGTATTTAGAAAATGATTTCTTCCCTACTATAAAGAATCGCTAAAAGCCATGGATTTATCAACACTACACTTTGATGAAGCAACAAGTGATGGAGGAATGTCCTCAACCATGAATAGTGATGAGCACACGATGATACTAAGAGGGGGTGTGAATCAATATCTAACAATCTTTTACTTTTCAAAACTTAACCAATCACAATGAAAAAATTCAAGTAAGATCTAGATTTTATGAACACAATGACAACATCAATTTATGTGGAAACCCTTATGAGAGAAAACCATGGAAAAATATTGCTTATATTGTAGACTAATCTTCTTCTTGTAGGCTCTAACCTACTAGAGACTCCAATATCGACTTGAAAAAATTATAGGCTCCAACCTATTGGAGGCTTCAACCACCACTCAACTGAACTCCAACCCTGCAAGAGGCTTCAACCTCGATTTGATAGGCTCCAACCTATTTGGAGGCTTCAACCCCCACACAAACTAAGCTTCAACCCAGTAAGAGGCTCCAAATTATTTAATTCTTCAATGTTGATATGATTAAATCCTTCACCAAATCTAACACAAACACAAATCTGATCCAACTACAACTTCTCTTTCTTCTCAAATCTGAACACACACCATGAAGTATCCTTGATCACATTTCACACAATAAAATTTTCTCACACATCTGATCACAAATTAAAAATTTGATCCACACTAAAATGTCAACATTCCTTCCTTAATATGATCACTATCATGCACAATGTCTCTCACAAATTTGATCTAATCTATGCACCAAATTTCACAAAATTGATCATAATCATGGCAATATTTTCACATAATTTCCTACCT
The DNA here is from genome assembly GCA_007258455.2 of Sequoia sempervirens. Lineage (NCBI taxonomy): Eukaryota > Viridiplantae > Streptophyta > Pinopsida > Cupressales > Cupressaceae > Sequoia > Sequoia sempervirens. Next base: position 117,136,196 of record VDFB02000363.1, on the reverse strand, counting down.
TACCATCTATTCAAATTTACTTCACAATTTTCTCTTATTCTTCACATATGTTTGCTTTTATCATTCATATATGGGTTGAATATGCACTCAAAAATAAATCTGAGTTACACTTCATATTTTTACCCTTTTTATCTCCTTTTAATCTACTCTAATAATTAAAAAAATAAAATCATTGAATTGCTTGTTACTTTTTTCTCTCAAACCATCATCTATTTATATATTTTTCACACATCTTCCAAAGAGAGGTGACTTCACTCATTGGACAAACCTGATTATAAGGATGCAACTCTTGTTAACTACATCACTTTTCATTGTATTCTTTAAATGGGATGATTTTTTTCTTATACATGAGTGCACATCTTAGGGGGGCGACCCCATTAACTTTATTTAATCCCTTATTTTTACACTTATAAACCATTTCCTTTACAATAATTATATCGTTGCTCATGGAGAATATTAATTGTTGCACTTCTTGTTTGGCTTGGTAAATGAGAAGTAATTCAAATACCTTTTTGATAAAATAATTTAATTTAACTTGGCAAAAGCATAGTCGACCACCCTTAGAGATAATAATGTAATTTGATCTTGCAAAAGTATAGTTGGCCATTTTGACAATAGAATTAATGTCTCATTTATGAAGTAAACCCAACACTGCCAATGTATATAATGTATGCTTCTCATATATTTGTTGCCTTGAGGATGATCTCACTCCATATCAATGAATACTTACATATTATTCACTATTTTGTATCAATGAATACACTTTCTCCATTATGTATAAATCTTTAATTTAAACATTGATTTCTCTAAATCGATCAAGTCCAAATATCCAGTAGTGTATAATAGATAGCCTCTTAATGTTTGACTTATTATAACAAGCCATTTCTCTTTACCTTGATATTAATTACTTCATTTATAACATTGTGCCTTTGACATCAATGACTATATGTCTTCTCCCCTTTGACATCATTGACAATATTTCCAACAAATGGGGTATTGAAAGGAGGAGAACTTGTTTCAATATTAACCACCTACAAATGGATTTGAACCAAGGAATAATCACTCTTAGATGGATATTTAATATTTTCGTACAACTTTCAAATGATGATCCAAGTAGTGAAAGGACACTTAGTGTGCTCAATTTAATCTAGAATATCCTTAAAAAATAATAAGAAAAATTAATCTATAGAACCTAATATTTTTGTTTAATCATTCAAGTCTCTCCCATGAGTCACTTAGCTTGGGAACATCTAGTGAGATAAAGTACAAGATTGTTCATAATGTAATCATTCACTATCCCCTTTTTCTAAGATAAAAGGTTCTTACATAATAAAAAAATGATGGAAACCATAATTGATTATTAACTCCTTGATAAAGGAACTTTATTAGTTCTTAACTATAATAACCCAAGACAAAATAAGCAACCAACCCATCCAAGTAAGAAAAAAAGGGCCACTTTGATGCAATTTCTTTAAAATATAAACTGAGGTATATCTAATCGAAATTCAAAATCTAGAAATAATAAATACTTCCAGTATAATATTTGGAGAAAACAAGTAGATGGTTGTGAAGTGCTTGAAAATAACTATTTGACACCTATAAGAAGTAAAAAATTGGACTCCATAGTTGAAATTTATGGCTCTAAAAAAAGGTCATTTAAATATCATAAGAAGGAACTCTTGTCACTATTGGGGTGGCTACAAAATTTTGTGGCATAGTCTAAATTGAGAAATCATGGGAAAATATTATGGGTTGATGATGAGAGAGAAAAAATCACTAATGGAGCAACCTTAAGGTTGAGGTGACCATGCCTAGGTAAAGGATATCCTTTATTGGAATGCAAACTTAAGCCCCCTCTAATTGGAAATACATACCTATTGGAGGATATGACCAAAGAATCTAGCCTAGTTTTATAAAACTTTGTGACTTAGGTGCTAGTTTCCAATATAATTGATGATAGATGGTCACCAGAACCCTCAGCACATGATGATGAGTAATTTCCACAATTGCGTACAATCCTAGCACACATGTGAGACACTCATTATATGATTCTCATAGAGCTAGAAAAAGGATTGCATAATTTAATATAGACCAGCTATACCTTGTAACCCATTAAAAAAGTTAAAGAAGTATATCATACTTATGATGATGTAGAAAGTTACACAAATAATATTCTATAAAACAAAATATAGATCTAATGTAGTCTATTTTATTAAAATTATGGATTGTACACCTACACTATATGGATATGTATAGATTCTATATGGTCAAAAAAATTAAGGTGCCCCAAAATGGCTAAATCTATAACTCACCCAATCCCTATTATGTTTATGCTTTAAAAATAGATACATATTATGTTTGAGAGATCATGCACATGGACATTATGTTTATGTTTCAGAGACTCTAGACATATTTATATCATGGATATTTGTGTTAATGTTTATATTTCACAAATAGACATGCATGTTTATGTTTGATATATATCATCTGACATTTGTGTTTATTAACTTATGTTTCAGAGATCTATACATGTTTATATACATAAATTTGAGATATCATCCAAACATAACTTGTGTTTATGTTTATGTTCCAACTTGATATCTACATATGATTCATGATTTGGTTATACATACATACATACATACATACATACATACATACATGCATGCATGCATGCATACATCCATATATAATACGTGTTATTAGTTTTCATTCAATATAAACATTTTATATGTACTTAATGTGATTTGATTAAAATACATGTACATGATGCACGATGACATGTGGTAAATCATAGAAAGGATTATATATATTGTAATTTCATTCAATACATACTAGATTTTTTAGTGATTTAATCAGTAAATAATAATTAAACAAAATGTGCACATGTAAATTAGATTTGATATATTATAATTATTTAAGTAATCATGCACTTTATATTATCAATTATACATGGTACAACAAACAACTGTAGAAGTGTATATATCATCATGTTTTCTTCATTCAAAACATAGACTTGAAACTAAATTGTATTTAACCTTTTGGATGTATATAATAATTTATAAAGCTAGCTAAATCAACTTAAACAAATACACTTGTAAATTGATAAATTAGCTTTTGATAACTAGAATGCAAGAAATTATAACTAAGAAATGGAAATTCAAATTCAATTAAATATAGGTAATGGATGGATAGCCTTGACTAAGGTAAGAATTTGGAAAAACTAATTTAAAATTAAAATGATTAAATATGAAAAAGTTGAGAAATAAATACTAACACTAGGTTTGTATATTCTTGTACAATTTGGTGAAGGGTGAATAAAAGGAAAATAAATGATGATAATGCTTCTATATTTCATTCACCCTTGAGGGTGAGAAGAAATCCCAAAGCCTAAAACTTCTTAGTTTGATAGGACCACTTGGGATTAATGTTTTCCATCTAGGTACATGGTGTCCTACAAAGAGTAAAAACACCTAGGACTAGGGGTTAAAAATATACATAATAAATCAACAAGGGGTAAACACATGAAATAGAACTTGATGTGACATATGCACACTAGGAGTGAATTAGGGAGGATGATAAATGGGATCTAAAAATGTTACATATATGATGATGAAAAGGGTATGTGCAGGATCATCATGGAAAAAATAGGCCCTTAAGTGGCAAAAAAATCAGAAAAATTAGAGTTAGGCAACTTGACATAAAAATTTGAATAAATTATCTATAGTATTTCAAAAATATGTAAAAATAGAATCTGTAGAAAATTGAATGTAGTTTCTAAACTACTAGGTTTGTTTAAAAAATAAAAAGATCTATTTGGTGAAAATTTGAAATTTCAATGTAGTAGTACTTAAATTTTAAAGGAAAAAATAAGATGTAGGTGTCTGTCTGACCACCCTAACCACAATAAAATGATAATATTTTTTAAAAATATTTTAGATATAAGTAGAGGACTCATGTGCCAATGTGATGCATATTTTTTTGTAATTTTTTTCCAAGTAAATAATTAATTATGAATTTTTTATTACAACTTTTAAAAAATATAAAAAACTCGTATGTCTGACCACCTTAACTTGGTCAAAATTTCATGAAATACAATTTTTCTATTTTTAATCCTATAGTATGTGAAGCATAGAATGTGACGCATATTTTGGATTAAAAAAATGTTATACTATTTGTGTAATGCCCGCCATGCAAACCCCAGAGAACACACACATAGCAAATAATTTTTTATTTTTTTTTAAATAATTAAATTAAACATGTAATACATTTAACCATAACCACATAACATATTACATGGCATTAACACACTTGGTTCTCTGGGGCACGCGAGGTTACATCGCAACAACTAAACGAAAATAAAGATAACATTTACAACATAACCATTTCCTTTATAATAACCATAAACAATGATACATCCCATAACCATGATGCGAGCATAATAAACATCGCATAATTACATCCATGATAAAATCTTTTAACAAGGATACAAATGAGCCTAACTATTACATCATTGTTTAAATGTTACATTACAATCTCTGATAATTGAATTACATAGAATTTCCCAACATGGGGATTGATACAAGAATAATGAAATATGAACTACAAGGTGAATGCTGGTACAATTCCAACTGGAAATGCTGAGAAGACAGGATGCTGATGGGGAACCCAACGGGTGCGGAGCACGTTCCACCCAACCATGTGAATTACAAGTAACTCACCCCCATGCTCAGAGGTGACGAGGAAGTGAACCCGACCATGAATGTCAAACCGACTCAACAACAATATGGTACAAACAAGTACAACTCAAGCATACAATGAACAACCATCAACGTTCACAAATCACATAACAAGTTAAAACTTAAGAAACTCATCACAATACATGAAGTACCACCCATTTAACAATCATGAAACAATTTCACAAGAATCAAAACATCATAAAGTTACAATATCCAGAAGAACCGCAACAACATCCAAATTACATTTCCGAATAAATCTGAAACAATAAAAAGAACATGATTCCATATAAATCTAACAACCATTCAGTACACAATTCCAGAGGCAACCAGAAACAAGTCAAATAGGTGTCGAATGGGGAGGGTCATCGCATAGCTCTCATAGGATCCCCTGGCACTTCCTCCAGCTGAGGCGCCGGCACCCATCTATGGATTCCCTAGCCCTCGAAAATAACATAAAGATACCATATCCAGAGGCAACTACAAACAATGCACAAGGGTGTCAAATGGAGAGTGTCATCGCATAGCTCTCATGGGATTCTCCTGGCCCTTCCTCCAACTGAGGCGCCGGCACCCATCTATGGATCTCCTGGCCCTTCCTCCTAACTGAGGCGCCGGCACCATAGGGTAGCTAATGCGGAGTCAATAATCTCTCATGAAGACGAGACTATGACTTTGCTGACCACGACCTTCTCAGTCTATCACTAGTCTATGGTAGCCCTAATGCATAGACGAGGAACTCAATGTTTTATTATCTTGTGTTCTTTAACTACCCAACCCCCCTAAATTCCATTGTTTAGGTTATCACTTGTTTAACTACTCTTTTGTGGGTTATCCTGAGGCACCGGCGCCCACGAAGAGCCACTCTCCCTATGACCCCTAACATATCTCAAACTGGTAAGGGTTGAACTAACATCAACAAAGTATAAATGAAATCCAAGCACACGAGGCATTAACCCTCTCGCAGTTACTCATAACCAAAAATCTTAACAGAACAGTTCAACCCTTCCAAGCACAAAACCCATAAGTTCCAACTCTGAAAGTGTGATCAAGACGAGAAGTACATTAAAACTAAAACATGCCTCTGAAATAACGTTTTCACAAATTGACAACCGGGTTCCCACATCAAGTAAAAAGGTAACCCACCGTGTTAAAAAGCCAATCAAAATAAGAAAGCTAAGAACAACATAATAACTTTCACACCGAAGTACAATAATTCTTTTAATTACCAACACCCAAAATCCCATTTAATACATGAACATTGTTATAGCAAATCCAAAGAAATACGTGAGTCTAATAGCGTTTAAGAGTTTTCTAGCTTCGTTAGATCCACTTAAAATAAACACAATAATCATTTTTGACGCCTTATCCATTTTGCTACATTCAATTATTCTAAGATAATAAATTTCAAATTTACTCAACTTAATCATATTCCTCAAATAATCGTTATCTATTTTTGTATATTCATATTTACACAATAATATTGTATACATATATAATTTAATATATATATATATAATCATCATATATTCTATATTGTTCTTACCGAATTGAACAATCACACATTAAACTATATCATCGTAAAAAAAAATATTCTTATTCTGTTCTGTCCAACTAAACAAACTCATAAATATATATATATATATATATAATTAAATGCATAACAAATAAACGAAATTAGAAAAGTCATCAAAGTTTTTGTTTTAAACAAATAAATTAAAATAAAGCCAAAACGCCGAACTCTGTCCATGGCGCGCAGAGGAGAGAGGGCTGCCGTAGGCAGTCCTCGTGACTGCTGCGCACGGCAGTCCGTAGGACTGCCGCGCATAGCAATCCGCAGACTGCTGTGGCAGTCCTTTCTGCCAAAAGGGTGGAGGGGATGGGGTACGACCCCTTCGCTTCCCCTATATATATATATTTATTTTTTAAAAATTTGTTTTGTATATATTTTTAAAATAAATTCAAATATAACCATAAAATAAAACGAATACCGTAATTTTGATTCTGAGCAAAATTAAAATTTCATATGACAGACGTACGGCCGACGGCCGACGCACAGTACTAATAACTTATAAAAAGATACATATATATAATATATACATATAAAAATATATATATATATATATATATATGAAAGAATATATATATTATATGTATATACTCTATTTGTACATATATTTAAAATCAGAGAGCAGAATACAGAAAATCAAATAGATCCATCATAAATCAAAATATTGAAAAAACTCCAATTTTATTTTCTTCAACAACTAAATCATCTTTTCTAAAATCCTATCATTGATAAATTGTATGTTTCAGAAGATCGGGGTTTTTGTTTTGACAAAAATTGGTATAGTATAATAACTATATTTTTCATTATTTCAAGTCTAATAACTTGCACTAATTTTTAGTTCAACCAGTAGTTTTCTACATTCATAAAAGTCATTTTTAATAAAATTTATTTTTCTTTTCTAAAGCAGACAGATAAAAGAGAAGGTACGAGAAGGAGACTTCGAATGGAACCTGGTGTCCAATCGCTTATTCGAAAATCTGAAGATGCCTGCTTGACTCTGATGCCCTCGAACTCGATTCCAATTCTTAATCCAGAAAGAACTCCCCCAAGGCAGCACCAGTAACAGATTGAAGGAAAATTTCCTTCCTAGAACTCCCCTCAAATAATAGCAAAGAATTCCAAACTAATCTCTTCAAAATCAAAAGTACATAGACAATGTCTTGAGCAACTCCCTCTCTCTCTGATCCTCTGTGTGTGTGTGAAATACCAAAAATTCATAATTAAATAAAAATATCTTGTCCCTCTCTTCAAAAACTCTAAAAATCCAAATTAGAAGAAAATCATTATTTAAAAGCCAGCTTTTTACTCAGATTTGTCTTCTTATTGGCTCACCCAATCTTTTTATTCTTTTATTTGTTTTATTGTTTTTATTTCTGTTTTTGCAGCTTTACTTGCACATCACATTGCTTATTTAATTTAAATAATTTATTCTAATAATTATCCTCCACCAGATAATTGATTAAAATAATTAAAACACATTTAATATTTAATTATCATTTAATTGAAATATATGACTTTCAAAAATAATTAACTCATTTAAATAGAATTTAAATCTAACATTAAAACCAACAATTATTTCAATCATTTAAATAAAATAAATCATAACTTATAAAATGCCACCTTAACTAAAATACGACAAAACACATAACACAAAACACAAATGACGACAATTACACAAAATAAACAATACCAAACAAATGAGACAATCTGACATCATGGGAAGGGAAGACTTCATCGTCACCTCTGTTTCAACATTTAACAGTTGGGCTATTGATGCTCGCCCTGTCCTGCCGAAGCAGGTGGAATCGAGACTTGTACCTGCAATACCTGCATACAAACGAAGTTGTGTACATGTGCATATATATATATATATATATATATATATATATATATATAATAAAAGCATTAAATCGAAACATTGTGTTGTGAGAAGGAATCGCAGCGTAACAGAGCACTCGCAAGCGAATGATGCTACACTGTCCTTCATCACCTATATCTTAACAATTATAATTTAACTGATAAAATAACATTTCTAAACTAACAATTCATCTCATGACCTAATTCATTAAATCACTGCATCATAATATAGTTCTGAAAATCAACTAATATAACCAACCGTAATGTCATATGAAATAATCATGTTCATAACGAAATAACAGCATCATCTAACGTCTAACTAACCAAATTAACCAATAACAGTATCATCACAATCACAAGTAGCAAACGAACGCATAGAAAAATAATAAATCCAAACAGTAAGAGGAGGGGTATTACAATTTGAAAGCTATAGATGTTTTTCAATCAGCCTATCAATCAGGACTTTAGTCATTATTTTAATAGAAAATGGATAATAATTACTTATTAAATTCAAAGAAAAGAATAATTTATATTGGTGGAAAGCTGAGAATCTCCTTTAAAAACCCTTTTTGTTTCATCAATTTTGGGTAAAAAAAAAGTCATCAACCACATACCCATCATATTGCCACTTTTTGGCCCATCATGATCCTGCACGTACCCAAAACTAAAATGATTGCAAATGTAACAAATAATATTATATAAAACATTTTCAAGAGTATTAATTGCCAAGAAAACTATTCCAATAAATTAGAATGTCCAATAAAAAATAAGAGTATTAATTGCCAATAAAATTAGAAAATTCAAGTATATTTTATTGAGTGCACACCAAATAATAACTTAATATTGATGCATTAATTGTTTTTTCATAACCTCTCTACAAGAAAACTTGAGCTTCCCTTAGCTTCAAGAAATATTTATTCTGTACTGACAAGGCTAACCATGTAAAGGTTGAAGCTCATGTGGCCTCACCTAATACCTAGTTCTTGACACCTATTCTAGCCGATGTAAGACACCTAGATCAAGTATTTATACCTAGATTTTATAAGACGTACTAGACCTACGACACCTAGACTTTATACCTTATCAAGTAGTCTAGACCTAAGACACTAGAGAGACATCTTTTATAGTTGTACAAGACATCTAGACACCTAGATTATAGTATTCCAAAGACACCTAGATTGTATACCTCATTCTAGGACCTAGAAAGACATATGTAGATTTTATAACAAGTAGACACATATTTCTAACCTAAGAAACTTAGATTTTATACATTATTCTCTAAGTCTAGACCTAAGATGTAATACATGTAAGACACCTATTATATACCTAAGACACCTATGATATATATATCAAATTCTAAGACACCTAGAAGTTAATGAATACATGTGAAGACACCTAAATTAAAGACTATATAATTTAGAGATCATACCTGTGATATAAGGGGATTCACTCCTCATGAGTTCTCTTCACTCAGAGATCCTCATGGGGTGAACTGCCCTATATTACCTCAATGGAATAGCGGCGAGAGTTCTAGAATCTGAAAGAGTAGGTCACAAAGGTTCTCTGGAAAAACTGACAGGCTCTCGGCCATAGGACATTAGTGCAAAAAGCAGACGACAGCTTGGCGCGTTGGCGTCTCAGTAGCGCGTTGGCGTCTCATACGAACCAGAGACTGAGTTTATCACACAAAATACCTAAATGACTACTAGCAAATGGATTACTAAGAACTAACAGAATGTAAGAAAAGGAAAGAATGTGATAAAGTGATAGAAATGAAGTAGAATGAAGTAAAACCAATAAAGATTAAAAAGAAGAGAGGGAAGAAATACTTACAAGTACGTGATTGATGAAACCTCCACCAAATGAATGTATTTACAACCTGCAAACGTGATATCTGGAGGGAATATTGGGGTTGTATAGGGGTTTGCCTTAGTCAAACCATTGTATTGGTGTTCCCACCTCCACAGAAAACCAAGAAGATAAAGAGTGTGATAAACAAAGAGTGTGGTGAAAGCAAAACCCGCTCAGGAGTAGAACTCACACCTCGAATATGCGTGTGATAAAAGAAAACCATGCTCAAGGAGGAGAACTCGTATCACGAAGTAATTATGCCAATCATAGGGGATATGGAATCCCAAGATGCTCATAAGCATGAAATGGAGTTGCAAGAGCCAAGAAGGCTATAAAGAATGTTGTAATGGAAGCTTGTGAGAGCTTGAAGCTAATACAACAAGCTGCAAGCAAGTGATGGAGTGAGTCTAAAAACTAGAATGAAGCTAGAAAAATGCTATCAAGACTTGGAAGGACTTCCCAACCTACAAATGGATGGAAAGAATGAACTAAAAAGGAAGAGAAGAAGATTCTCGAGCGATTACAAAGAATCCTGAGCCGTTTCCACTGACAAACTTAGCTACCAAGTGGAAAACATGCCCAAAAATGGTCGTCTGAGCGTTTGCACGTCACAAGATGATAGCACGACACACAGATGTATGTTCGATGCGCTAATGTCTGGACACATCATGCTACAAAACGAGACGAACGAGAAAAGCACAAGGTCCAACACAAAGTTGGCACGCAAGGGTGGCTGCTAAAAAGGGGTGTTGGAGCATCTTGAGAGGGAAAGAGGTCGATGCAAGGGCTAAAATGGGCCTAATCAAGATGCTAAGGGAGTGGACACTAAAGTGGAAGCAAGGATGTAGGCGAAACTGTGAAGGTGCAATTTTTCTCTTATACAATACCTACAACATGAAGTTCAATAATTTGAAATCCTTTCAGCTAAATGATTACAAAAATAAATCGCCTGCCATGATGAAATCTAAATAAAAATAAAGTTCGTAGAGATCATTTGATTCTAATATTTGTTAAGAACCATTAAAATTAAAATTTGAAAGGAAAGAACTATTGAAGCATAAATTAAAATAATTAATACAAGTAGATCTAATGAATACCTTGAAAATGAAGTGTAATTTTTTCTCCACATTTTTCATACCATATCAATTAGTTCAACTCACTCTTTAATAACATGTAATATAATTCTTTGATGATCATCTTTATCTAGTCCCCACTTATGACGTCCACGTGCATACATAACTTGATGAAGAGATAGGTCAATAGTTGTTACTAGGTGGTTATACTAATACACCATGTTGTCAAGATGGTAATCAATAAAATGAATCCCATTTTTAATAATTTAAATTGTTTGAGATATGTCCCTTGCACTGCAACTGAACCTGTGGGAAATAAAATTTCATCGCTTTTTTTTGGTTTTGTTAACTTAATCCTCTCCTCTATGCAATGTAATAAATAATAACTAGCACCTTTTATGTCTCCAGCCTCTACTATGACTGCAAAAACATCTCCTACACCACAATGTTCAATGTAAAAAAAAATAGAACCAATCTCTAATTCTAATAAATTTAATAAATAGAATATAATTAAAGTTTGTCTAAATTAACATATATCAAACTTTAAAAAAAACAAGATTTAAGTTACAAACTTTGCACGATATATATAAAAAAATTTATCAATCATGAAATGTGGCCATAATCAATTTAAATCAAAGGACTTCCTTCAAAGCTTGCATCTTCATCTTTGTTATATGTTTCAGTAAAAACTACTAGCACCAAATTCCTTTCACTAACATATCCATATTGTTGGTTGTTGCAATTATCATAATCTCCCAAAATGCAATCATAATAAAAACAAGAGTAATCCCTAGTGCACAATGTAAATATCTTATTTTCTCTATCCTCTTGCATCCATGCAATGTTCTTCTATATATATATATATGAAATAAAATAAATATTTAAACTTAAAAAAATTTAAAAAATCAAACTTTTTTCAAATAATAAATTACATACCTGATATCTCCCAAAACACTCTATTTGGACATGGGTTCCTCCCTAAAGAAGTGTCGACCTCACATGCAATTTTTTTTTTACATAATTCAACATCATGTGCATCATTTATATGATCTCCCTCACAATTCATTTGATATTTTGTGTGTTTGATGCAATCTCATGCGCCATCATATTCACCCTTTCTATGCCCACTCTTAATGAAAATACAAACATGTGGTATAGTTTTATGTTGATGATATCTACATAGTTCATAAAATGGCCTTGATGATTTTAATTGTGATGCACACCCATCAATGTTAGTGTGGGTTTTTATTTTCCTAGTGGGATAAATTATTTTCCCTTAGTTATAGGTTTTTCCTACACATTTATTAATTTTGATTAGGATAATAAAGTGATTCAATCATTTAATAACTATGAGATAAAGTGATGAGTTGTCCACCCTTTAGTGGTGGAGTATTTAGTTTTTCATCACTTTATTTAATGTTAGTTATTTGTGGTCAATTCTCACTGGTTGATTTGCAATCTCCATCCTCTCCTTAGTTCTATATAAAATCACAACCTAGCTTGCATTTTTCATCTTGGAATCTCTTAATGAAATTCTTTCATCCTAACATTGCATAATCTCCCAGAGTTCTAGTTTGCATCATTTATGTTTTTCCAATTTATGTAACTTTGATTTTCTTAAAAAATTCCTTGGGTTATTTAATCTATTTTAGATTTTTAACATGGTATTAAAAATTTTGTTTTTGAGAAATCTAAGTTCTTAGATTCCTAATTGAGAGATTGAATTTTTTATCTAAGATCTTCTAAATACCTATATGCTCTTCTCTTGTGTTTTGAATAATCCTGAAATTAAAAAAAGGTTTACAAAGATCCAATAACCTTTTCATATTTTTTTTTTTTTGTGAGATCTCGATGATTGTAAAACTCCAGGTTATACTGGAAGCATTTTTTACTATTCCAATGCATCCAAGAGTCTCAATAAATTCAATATTAGTTTTTGTTTCATCCAATTTGGAGATTATTTGACATAGTTGCAAATAAGGGTTTAAAGCTCAAATCTTGTGAACATTTTTTTGTTGGAGCATCTTTAGCCCAAACGGATATTTCCATTGTTCTCAAATCATCCAAAAACCCCTATTCTCATATAAAATTTGTCTATTTTAGACGAATTAATAGACAAATTTGATTTTTGGTAAATTTTTATTTTGTTAGGAGGGTCATCACTACAAGCTAAATTCAACCATTTTAAAAAAATCACAAATTTTCACCACAATGTCCATTTTTGGCAAACAAGATATCATCGAAAAGATGGAGATGAGAAATTTCCATCCATAGAGTTATTGAAATGAAAATTTGCCACTTTTTACCAAATATTGCAAGTTGAAGTTGTTTGTTGCAAATTTCTTCAAAAATTCATAACTTTCGCCTCGATGCTCCATTTTTTCGAAATGAATAGGTGTTGGAAAGGTATTGAAGTGCACTACATAGCTACAGGGTTAATTTTTCTAGAATTTGTATCAAGTTTATTTTATATCAAAATTTGTAATTTTGGCTAATTTGAGCCTATTGAGCATTGTATCTTGGAAAAGGCTTTGTAAACTCACTAAACTATAAAGTGTCAACATCTAAATATTTGGGGGAGGGGTCATTTTTTATACTATTTAAAAGGGTTGGAATATATTGGTATTATTTTTGGTATCTTTTGCACTCATTCTTGGGGGATTATTCATGCAATTTTTAATCATGAACTGAGATAAAGTTCCATTTATGGGGGGTTCATCATGTCTCTTAAACATTGTTTCCATCCTATTGCCAAGCTAAATTCAGATAACTATTTGTCCTAAAAACAAGGGATAAGGAATCATTGCCTTGAGCAAGATCTACTACCCTATCTCCTTGGACTCATTGTTGATTCAAGTTACTATAATCAGAAGAATGCATGGTTTAATAATAATGACATGGTATAACTAATATGTATTACTATTTCTGAGAATACTCTATATCATAAAGAGCACACTAAGTGCCCTTTCATTGCTTGGACCATCATCCAATAGTCGTACGGAGACATTGAATCTTCATCTGAAAATGATGCTTCCTTGGAGAACCAGGCTATTGTGGATGATATTGAGACTTATTTTTCCCCGTCCTATGTGGACACATCTTGTATGGATGATCAATGTATTGATACCCCATCAACATCACCTGTTGCAACTTCAAAATTTAGAGATGCTTCTGTGAGGGCCTCCAGTGATTCATTGTAGTAGGATCATTTATGTCTTTTGGATTCAATCCATTAGGACCAATTTCTACTAGGCATGTCTTGTTTGTTTGTAGAGACCCTCATTTCAAACCTAGATGACACTATTGAAAACATGTGTCTTCTCTTTGAGGACCACTCTTTTGTCCTTGCATTTTTTGCTACTACAAAGTTTATTGTTGCTTCTTTGAAAGCCTCTAGTGACTTCTTGCAATAGGACATAAATATTCTTTCAAATAATGTATCTTTGTGGGATGATTTCTTGACAGGTATTTTAGACTTATTTGTGGAGTCTCATATTTCAGATTTGGAGGACAGATTTGAGGGGTTATCTCTCCTCTTTGATGGTATTCATTGCACAACTATTTTTAAGCAATTATTATCTTTGGATTGTGTTCTACATCATTCTCTAGGATAATCTGATTTTTCATCTTCAGTAATGTGGCCTAGAATGCCTAATTTAATTATGATAGATTTCAACATCAACATGGGGATGGACACTTGAGCTAAGTTCAAAGACTTCATACATCTTGTACTTTCTTCCTAAATATTCCATTCAAGAGTGGGGAGATAGTTTGCACACATATTTTGTTTCAAGTTTCTTCCTAAGGGGATGAACATTGTTCAACAATCGTGGACCATCTTCTATGTCTAGTTTTGAGCATCTACCATTGGATCTCTTCAAGGGGGCTACTCAATCCTTCTCTTCTCTCTATATCTATTCTAGGGGATGTTCTCTCTCTATTTGTGGGGAGATTCTTCTTCTTTTGAAGGAATTTATATGTACATGGGTACCTAACATGGCCTCATTTGTTGGGACCCATCATCTTTTACATCCTCCTAAGTTGTGTTTAAGGGGGGGTGTTAGTGTAGGTTTTTGTTTTCCCTTAGTTATAGGTTTTTCCTACACATTTATTAATATTTCTTAGGATAACAAAGTGATTTAATCATTTAATAACTAGGAGATAAAGTGATGACGTTTCTCCACCCTTTAAGGGTGGAGTATTTACTTTTTCATCACTTTATTCAATGTTGGTGGTTATTGGTGGTCAATTCTCATTGGTTTATTTTTCACCTCCATCCTCTCCTTAGTTCTATATAAACTCACTACCTAGATTTTATTTTTGATCTTGAAAGCTCTTAATGTAATTTCGTCATCCTAACATTGCATAATCTCTCAAAGTTCTAGTTTGCATCATTTATGTTTTTCTAGTTTATGTAACTTTAATTTTTCTCAAAAAGCTCCTTGCGTTACTCAATTTATTTTAGATTTCTAAAAATTCGACCGTACACAATCATTTTCAATCTTCACGCCTCTTCTTTCCAAATATTCAAAAAAAATCTTAAAGCAATGTTCTACAAAATATGTCATTCTCTTTATCATCACTAATATTAAAGTGATATTCTTTCTTAATGACTCGTTCTTCATATGTATTGTCAACACCATATAAATCTAATTGTGCATGTCGATAACACACATGTGTGACTTTCTCCATGTTGCATCTTGAAAATATTGGTTTTCATTGATGTAAAATGTGTGTTGAAGATTGTATATGCTCCGAAGATAGTTAATATGTAGAGTTATTAGTTCAAATGTGTGTTTAAGATTGTATATGCTCCAAAGATAGTTGATATGTAGAGTTATCAGTTGGTACAAGTTAGCACTGTGGTATATGGGGGTGTGTGCAAGAAGTTGAGTCCACTTTTTGGCCAAAAAGTGGAAGTGTTTTCCCTGATTTTCAGTATTTGACACATTTGACCTTAAAATTTGAAGCACTTAGAGATGAAATCTTTAAAAAAGTCACTACTCATAAAATGTAGTGCTCGGAGTCTAGTTTCCAAATATGTAATTTATTTCAATACCCAGATTGTACAAATTGAGTTTTAATAGGCATTTCAAAAAACCACTATTTAAAAGTCATTTTTTTTAACCATACCATGCGTGTACACAATCCATATTTTGACTTAAATTATCGTATTTTTCTAAATCCTTTTGGGAAAAGTTTTATGACTCACTGAAGCTTTCTCTTGATATTTTTTTGTAATTTTTTATTGAATATTTTTTTTTTGTTAATTTTTTATTAGGAAGATTTGTCATTTTGAAAAATCGTCATGTACGACATGCATAAGATGACCTAAACTTATCATTTTTTTCTTTTTTTTTTTCAAATTGAAAAGAATTGTCTGAATTTTCTCTCGTGCAATCCTTTTGTCAAAATGTTATGTTGATCAAAAGTTATTAAAATAGTAAAAAACTCTGATATTTAAAGTTTATGGACCAATTTTATTAGAAATTAATTGAAAAATAGAAAAAATAATTCAATTGCAAAACAAATTACATATTTAGAATCTGCATTGTTTGATCTAAAATGGGTTTTAATTTAGTCAGAAAATTTTCAAAAGGTCGTCAGCCATATGTCCAAAGTCGATATTTTTCTTTGACATTGTTAGGGCCTTCAATTTGCAGGTCAAACCAGGTTGAAGGCTTAGGTTCGGACTTCCAAAGCTTTTCCCGAACCAAAAACCTTGGCAAAAACCTGCCCACGATGCAAAAAAAATTCAAAATTAAAAAAGCGGGATCCAGGATTATAAAACGGGATCCGTTTTTAATAGCGGGATCGTGCTATGTCGAGGGATCGTTCCCATTAACCATTGTGAAGGTAACGGGATCCCGTTTATAAAACGGGATCCCGTTGCCTTTACAATAGCTCCACACTCAATTTTAGTGAACAAGATCCCGATTATGGGGCGGGATCCCGTTTTATAGACGGGATCCGGTTTATTTTATTGAAAACACGTGCACAATTTCGTCAAGTCGCAAGCTTTGCAACTTCACATGTAATGCCAAGAGCACTAAAAATCAATTATTTTTCATAAGTTATTGTATTTACAGGTGGTCAATTTGAATTTTGGTTGATTTTATTAAAGGGAGCATCATCTACACCATTTTTGAAGTGAAATTTGCAATATGGATTGAATTTTTCAAAGGAAGCATGAAGAAAACAATTTTTAAAGTGGAATTGTGGTAGTTTTCTATTTGTTTTGAGGAACACAAGAGGAAGAATTTTTCCGTAATAGGTATTCAACTTCCAATTTGGATTGAATATTTTGAAGTATTTCACTATTAACATTCATTTGTGCTTGAGAATTTTATAATTATGGGAGATAAATTTCGTAATAAGAGAAGAAAGAAATTGACTCCTCAAGAAGTTGAAGCAAATAAAGAAAAAGAGAGACAAAGACAAAGAGGAAGAAGAATGAGAATAAAATCAATGAACAATGGTGGAGCAACCAATTCAACAACTATTGAAGATGAAAACATTAAAGATACCATAGTTGTAGATGAAGCTAATTTGCAAGGAGTCAATTTGGAGAAGAATATGATTATAAAAACAAGTCCTACTATGTCTTCAAATCCCTCTTTGAATGCTATGGAGAATGTTTCAATATACACAAATCCAGGTACGTCTTCAAATCCACATGTTAGTGAAATGGTAAATTTGTTTGTAGAAGATTTACAAGATGTTGGATATAATGATGTTGACATTGACTATATTCAAAGAGATGAAACTTTTATAGAATTTGTTGAAAACAAAAAAGAAAAATCTTTTGTTGCAAATGAAAATCAAAATGATCATTTTCTTGAAAATGAAAACAAACGTATATTTTTTATGAAAATGAAAATGAAAATGAAAACCATTTTGTTGATGAAAATGAAAATGAGAACCGTTTTGTTAATGAAAATGAAGATGAAAATGAAAATGAAAACCGTTTTGTTGATGAAAATGAAATGAAAATGAAAATGAAGATGAAAATGTAAATGTAAATGAAGATGAAGATGAAAATGAAGATGAAAATCTAGAATGTGATGTTGAATTTAGTAAATACTTTTTTAAGAAGAGTGGTGTTTTAGATGTAATCTTCTGATCAAATTTCTTGGAGGAAAATAAGAACATCTTGAATAAAATATACACCGAATTCTTTTATCGTAAAAATATTGCATTTCAATGTCAACTAATGATGCAATAGATGAGAATGCAAAAAATGAGGAAAGTAATGAAAAGGTTAGGCTTTTATGTTAAACCAAAAGAAAAGATCAATCATTAAAACATGCTAATATGTCTCTTTGTTGCTAGTGCTATTCAATCTGTTGCTAGTGCTATTCAATCTATTGGAAAAAATAGTCGATCTAAAGATAAAAATGCAGCAAGAAGAGCTATAACTACTGCTATAGTTAATAAAACAACTTTGAATAAAAGAATGGTAACCAATATTAGTGAAGTTTTAAAAATGCATCCTAAAACATTACTAAGAGCAGCAAAAAGAAGAGAAAGTATAGAAAATGATCC
>VDFB02000363.1:117072202-117117464 GCA_007258455.2 Sequoia sempervirens | reverse complement strand
TAATATTTTTATAATATTTTTAGACATAAATAGAGGACTCATTTCCAAGATGTGATGCATATTTTTTGTAAATTTATTTCCAATTAAATAATTAATTATGAATTTTTTATTACAAGTTTTCAAAATATAAAAACTCTTATATACGACCACCTTAACTTGGTCAAAATTAATGAAATTCAATTTTTTTTAATCCTATAGTATGTGAATCATAGAATGTGATGCATGTTTTGAATTCCAAAAATGTGATACCGTTTGAAAGCTATAGATGTTTTTCAATCAGTCTATCAATCAGGACTTTAGTCGTAATTCAAATATAAAATGAATAATAATTATTTATTAAATTCAAAGTAAAACATAATTTATATTGGTGGAAAGCTAAGAATCTCCTTTAAAAACCCTTTCATTTCATCAATTTTGGGTAAAAAAAAAGTTGTCATCCACATACCCTACAAATACCCATCATATTGCAAATTTTTGGCCCATCATGATCCTGCACATGCCCTATTCCTGTTTCGTATGAATAGATGAAATGAACTCCTATTCTGTCTGAATAGATGATTAAATTGACATTCCATATTGACATATACCTATCCTGTAAGGATAGAAGTTCCTTAGTATACTTGTGAATGAACACTTAATCACTTTTTAAAAAATGTTATAGTGGTATTTGGGTTTAAATTAATTGGGTCTTTACATGTGGTATCAGAGCGAGGTTTGAAAACTAGGCCTTGAACTTACTACGACTTGCACAATTGAATTTAAAAAAAAAAAAATTTCTCAAACTTTAGAATAATACCAATACAAGAAAAATTAAGCAAGAATTTTAAATGGCAAGGGGAAGAGCAACTTGAGCTAGTGTTGGTCGAAGGCCCAGGGGGAATAATAATGATGAACCAAATGCACAAGGAAGGAATAAGGATGGGATTGAAGCAATAATAGAATTATTAACTGAACAAAGAGATAAAATCAACTCCTTGGAGAAAACAGTACAAGACCTTTGAACAAGGCAAGATAATATCGACAACATAGTTGAACTTGAAATTGAAAATCCTCCTGGACGAGATAACCAAGAGGAGAACATAATGAATGTTATTGCACCTAGGAGGGAAAATATTATTTTGGAATTGACTAAGGACTTGAAGAAAATCACCAAAATTCGATGGGAAACAACTAGGAGAAGGGGCAAAAACTGGCTTAATGAAATGGAAAAGTAATTTGCATTAAGGGACTTCAACGGAACTACTAAGGCCTTATGGGGGTCCTACCAACTTGTTGGTGAAGTAGCTAGTTGGTGGACTAATGTCAAGGATCAAAAATAAGTACACCAAAGAAAATATAACATGGGAACAATTTGTTGAACAATTTCATAAGAGGTGGCTACCACAATTATTTTTCAATGAGAAGATGATTGAGTTTCATAATCTCTGACAAGGATCCTTGACTGTTCAACAACACTGGGATAAGTTTGCCAAACTACTAAAATATGTGCCAATATATCAACAAGATGAGAAGATCCAAACTAGGAAATTCATTTTGGGGGGTGATCCCACAATAGTGGTTTACAATTTTTGGCCAAACTGGACACTAAAATCATTTTTTTTTAACTAAATCTTCACTTTCGAGCACCTATAGTGGCTAAACCGTGAGGAATTTGAAGATGATGCCAACTAGAGTTTCGTGACATTTTGTCTGTAGATTCTAAATATATTTTTTTCAAAAAATTTGGAATCAGATTGCACTTCTTTTTCCATCTCTCTCGAAAATTAGTTTTTTTTCAGAAAATAACATTTTTAAAAAGTAACACTCACCGTATAACGCATAACTTTTTTTTCATGAAGGATAATATTCTAATTCTTTCAAATTTAGATTTGTAACTTCGATATCTAGTGCTTCCACTTGGTTAGATAGTTTTTTATTGAATATTTTTTCTTTAATCAAGTTTTGAAGTCAAACCAATTTGAATTGGACATAAGCGTGTATAACACATAACTTTTTTGTATGTATTAGTTTTTGTTGGATCAAGAACTTCAATATAGTGCCTCTATTTTTTCAAAAAAAAATTGACAATCTCTATTTTCCACATGTAGAATAGAGTTTGATTTTGTTGAAAAACCTACATTCTGCAGAAATAAGAAATAAATATAATAATAAAATTAATTTATTTAAAATTATACTTTTTGGGAAGCTTATAATAAAGGACTACATACTTACAAAAATAAATTTAAAATAGATTCATTTTGATCCCCCAAAAGGTGGAAATCAAAATTGTTTTTTTATCAACATTTTGATAGGTGTAAAAGGAGACTCTATTATAGATATGGTTTGGGCATGTGCGGGATCATGATGGGCCAAAGTGTCAATATGATGGGTATGTGTGCTTAGGGTATGTGGTGGTGACTTTAACCCCAAAATTGATGAAACAAAAGGGTTTTTAAGAGATTCTCATTTCCACCAATATAAATTATACTTTATTTTGAATTTTAATAAATAATTATTATTCATTTTCTATTTTGAATTATGACTAGAGTTAAATTGGTAAAGTGGTGGAAAAGGATCTATAAGCTTTCAAATGAGTATAACATTTTTTAGATTTAAAACATGTCCATTCTATGGTTTTGCATAATATAGATTTTAAAAAAAGAATTTCATGAAGTTTTGACCAAGTTAATTGGTGGGACCTTGATTTTATATTTTTTTTTAAGTTGTAATAAAATTCCTGTAATTAATTATTTACTTGGAACAAAAATACAAAAAAATATGTATCACATCGGAACATGAGTCCTCTACTTAAATCTAAAATATTATAATTTTTTTTTATCATTTTATTGTGGTTAGGGTGGTCAGACAGACACCTACTTCTTATTTTTTCCCTAAAATTTAAGTACTACTACATTGAAATTTCAAATTTTTACCAAGTAGATTTTAAAGAAAAAAAAATCTAGTAGTTTAGAAACTACATTCAATTTGCTATAGATTCTATTCTTACATATTTTTGAAATAATATAGATAACTTATTCAAATTTTTACGTCAAGTTTCCTAACTCTAATTTTTCTGAATTTTTCGCCACTTAAGGGCCTTTTTTTTCCATGATGATCCTGCACATACCCGTTTAAAACTAGCAGGGTTCTATGATCCAAGGGGGTTTGATCTAAGGTATTTTGATAAAACCCTCTTCAATTGGAATGCTTTAAATGAAACTTTTAAAGGCTTAAATCATTATATTTTCTAAAAATATGTGATTTCAGCAAAAATCAGAATCTCCCAAAAATTGTAAACCAACTTTGTGGGATCACCTTGGGGTTAAATACCAACATAGGGGAAAATGTTGACATGCTTGGACCAGAAAATATGAATGAAGTACTTGATAAATCTTTGAACCAGGAAAGGAAATTACAAGTTTTAATTTTAGCAAGACAATCTTTCAGGAGTAATAATTTCAAGAGGAAATAAGAGTTTAGAAGGAACCAAAACTTCAACAAGAACCTAAGGAACAATTCATCAGAAAGAAAACCACCTCAAAATGAGAATCAAAGGTACAATGGAAATAATGCTAGCAGAAACAACTTCAACAAAAATGACCAAAGGAACTATAATGGGCCAACAAACCAATCAAGGCTCAATGAAGCAAGAAATAACTAGCCTAGAAATCCAATGCAAGGAGGCCCACCAGGTGGATGTTTCATGTGTGGAGGGAATCATTTTGCTAGAGAATGTACAAGGATGCAAGGACAGATGAGAGAAAATCAACACAGAGAAGACCTCCACAAAGGATTCATGCAACAGTAAGAAATTGACAAACCCAATTCCAGAACATACTCATAGAGACTACAAGTACACTTTTTGGAAAAATAGTCTCAATTCTAATAGATATTGGATCATCTGAATGTTTTATTTCTCTAGAATTAGTAAGGAAAAAATCATTAAAATTTAATCATTTGGAATCATCATGAACAATCCAGTATGGGGATAAGGCAATTAAAGAGGTAACCCAATGTTTATCTAATGTGAAAATACGGTTTCCTAACTTCAGTACAAAAGTAGATCTTTAAGTGGCACCCTTAGGATCATATGATGTGATCATTGGAATGAGTTGGTTGACATAACATCAAGCAAATGTAGACTGCCACAAAAAATGGGTAAAATGTTTAGATGACATAGGAAGAAGGGTTGTAATTCAAGGGAAACATAGACCTATAAGTATGGAAATCATATCAGCTATGCAATTGAAAAAGGAGAAGAGAAAGGGAGCTCTAGTATACATAGTTACCATGGATGAAAAGGAAGAAGGGAATGTTCCAACCCTCCAAAATTTACCCTACCTTCAAGAATTTAGTGATGTGTTTCCACAAGAACTACCAGGGGTGCCCCCAAAAAGAGAATTTGACTTCTCCATTGATATAATTCCAGGAGTTGAACATGTGTCTAAGGAACCCTATCGAATGAATAAATTTTTTTTTGGTAGAACTCAAGATGCAATTAGAAGAATTACTTGGGAAAGGCCTGATAAGACCAAGTGTATCCCCTTGGGGAGCACCAGTTTTGTTTGTTAAAAAGAAAGATGGAATCCTAAGAATATGTATTGATTATAGAATGTTGAACAAAATCACAATAAAGAATAGGTACCCTTTACCACACATTGAGGACCTCTTCAAACAAATGAAAGGAGCAACTGTGTTTTCTAAGATAGATCTTCGATCAAAGTATCATCAACTCAAGATAAAGGTGGAAGATATCCCAAAAACAACCTTCAGAACAAGGTACAAACATTATGAGTTTACAGTTGTACCCTTTGGTGTGACTAATGCTCCAACTACCTTTATGAACTTAATGAATAGTGTGTTCCATGATTACTTGGATAAATTTTTCTTGGTCTTCTTAGATGATATATTGATTTATTCCAAGGATGCGGAAGAACATCTAGCACACCTTCAGTTAGTTTTACAAAGGTTGAGAGAACATAAGCTATATGGGAAATTATCAAAATTTTCATTCTTTGAAAGAAAATTCCATTACTTAGGTCACATAATTTTAGAAGATGGTATTGCAATAGATCCATATAAGGTAAAATCCATAGAAGGATGGCCAATTACCAAAAATGTGTCAGAGGTAAGAAGTTTTATGGGGCTTGCAGGTTATTATAGGAGATTTATAGAAGGTTTCTCTAAAATTTCAAATCCAATCACTTCATTACAAAGGAAGGGTAAGAAATTCTTGTGGAATGAAGTGTGATAAGGCTTTCCAAAATTTGAAGGAAAAATTAACCACAATGCCAATCTTAAAGGTTTCAGATCCAAATGGACACTTCCTAGTTGTGACAGATGCTTCCATTGAGGGTCTAGAAGGGGTACTCATCTAGGATGAAGGTGTGGTATCTTATGAGTCAAGGAAATTGAAAACTCATGAAGTAAACTATGAACCTCATGATTTGGAACTAGCACCCATTGTTCATGATCTTCAAAAATGAAGACATTTTGTCTTAGGAAAATCATTTGAGTTAAAAACTAACCATCAAGGACTCAAATATATTTTCACATAGCCCCACTTGAATGCTAGACAAAGAAGATGGTTAGAATTCATAAGTTAATATGATTTTGAGATAAAATATATCAAAGGAAAATAGGGTTGCAAATGCACTAAGTAGAAGAAGGTGCTTGATGAATTTTATGATATTTAAAACTACTTTTAAAGAACAAGTGCTAAATGAGCAAAAATAAGATTTATGGTATAAGCAAATTAGGTCAACTTTAGAAAGTGATCCAACTGATCCTAGAGTGAAGGGGTAATCTATGGATGGGGATAAGTTGCTTCGATATAATAGTAGGATATATGTCCCAAACTCTAAAGATTTGAGAGAATTGGTTTTAAGTGAATCTCACAATACCCCTTATGTTGGACATCTAGGGGGAAACAAACTCTAATCAGATCTTAAGAAGTTGTAATTTTGGCAATGAATGAAAAATGGCATAGTACTATATGTAGCTAAATGTCTTGAATGTCAAAGAGTGAAGGTAGAACATTGTCACCTAGTAAGACTATTGTACTCTCATGATATACCACATCATAAGTGGCAGGTCATTAGCATGGATTTTATACAAGGATTGCCTACGACACCATATAGGCATAACATAATAATGGTGGTAATTGACAAACTTATCAAGGTTGCTCACTTCATAGTAGGTAATTTAAGAGATGATGCTCCAACTTTGGCTAAACATTAAATGTGAAGGAAATTTTTAGGTTACATGGGGTTCCAAAAAATATCATATCAAATAGGGATGTCAGGTTCACTTCAAGGTTTTGGACAACTCTTCAGCCGACCTTAGGAACATAATTGAATTTTAGTACAATACATCACCCTAAAATAGATGGCCAAACTAAAAGGACAAATCAGATTGTCGAAGACCTATAAATGTACTGTATGGACCACAATCTAAGTGGGAAGAATATCTTCCACTAGTAGAATTTTTGTACAATAACTCTATTCAAGCCTCCATAGGAATGGCTCCATTTGAAGCACTATATGGAAGAGCTTGTCACACACCTTTGAGTTGGGATAATCTTGAGGATAGAGTGCTAATTGGACCAGATATGTTGAAGGAAATGGAAAATTAGATCAAGTCAATTAGACAGAGGATAAAGGAAGCAACATACAGACAAAAGAGTTACGTAGATAGGAAAATAACATAAAGGGAATTTGTAGTGGGTGAAAAAGTTTTCTTAAGGGTTATGCCATATAAAAGTTCTATAAGTTTTGGTAAGTAGGAAAATTTGGCACCTCATTATGTGGGACCCTTTGAAAACCTAGAAAAGATAAACCTGGTTGTCTACAGATTGGCCCTACCTCCCCAACTAAGTCATATCCATGATGTTTTCAATATATCTCTTTTTAAGAAGTATGTACCTAATGAGAAACATGTTTTGAATTGGAATGCATTATAGGTCCAAGAGCTCAAGAAAATAACAATAGAGCCATATTGAATCTTAGAGAGATGCCAGTACCAATTGTGCAATAAGGTGGTTGACCAAAGTAAAGTACAGTGGGATCAATATGATGAAGAGAATGCTACTTGGGAAGATACAATTGAATTACAACAATCTTTTCCATTCTTGTTTTAAGCAATATTTAGATACTATATTTCTTTCTTGTTTTAAAGTACTATCTCTTTACTATATCAAACTTATGGAATATATGCATCAAGATGATGTACAAATAAGGGAGGGAGGATGTCACGACTCCTTCTCCCTAACTTTTACTACACCTTTTGATAGAATTTAATATTAAAATGCATGAACGCATGTTAAGAATGTGGTGCTCATGAAAAAAAACTAAAACGTAATCCCCCATGTTTCCTAAAATCTTGCTAGTTAAATCTAGAGTCATTAATTGTTACCTAAAAAATTTAATAAAAATTTAAGTTGAAAGGAAACCAAATTCATTCACCAACTAATGAATTGAAGGCACTCATGCATTACCATGTTTTCAAATATAAGGAACCTACACAATGAATCAAGCACAAACATGTAAATTGTTTTTTTGTTAGCACAGACCTACCGACAAAGTAACATTTATGCCATCCATAGCCACCCAAAGCCAACTTTGATTGAACCTTACCTCATCCATATTTCTCATGTTGGGTTATAATTCAGATGCCCGTAATAAATCTAAGAACTAACTCACCTACTACAATTGCAATGAATTTATTGCATCTTTATCTATAAATCAAAGGATCAAGCTTATATTTGGGTATGCTCCAATTTCATGCTTTTTATTTTTTGGTTTGTACATTTTGTGCTTTGCTTTCAGACCGATGAGTGGGCCTTTATACCTTGAGAGATCCCAAAGGAGGTTTTTCTGCTGGTTGTTTAGAGAGGATACGTGTTGACTGGGCATTTCTTTTACTGTGGATCTCAACCAAGGATTTAGCATAGCAGATAGGTTCTTGAAGCATTATTCCTGAAACAATTATGTGAATTTATATACTTATTTAGTAGTGTCTATTCTTTTCTCTACATCATATTTTCCTTGCATGTAAAATCTCATGGTTATTTTAAAATCATATACAAAATGTCAAACTCTACAATCATAAACTTAATACTGGAATTCTTTAAATTGTTTTAGAATTATGCACAATTACATGATTGGGGGAAATCATCATATAGTAACTGAATTCTTCCTTGAGAAGAATGTAATATGTTTTAGTTGATTTAAGGAATTTATCTTTAGTTTACATCAATATTTTGACAACTTTAAATATAAAAACACATAAGTAATATTTACTTCCTTGATTCAAACGATTTGGAAAAAAATTAGAGTGATTCTCCACAATCTATTCTATGAAATCTGCACCCTTAAGAAAACTTGCACCCCCTCAATTTTTCATGGCACAACCTTTTTAACTTCACACTCTACTTATTTTTGGATTAACTAGTAGTTGTTCAACTTTGGCACCTCAATCAGTAGGAAAAGGTGCACAAGTTCAGTATAATGCAAATAATCCTCTTAATGGTTTTATGCATATTTTAAAATTTGAACATTTCTCTTAACCTTGGCACAATTTTTCCTTAATAAATGCATACTATAAATTAGCAGCAACCTATTTATAAATTAACTGGCAAAGCTACAAATATTGTGTTGAGCTCCAAATATTGTGTTGAGCTCCATGAGTATTACTGTGTGGTTGAGATCTGAAATTTTTTTAAAGAAAGCATGTGACTTAAAAAATTCTTCTTCTAATATATATTAGCATTTATTATTCACTATGAATATTCTTTCTCTTAGAAAAGTATGAAATTTTAACCTTCAAAGTTCTCCTTAAAACTTCATTAAAGAATGATTATTTTAGCCATAAATAAATTAACATAATTTTTAATATAGATCCTTATCCAAAATACAACATTTTCAAGATTAAGTTTTAGGACAGATATTCATATATAATCATCTACATAAAACTAATAAAACTTTTATTATCAAAATTTATCCAAGGAAATGAATATTAGAAGTTCTATAAAATTCCTCTAATCATTTTATTGATTTGATTAAAATCTAGTTCAATATATATTTTGTAGGAAATTTCATTAAAATTATATAGAATCATTTTTCCTAGTGAATAAATAAGATACTATCATTTTTTATTATAGCTTCTAATTATCATACTATGAGGTTCGTTGGTTGTAACTACTAGTAACAAGTTTACTCCTACTTTTCTTGTAAGAAGATTAATGTAATATTTATAAACATAATGAAAATAGATTACAAAATATAGTCTTGATTGAAAACAATGACTATTTCAATATGAATGAATATCTTAGACATGCAACATGCATTTTGGAAATTCTATTTGTACATAAGATTCTTAATCTTGATACACTCCGAGACTTAGGATAGTTTTAAAGTTTCTATATGAATTCCCAATATAACATAGATTATTAAGTTTTAACAAAACTTATCTTAAGGAAAGATTGCTTAAGTCATGTTCTTAGAAAAAATTACATTTGGATTATAATCTTAACAAAATGGATGTTCATGGTCTCAAACTTAGATGAATTAGTTTGGAAAATCTTGAAAAAACTTGCCCAAGCAATATTTTCCTTGCCTTTCCAAATATGTTAAAGTAAGAGTGCTCGAAGAACATAATTTATAGATTTGTCAAACAAAAACTCTCAAAAGAGAGACCTCTTCCTGTGTTTTGGAAATAGATAATGAAGCCCTTGCATCCACACATAAAATGGTTGATAGATAAGAAGAAAGAAACAACCAAAGGAAAAGAGGAATATCACATGTAGAAAATCTTAGAAACTTGTTTTATTGTGTTGAATGGTAATACTTTCTATGAATTGTTATTGTCTAGTTATTTTCCTTATTCAATGGTTATGATGGAATGTTTCTTTAAAAACGTATTGTAAATTATCGAACAATGCTTGTTGATTTACTAAATTATCTTAGGAAAATGTTATTCTTTAAATATTGTCAAATTTGTAATACTATATATTCTTATGAGCTCATTTCTTGTGAAAGTTTAATTATGTTGGAAACCTAGTCAAAGAAAACAAAACAAACTAGCAATGTTCAGTATTCACGATGCCTCTTGCTCACGTTTATGAGTAATGTCATTATGCTTGAGCTACTGTACCTATCACCTAACATAGCTGTAATAACGACATATGTGGCATCATCCCTATAAATCGCCAGGCAGAAATAAGGGACATTGGTTGATTAAATCCAAAGGGAGGAAAATCCCCTTTGGAATGATAATCTAGAATGGTAAAAAGGAAATGAATCAAATCCGCTAGTGACAATCTAGAAAACCAAAGTAGGAATTTTCTATGGTGTAGTGTAATTGAATATATTCTTATGATGAGGTATATTAATTATAAAATCATTTAAACAGGTCAAGGATGACAAATATTATTAGGGAATAAGGTAGATGAATGTCATTAGGTAAACAAACTAAGGTCAAGTTGACCCTTTGTTATTTATGCTTCCCTTCATGGGTGGAAACCATAGAGGAATTTTCTGGGGAGTAAGAACCCTAGAAAGTGTTGCATACCCACCCTTTTATAATAGTTCACATAAAACATAGTCTAGAAAACAAAACTATATATTTTATGCCTTGATCCTATTTTTAAGTAGGGTATGTAGGCAGTTTGGGAAACAAAGGATGCTCCCAGTACTCATCCATTCGAGAACGGGGTTTAGTGAAAGTGAGATCATCTAAACATTTCAAAATATAATCAACTAAAATTGTATTCACATATACTTGAAATAATTTTGGACAGATTACTTTCCCGAGGCCTTAGGCCAAATTCTGAGGCAGGTTTCAAGCCTAGAATTATGATTTACATACCCTTGAGGAAAATGACCTTGGTAAACTTCCAAAAAGTAGTGTGGTCATTAGGGAAGTGACTTAGGATTCAGATGATCCCAATGGGTCCAAGACTTTGGCTAGATCACATGCCTATGATATGATAGATGCCTACTATTGACAATGATTTTACTCGAAGCAAACAAGGAAAATAAATTCTTCACAGACAAGACTGCAAAGAGCCTATCCTTCTTGATAGATATGGAACAAAGACAACCTCAAGGGGATTCTACTTTAATAGGAAAATATTGGCTTTAGTTCAATCCCAAGTCTTTGATAACAAGGTCATGATTGCACTAGGGTCGCTCTCGAGTTTTCATGTGATATTGTTGTTAATCTCAAAGGGACTATGGTTATTTCTAGTTTTTCTAAGGATCATAAACATTTCACACAAAATTTCCACTTCATTCATAAAATAACATCATGAAATCAAAAGATTTACAATAATATTTCATGAAAATAAAAAATTCTTTGCTATCACTTAAGTAGATTTAGCATTAAGCATTCAACATTTTCATAGAAAATAACGAAATATTTTCAATAAAATTCCATCCATTCATTCAAATTTTGGAACATTTTCAAGAATTTAAACATCTACTCTAAAATAAACCATAAAAATATTGAAAATTAAAAGTTTATCCCAGTTATTCTCCATGCATGCTCCAAAGAATCAATTAAAACACAGAAAACTGCTTTATACTTCACCAGATTGCTTCATGGCTACATATAAAATGGTGCAAGCTTTTAAAGAGAGGGGTTTCATTTTTGGACACCAAGTAGGTTATGTATGCACCCTTAAATGGTGCAACATATAGTCTCGTTCAGATGAACTAACAAAACCAACTACAAAAGATTCATGTGATAGGTAGCTATCTAATTTGCTTTGATATTAATCAATGTCTACGTGCATACAATTTTTTATGCTGGAATGGTTCAAAAAATAGGAAAAAAGAACAAAACTTGAAAAAAATTTATGCTGTTCCAACATCCACAAATTCTAAACTTAAAATAAAAATAAAGTAGGAAATAACCTTTTATAGGAACAAGGCCCAAAAATTTCAACTTAAAGTCCATTCAGAGAATCAAAAATAATAAATTAAAATGTGGCACGTGGCATACACCGACTGTCATCATAATATTCTAGATCAAGTCAAATCTTTGACTTCATTAGCAGCAACACTTTCACTTCATACTCCAGCATGAAAAACTTCACATATATTGAGGCTATCAACTTCTTTCTGAAATACCAAAATGAGGAACATCCACTAGGACCGAGATCAATGTACAAACTCAAAATTGCAAACAAAACAAAAACTCCATCACACTTCCGGTATCCGGTATTCGATTCTTCATCTCTTCACTCAAGGCTCGGGTTCTAGGATCTTTTCTTTTCCTTTCTTCAACTGGTACTCTTGGAGAGCATTCAATACTTGATGCATATGTTCCTTCAAAATCCCTTGTACTGCCCTCCAAGTGAGTTTAAGCCTAGTATATTCTTCAGATACCTGGAGTATAATATCATTCCTCTGCACTCTATTTGCTTCATATTTAGCTATAGTGTTCCTGCATTGTATAATTTCATCAATGACCTCCCACGTTGACAGCTGAATAGGATATTTGTTTATCCTTCCAATCCATTCCTTGAAGACTTTAGCTTCTTTAACCTCCTATCCTAATGTTTGGTGATCACAACCTTGACATGCCAGCATTTCAATAAACTCTTGATCTTCATAAATCAATTTTCTACATTCAACGGTGACCTTTTAAAATCCTTCAATGCATTGTATTAACATGTCACCTTACCATTTCAATTGTTTCTTCCATTTTTCTAGCAATGGAAGTTCTTGTTCTGATATTACATTTCCCTGTATTAATTCTTGGATGTTTACTTGCATGAGAATTTCAATGTTTCGCCTTTCTTCAATAGCTTGCTCTTGGGGAAATATGCATTCACTTTCAAATCTCTTGGATTTCTCTAACTGATGGTATGCTTCCTTGTGCTTCCCTATTTCATCTGTAATGAACTCTTCCCCTTGTTTTACCCAGTATTCAATCCATTCTTCAAACATATTCATTTTGTGGTGAACTGCTACGATTTCATCCACCTGTTCTTATGACATCAATACTGGATGTTGGGGCAATTCAGCTTGTTCCTGACCAAATAGGGTTAATGACTCTATAAAATGCTCTAAGGGAGCAATCCTTTCTTTCAATTCTCTTTTCTTATGTTTGTATTTCTGCACTCTAGCAACAGTAGCATTCAAATTCACTTTTATTTCCTCTAACTCTTGCCTCCAAGATGAGTGTCCAAGATTAATACTTGTTATCTTGTACTCCTTAGGAATTATTTAATGTCTGTCTTTATCAGCTATTGGAGTAGCTATATGGATGGTTCTTTTACCATCTACATTTTTTTGTATGACATGTTTTGTTTTTGCTTTGCACCTAGGTTTAGGATTATCTACTTCTTGTATAAAACTATTAAGATTCAGAGGAAATACTTCTACTTCCATTGGGGAAGCCAATTCCCTGATCAACCAATTAGGTGTATCATCATCTTGCTCTACCTCTATAACATTTCTTTGTTCCTGGTTTCCACTTGATTCAAGAAATTCTTCTCTTTGATCTTTCATGTCTTCTGAAATAGGAATTTCCTTAGTAATTTATGGCATATATTTAGGATTAGTAGGGTTTGGTACTATCTCCTCTATTTGAAGACTTATATTTTCTTGTCTATCCAGATGTTCAACATCATCTCTTTGGACATCACCTTCTTTATTCTCTACTACATCAGGGTTTTCCTCATTTTCAATTCCATTACCTGAAAACTATGTAGCTTCTTCTTTCTCAATTTCAATTTCAACTTCAACATGGCCTTTCTCTAGTTCTTCAAAAACATGTGACTGTTCATTACCATTTGGAACATTCCTGAGCAAAGGCTGGGAATCAAAAGTATCTTCAACAATTCTTTCATCAATAGGGCTCTACTCTGCAGTCTCCCTTGTTTCCATCTCAAGGACATTAGGGTTTCCCACCTCTGAGGTGAGTGTTCCTTGTATATAAACTCTTCTTCAACATTTATAGGATTAGAACCCATATCCTGAATCTCTTCTATCACTGGATGTACCATGGGTTTATCTTCAGACTTCTTTTCTTTCACTTTATCCCACATGGCACCCCATCTATCCATTTTTTCTTTAATTTTGGCCTCATCTTCTCCAAAAATATCCTCCAAAACAATAGGAGTTCCTCCTAGTGTTTATTTCATTCTAGCCATATTAAGAGAAGGAGGAGAAGTAAACAATGCTACAACCCTTTGAGACGTAGACCTAGTTTGTCTACCAACATTTTCTGTTATTCCTACTTCTTCATCAATAACCGGTTTAGTTCTTGGCTTCACTGTAGAGGAAGGTGCACCTTTAGGTATTACTTTTTATTTATCTTTACCTATTTCTACATCTTTTTTCTTATCAAATGGTTTCATGGGAATTTCTTGTCTTGAAGTTTCAGGGGTTCTTTCTTCAATTCTTATACCAGGAGTCGCCTTACTAGTATTCCTTCTCTTCTTAGTAGGCTCTCCACTCTTAAATGTTGTTTCATCTCTTTTCTTTCTTCTTTTATCTTTTGAGAATGTGGGTTTGATTCCTCTTTCTCTCAAAGCTTTACAAAAATCATCAATCTAGTGTCAAGTATACACTAAAACTGGTCTAGAGAAATCATCAATTGATGTCATATCTTCATCATCATAACCTAGGTCTGGGATGGGTTCATCATATACCCTATCATCATTATAAACTTTATTCAAAAATTTTCCATCATCCTCTTCCAACTGATCTAGAATGTCATGAAGCTTGAGAATCCGGGCAGATTTTAGAGACAATCTTTCATATTTTCTTCTTCTTACTATGTGCTCATCTTCACAATTAAGCCAATAATCTTCTAAGTTTAGTACATGAGCACGATAACCAGCTATATTCTTGGAAATATTTCCCTCAATATAATAATATATTCTTTGAAGTGGGAACTCTTCAAAATTATATGTTCTTAATTCTTCTACACACAAGTGATTTCCTATCACAATGGGAAATTTGAAAGAGGCCTTCTTGCGAGCATGGCTATAAAGAGCCTAAGACTGTTTCAACTATCTCACCAATTCTAATAAAACGATTTTGTTTGTTGGGTACCTAGGAAGCATGAATAGATTTCTATCAAATCCCTCCATCCTAATGTAGTTTTAAGTAGGGAATTTAATGTACCAACCTCCCATTGGTCGAATGACACTTTGTGCTTCCAGGGACAATCTTTTGGCTTTATCACCTTCCATTGTTCTGACCAGTTTCATGGAAAATAAATCATTGAATTTCCTATAATTATCTTTATATCCAGGGATGGTGATCTGGGGTAAATGTGCATATATCAAATTGTTTCCTATCTTTGTGCCCAAAGTACCAATTTGTTTGAACCCTTGCTTGCTAGCTCTCATGGCACATGAGTAAATAACATATGAAGACATATAAAAGCACCTGGTTTTGGGAAATTTTGTTATCTGTTCATATAACCTCTCACTTATAAGCTTTCCCCAATGCAATTGCATGAGACTTTCCATCAAGCTGGATATTATTACAAACATCCAGGGTTCAAATTTGCTTGCATCTCTTAAACTAGCTACCCTGCTAAGTAGAGTTATAATATCTTGCATTTCTTGATTGAACATAGACCTTTGAATTACTTTGGTTTGTGGTGTAATCAAATTTTGGCACCATTGGGTACTCATAATTTCTCTATTGTGTTCTTCATCATTCTGATATGTCTTGCCCTTTACTTTCATATCAACATTGTACATTTTTGTTTAAATAGGGAGACCAAATGTGTATATAATTCCTTTCTATGAAAGGTCTGCATAAATTATCCCTTCTTTGTCAACAACCCTTTTTGTTGGGTTGTAGTAGTTCATACATTGCATAACCAATTTAGGGGCCTCCATTCCTGGTGGAAACCCTCCTACTGAAAGTAACCCATTTGTAGTAGCATTTTTGTTACATTGAGAAGAATTTTCTTGTAATACCCGCAAATGAATTTCAATATTAGAAGACCATCCCATATGAGTGTCTATGACCACCATGTTGATTGGCATGACTTGCGAATTGTAGTATTTGAATTCATCTCTAGATTTGCATTAGAAGTACTCATTTTCTCTTATGCATTCATTTTTTAGAATGTGTGTCCTGTGTGCAAGTTAGGGTTAAATTTAACCAAAAATTATAGTTTATAAAAAAATTCAGTTCATTTTTCGATTAAATTCAAAAATCAAAGAATAATCAACATTTCAATTTCTAAAGGGAGATACCATTTTTGAGATTTTTCCAGTTATTCGAAACATGCCTAGTTCTAGTCAATTATAATATTCTTCAGAGTGCAGCTCCAAAACCCTTGGTAACTATGTTATTGATTTCTCGAAATTTATTTCTCCTTGTGCACCTATATTGTTTCATTCTTTTAATGTCCTTTGAAAATTTACAACATGAAGCGAAGTGGAGTGTTAAAAAAGAAACTGCATGCTTGAGGTTGTGCCAAGTACATAGGTAGTTCGTCACCTTCATTAATTACCTGTTATTTCTCATTAATTCCTTGAATAAAGGTGCAATCATTACAAATTAGGGTCCAAATTATAAACACATAGATTTCTGCACAGGCTCACCACTAGAGGAGAAAGACGACACGATGATTATACGTGCAATCGGATGTCACGTTGATTCTCTATAAGGTATAGGTCATTAAAGATACGTGATCAATTTTTAATCACCGGGATTGAGACTTTCTAGTATTGACTTTGAAAAGAAATGCCAGGATCTAGGAATTTACCTCTAACTTCAGAAAGAGAAAACTAGAACAAGAGAAAAGACTTGGAACTGGGATCAAGAGAGATCAAAAAATTTCAAAAAAAACTCTCTAGTTTCCAACTTCTAAATAAGAAAAATAAAAGGAAATAATAAAATAGTACCAAACACTGATAAAAGGATATTACCGGCATTGATGACTTTCTGGTCGATGAAATACCAGGCAAAGCTAAGACCAAATGAAGATACAATTTTCCTTGATGCAAATTCAGGACTCCAGGATTCCGGTTTCCAGTAATATATTAAAATTTTATGAAAAGACCAAAACACTGAATCTGAGAAGGAAAAAATAAAACCAAAAGCCAAGCTAAAATGAAAAAGAGATTAATGACCAACCAAGCTGGAGAACGATGCCAAAGCAAATGAAAGCAAAAAGGGACAAAGGAAAAGGAAAAAAAGGGGTCCACACTTTGCCAAGGGGAAAAATGGGGCGTGTTGTGAGGCCACACAACACCTACCTCGTTAGGTGGATGCCTATTCCAATTTATGAATAGATTTATTCATGTTTCATATGAATAGATGAAATGAACTCTTGTTCTATTTGAATAGATGATTAAATTGACATTCCATATTGACATATACCTATCTCGTAAGGATAGAAGTTCCCAAGTATACTTGTGAGTGAACACTTAATTACTTAAAAAAAAAATTATAGTGGTATTTGGGTTAAAATTAATTGGGTCTTTACATCGTCAATGAAGAGCCTTCATTTCATCATCTGCTCAATCATTTGTCACCACTTGTCAATCATGACATCATCTCCCTTTTTCGTCATCACTTAGCTTGGACCCCCAATTTATCAGCATGTTGAAGAGACTTCGAAGAAACTCACACCAATATTCCAAAGTCTCACTAAAAATGCTTTGTCTGATGCCATCAGTGTGTCGAAAAAACTCCATAAGATGTCGTGTCGATACATGCTTGTCTCCTTGATGAGGCACAAAATTAGAATGTCAAAGGGACTCCTAATGACATCTTGTTGATATATGCATCTCCCTCCGATATGAATCCTTCGTAACTGCTCACCTCTTCCAACACCTCCCATTATTGCTATGTTGAAGGGAAATGAAATAGGGTTTCTTTGAAATCCTCATGTCACTCCAATGAGTTTGTTGACCAAGCACCAGATGTCATAGTTTTTTCCTCCATGTCACTTACTCCAAAAGCTCAAACTCCTAGAGACCTCCATACTCGGCGAATTCAAGTCGGTTCAACCCTTATTGAAAAGAAACAACACAAATATTTTTGGTTGATGTAAGATTTATCTTACACCCTAGATGCTTCTGCATTAGACACCTAGGTTAGGAAGAATTTTGTGAATATAAATTCACAAAATGGAGTTGATTTGTAGTACCACCCTTTTAGATTTGAAGCAATCCTCATCCAATCCCATTGCTAAAATTGGCACCTACAATTGCTTCTCCTTTCTCCTCTTCCAACACTTAGATAGAACAAGCAACCTCCTCTTCTAAAAAATATACTATTTACTCCTCTTCCTTGATGTGGAATCAACTCCACCATAACATGACCACCACCTCCAAATGTATCTCTCATTCACCTCTAATATTTTGGGATTCATCCCACCATAGTCCATCCACCTCCACCAATTTGCACTTGCACTTAACTCAGCAACACCATACAAATCCTTCTTTTGCAAACCAATTATCCCTAACAAATTATAACTAAACCATCTCATATGCATTCACTAAATCATCCATCTCAACATGAAAATCATATTTCTTAAATTCATTAAGACAATATTTTACCTTTTCATCACCTGTTGCAACTTCAACTTCATTATTTTCCTTCATGCCTTTGATAATACATGAAACTGTATCACTTTCTTGTCCTATAACCAATGCATCATACTCTTTTTCCACTGCTGCAATCCTCTCATTCATATAAATACTAATCATATCTTCATCACAAAAATTTAAAAAATTATGCATTACCTCCTTCTCTAGTAATGCTACATCCACTTGTTCATAATCACCCTTTGGTACAACACTATACTCCTCTTTCTTTATGCCTTCTAAAAGACATTTTGTAGCTGCAATCCCTTCCTCCCTTGCATCCACATCAATGTTAGAAGTATAATCAAAGGACTCATCCTTTTCTCCCTACAAAAAAATATCAATCATACCAATCTCCTTATCATATAAGAATTCATCAACTGATGCCAAAAACAAATCAACATTCTTCCCTTCATTTCCTTCCTTATTTTCAGTTGTAGTACTTTCAACTACAAAAACACTCACTGCTGTAATTCTTCCTTCATTGCCACTCTTTTCTTTAACTACTACCACTTGGGTTTCCTCTTCTTCAAGGTCCTCTATTTCTCTCCATATTTCTTTGGTTGCTACCACCTCTATATCTTCATCCTTCATGTCTTCCAATAGACATCCTTCAATTTTAGGATTAGATTCCTCAACCTATTCATACTCATCCTCTTCCTCGGTGTCACATGCATGGCACTCTACTGCATCCTCTTTCTTTCCTACAGTCAAAACACCATTAGAAGGATAATAAAAATTACCTTTAGATCTTGTCTTATTTTGTTTCCTCCTTTCAATATCATCCTCCAATTCATTTATTTGTTGTTGCAACTCTATCATTTCTCTTTCTCCGATCTTCTAAAATCTCTCTCTAGATTCCTCTAGTCTGGGAATCATTAGAATCCATCTAATGACAAAATTCTTCTTTCCCTTTCTCTTTTCCATTTTCCAAGCCTCTCAAATTCATAACAACACAAATCTTAAACCCTAAGGTTTCACAAATGCAAACTACCTCCTGTTCGGCAATCTATTTACAAATATTCAACACCTTTAGATGTTATTACAAATCCACACACTCTCAATACTTTAACAAGTCCCTTTGTAGTTACAAGTACTCCTTGCAACAATATATTACTCACACAACTATCCTCTATCCAACAAAGAATCTAGAAGATGCTTCCTCTACCCACCCTTTTTCAGTGGAGGAACTCTACACCTTCTACCTAGCTTTATCTCTGCTGGAGGATAGTAGTCACAGGCCCTATTTCATGCCTACAAAAAAATTCTTTCCCACAACTCTCTCTCTTGTAGCTTCACCACGTCACTCTTCACCACTCTTCACTCGCAGGTCCTGGTGTATACTTTGCACTCTCAAGATCTTTTGGTTTTGATACCATTAATGTAGGGTACTCCCCTTATAGACTAAAACTCACCACAACAACACAAAAAATGGCACAACAAATGGAAACGAGAAACCATGATTTTCTATTATCACTGGAAGAAAATGAAATTACAACATTTCAATTGTATTATATGGGCTATCTCATTACATTATTTTCAAATCTAAAAAAAATTCTGCTCTAGGATCTTAGGTCTTGCAACTAGACCATTACAACTGATTCTCTCTAGTCTTGCCTCCCCTCACTTCCTTGTTGGCTAGGTTTTTATCTTCCCTCTCTATCTTCACCAACAAGCCATCTCCTTCACTCTAACCCCATCCAGATTCATCGTATTTCCTATTTTCAACAAATGAACATATAGGGTTTCTTCTCCATTGGATGTGTTCCCTGTAATATGATCTTCATTTAATTATTTTACTCATATTTCCTTAGTACTGCTACTTCATTCAATCACCAACTAGAATGGTTTCCTTGTTGTCTACTTTGTCTTCTCAAACAAGCCATCGATCACCATCTTTGTGCCAAGAAAACTGCCTTACTTTGAATCCTTGTATCACGCTATCAAAAACAAATTACATTATTAGGTTGAGATAGATTTGACTCTCACCAATATTCACCTTCTCACTGATCGCCATCCTCATCATCATTCACAATTCGCAACAATGATGTGAATTGACCTATCATCCAATCACCATCCACAATCCATACATGTCATAATCTCTTTCCTATCAGGTCCCACAAAAGTAAATGCCATGTCTTTGTTGTGTCAAGGGGACACCAAAGTAACTCTCCTAGAAATCTAGAAGTTTCATTGATTAAGTTCCTATTGAAATGTCCAAGAGACTCTTACTTTTGTTCCACCAATACCCATGTGTCTCATCAATGAAGAGCATGCATGTCATCACCCACTCAATCATTTGTCACCACCTTTCAATCATGACATCATCTCCCTTTGTTGTCATCACTTAGCCTAGCCCCCCACTTTATCGGCATGTCGAAGAGACTTCAAAGCAACACACACTGATATTCCAAAGTCTCGATAAAAAATCTTTGTCTAACATTGTCGGAGTGTCAAATAGACTCCATAAGAAATTGTGTCGATACACACTTGTCTCCTTGATGAGGTACAAAATTGGAATGTTGAAGGGACTCCTAATAGCGTCTCATCATTATATGCATCTCCCTCTAATATGAATCCTTCGTGCAACCGTTCACCACTTCCAACACCTCCCATTATCACCATGTCGAAGGGACATGAAATAGGGCTTCTTCAAAATCCTCATGTCACTCCAATGAGTTTGTTGATCGAACACCATATGTTGAAGTTTTTTCCTCCTTCATGTTGCTTAATCCAAAATCCCGAACTCCTGTAGACCTCCATACTCAGCGAATTCAATCCGGTTCAACCCTTATTAAAAAGAAACAACACAAACCTTTTTTGTCGATGCAAGATTTCTCTTACACCTTGGATGCTCCTATACCAGCTTTCCTACCTCTTTTTGCTACTCTCTCAAACTAACTTTTTCTTTTTCTTTTTGTTTCATTTCCCCTTCTTTTAAAGGGTATTCATATCCTACAATCCTCTACACTTTCTTCAAGAAAATTTAGCTTGATTTTTCATTTCCCTTTCAAAAGGGCCTTGAATATGTCCTAAAATTTTAATCATGTTTGAAACAATAGTATTCCTACCTTATTTGATACCCTAATTGTATTGATTATTTCTATGATGATGAGAATATCTATTTCTTTTGGGTGTAATGATGGTGTGTTTAGATATTTTGGGTTCTTAACAAACATTTTGTTCTTTTTTGAAATCCTAAGCAAAGTGGTTGTACTAATGGAAATTGTTAGTTTTGAACAACTCATCATAATCAGGTTGCTTCATATATAACCATCCATATATTTAATTGAGTGGCTTTAGAGAGACCTTTCTCCAAATCAACTTCAACACATATTTGAGCATGTAAAAATTATCTTTTGGTTCAACCTATTCAATGATAATGCTCAAAATGCTAACAATGGTAGCAATGATTTGCAATCCCAAAAGATAAGAGGGAGATGGGGAAGTTTCACCAAAACAAGAACAACATTGTACATATATCAAATAGGGTTATTGGTTTAAATAGAATCATCTTTTCCCTATAACAAATTAGCCACTTCCAAAAATTAGATATTTCTTTGGTGTATTAACGTTTGAAAAAAAGAAAAAGAAAATCTTCTCAAAAATCAAATTCTCATTTTTTTCTTCAATAAAGGTTTCCAATTGATATTAATTCAATCATCCATTGTTTGTAATCTTTAACAAGTATCCCAAAAAAATTCCTATTAGTACATTCTAAAAAAATTCCAAAGCCTTTTCCTTAGGAAACTGATGGGTGAAGGTAACTTTACGTTTATATTCAACATTTTTATAACATTGCAAGGGTAGAGTTTAACCTTGGCCTAAAAAGTAATAATATCTACTAAATATTCAAAGTAACAGGGTTTAGAATCAAAATTGAAAAAATGTACTAATCTTTAAAGGTTGACTAGACATCATATGGTGATTACAATGGACACAATCATAGTTGCTATGACCTATAGAATGACTATTACCTTTCTTGCACCCTATTCCTATGAAATTTTACTATGCCTTAATTCTTAAAAGCTTATGGAACCATACCAAATATTTTTTTAATTTAGGAACAAATATTAAGAAAAACTAAGCTTTTCAAGAGAAAAAATAACAATGTCCAAAGCCTTACCTTCTAGTATTGGAATAATTTTATAATTTAATGGCAACAAGTATCTTTATAAATTTTCTAAAGTTTTGGATTCAATTTGACTCTTTATCCTTATTTATTGTACTATATTTTATTATTGGTCCTTTTTCTCTAGCGATCCGTGCCCTACCTTCATAACTATCATTTCTTTTCTTAGCTTAAGACTATTTATGTGAAACTTAATTGGTTCCAAACCACATGTACTAAATTGAAACATGAATTTATAATTTCTATTGGAAATATTATTGTCATTGATATCAAAGGAGTGTAGAACATATTGTTGTTATTAAGGAAGAAAATCATTTCCCTTATTCAAGGTAGATCACATCATTCCAATGATCATTTAATAATGACAGTGCTAATTTATATAAAGTGGATGACCTCCTTCTGAAAATTCCAATTTAATACTGTTTGAGGCATTTTTGAGAAGGATGACCTCTTGTGGAAAATTAAATTAATATTATGTGAAATCTTTTTGACATAGACCTCGAACCTCTTGATGTGGTCACCCAACTCAGGAAAAATAAAAAATAAAGATAAATTTATTCATGTGAAAGCTTAGTCAACCCTCCTTGAAGGTCTCCTCCCTTAGGTGAGGATGCATAAGGAAGGTATAAAAAGAAGTTGTGTATGGGGTAAATTATTTAGGAGTTAATGTTGAACTCCTAACACCCCAAGATCACCTACAATAAAAAAGTAACTTCTACAAGAGAGAAATGGGAAGAATATCTTGCTATGGTGGTGAGTACACAAAGGTAGGGGACCAAAAAGTGGCTACCCCACTTTTTGGGCCATGAAAGCCATAACATGAGCACATTATAATGTGCTCAGGTTAGGTAAGTGCAAAAAGGGGTCTTAAGTAGCCACTTGTTTTTATATCAAGAAATTTTGACCTTTGATGACAAATTGAGGATAGTTACACTAAAAATTTTAAGACGCAACAAAAACTATGTAAGAAGCAATTTGAGTCTACTTTCTAAACTACTATTTTTTTGAAAATGATAGATATTAAGGGGTTCAAAAAAGGGAGCCACAAACATAGGTGTTGAAAACAAAACATAGCGTCTCTTGTGCTCCCTCAAAAGGTTAAATTTTTTTGGTATTTTTAAAATCACTTTGGTGAGAAATTAGCTAACATGTAGTTTATGCCTAATTTTTCTGATATTTTTTTAATGAATATATGATCTTTTACTAATTTTCGAAGTGGACACAACTGAAAAACATAATTTTGACCGTGCTAACCCTATAACTTTTGAAAATTAATCAAAAATTATTATTTTTTAAAATGTGTAGAATGAAGTCTAGTTTATTATTTTAAATAGCTAAGAGAGAGCCTAAGATTACCCACATGTGTGACTGACTTGACCTTGAAACATAAGAAAACTTGATGGTTAGCACAAATGAAATTATGTGACAAATTCTAGAATATGCAGAAACAAGTCTTTGGACATTGGGAAGGCACTCCAAGCCTTTGGTTTGGAATCCAATGAAAATCCCAAGCCTAAAGCTTGGGGATTCCCAAAGCAAGCAATAATGTGAGGGCATTATAATGTACTCGCATTATTTCATAGTTTTGACATATTTTTTGCATTTGTGCTTGCGTTTCCTAAGCAAAAAATAACACGAGCATGTTATAACATGATTGCATTATGTATTGCTTTGTTAAATGCTAATCAGTTAAATGTATGTATATATTTGTATGTATGTATGTATGCTTGTATGACATGTATGTATGTATGTATGCATGTATGTATGTATGCTTGTATGTATGTATGCCTATATGTATATGTATGTATGTATGTATGTATCAGTATATGTATGTATGTGTGTACGTATGTATGTAAGTATGTATGTATGCATGTATGTATGTATGTATTCTTATATGTATGTATGCATGTATTTAGAGGGAGAGAGAATTTTAAGAGAGAGACCTTAGAGAGGGAGAGGAGGTGGGAGGGAGAGAACTGAGAGAGAGGGGAGAGAGAGAGGGTGGGAGAGAGGTTGGAGTGAGAGGAGGGAGGAGGGAGGAGAGAGAGAGTTCTCTAGTTAGGGTGGGAGGGAGAGATAGGGAGAGAGAAGACATGAGAGTGGGAGAAGGGGTGGGAGGGAGAGAGGAGAGAGAGAGAGTTCTCAAGTTAGGGTGGGTAGGAGAGACTTGAAAGGGAGAGGGGGTGGGAGAGAGATACTTGAGAGAGAGAGAGGGAGTGGGAGAGAGATAGAGGGAGTGAGAGAGAGAGAGCTGAGAGAGAGGGAGTGGGAGAAAGGGGGTTGGATTGAGAGAAAATTATTGAGGTAGGGTGGGAGAGATAGGATGAGGGGGGAGGAGGAAGAGAGAGAGAGAGAGAGGAGAGAGGGAGGGAGATAGAGAGAGAGAGAGAGTTCTCTAGTTAGGGTGGGAGGGAGAGACCTGAGAGAGAGAGAGAGGGAGAGAGAGAGAGAGAGAGAGAGAGAGAGAGAGAGAGAGAGAGAGAGAGAGAGAGAGAGAGAGAGAGAGAGAGAGAGAGAGAGAGAGAGGGAGGGAGGGAGGAGGGAGGGAGGGAGGAGAGAGAAGAGTTCTCTAGTTGGGGTGGGAGGGAGACTGAGAAAGGAGAGACCTTAGAAAGGGAGAGAGGGAGTGAGAGAGAGAGAGGGAATGGGAGAGAGATAGAGGGGTAGGAGTGAGGAGACTTGAGAGAGGGAGAGGAGGTGGGAGGGAGAGACTTGAGAGAGGGAGAGAGAGGGAAGGGAGAGGGAGTGATAGAGAGAGGGGGTTAGACTTAAAGCTTAAACCATAAACCCTAAAGCCTAAACCCTAAACCCTAAATCCCAAAGCCTAAAGCTTAAATCCTAAACCCTAAAATTTAAACCCTAAACCCTAAACCTTGACAATTTTAACTTTTTCAAAATGTGAGTGTGCTTTGGAAAAGTTGAAATATGGACATTGTAAGTCCAAGCCAAAATATGCTAGAAATATAACATGGGTATAGTTTATCTCTTTTTGAAAATGATAAAAAAGGAATTTACACCTGTGAATTGGCCCACATGCTCTGTTATTCTCCTTCTATGTGTGATCCAACATAAGAATGCTTTTTGAGACTATTGGAGAAAGCACATGCAAGAAGTTACACACATGCAAGAATTTACACATTCCTCCACCACCTTTGCATCAAATTTTCACAACATTTTTCTATTTTGGAACTTAGGAGGGAAATGACAAAGTGTTTACATCAAATTTGATTATATGAACTCAAATTTTGATGTTTTTAGTGTTGTAATGTTCATTACAGAATTGAATTGTTATAATTTAACATTATATATTGTTTAATTCTATAGTTTTTTGGTAATTCTTGGAGAGATATAGAATTCAATGTTGGAAAGGAAGCAAGTTTGTGAAAGGCTTCAATTGTTGAGGATTTTGATGCAAGAAGAAAAAATACTACATTGAATTGGGTAGTTTATCCAATCGAATCTTTGATTTTAAGGTATGTCAAGTCTAAATATATGTATGTTATTTATAACTTCTTATAATACATGCTTAATACAATGCTTTGATTTTTATTTTTATGTTAAAATTCATATTCAATGTTCATCATTGTTTG
Source organism: Sequoia sempervirens (assembly GCA_007258455.2). Taxonomy (NCBI): domain Eukaryota; kingdom Viridiplantae; phylum Streptophyta; class Pinopsida; order Cupressales; family Cupressaceae; genus Sequoia; species Sequoia sempervirens. The sequence continues at coordinate 117,091,189 of VDFB02000363.1, read as the reverse complement.
TTTTTACTTTTTACATCTATGAGAATTCAAGGGGGGTTCCAAGTTGAAAAATCTCATTATAACCTTAGCCCCTCTTGGCACATTTAACCTAGACAATTATTCACTCTTTGTAGTGGTTTGGATGCTCTTATAGTATCATGCAGCTCTTGGGAAACCAAACAAATCATGGTTTGCATTGCTACAACATCCTCCCTTCTCTAACATTAATCTCTTCCTCTATAATGTCCTCCACTAAATTAAAATCATTACAGTATGAACTATCAACCAGTCTCTCGCATCTATCAACATCTTTCCTATCTTCAACATATCATTCACTTTGGAATTCCAAATTCATTGACTACTCAATATGGCTTTGCATCCTCTTGTTAATTTATCTTTTCCATTGGACTACTTCCTTTTGATGACCCCTTTCATGTTACCAACTCTCTAGATGCTACTTATTTTATATTTTTTGTGCTACCATCCATTATAGTAATGTTGCATGTATTTGTGATCAATACAAACCACTCCTCCTTAATGCACAACTTTACACTATTGTAAAATTATACCTCACTTTCCAGCAATGGTATTAACCCTTCTATCATACACTACTTCTTTGTCAAACTACCATGGATTACTTAATGACACACATCCATTGGTGCAATATCACATAACACTTCATCATGGCATGCTTTGATCTTGAACTTTATCTAGCACTATTCTTGTACCAAAATTAAATCCACTTACTATAATAAACCAAGGCATAATGGATCTCTCATAGCATAAATTTTTGCCACTTTTCTTGCTTCAAACTTTTTGTCAAACCCTCTATGGTTGGGAAAGAACTTCAACTTCACCCCAAACTAGCAAAATTCACTTATAATATAGATGACAAATAATCCAAAAGAAAATATTGGTTAAGGTCTAATATGAAATATGCAGCCAACTTAAGAACCTTTAATATGATAAGATTGGAAATAAGTGATTTTCTACATGTTGGAGTAGCTTAAATTGACTTATATGCACAATTTTAGACCTATAATATTCAATTTTTGTTTAGAAATAATGAATATATAGCTACTATATGTTGTAGGAATCTCATATGGTGAAATGAAAAAAGGAATTCACTCTTAAAACAAGTACTAGGTAAGAAGTTGAGGAAGGTGCCTGTGTATTATGTGGAATGGGAAAATGGTAATGGAGAAGTGGATAAAATCAAGAGGTTTTGTATTCTAATCCAAGGAATACTAGGGGTGTTAATAGGTAAGACCAATAGAGATGAGGAAGAATGTGTGGATGGTCAAGTTGCAGATGCAAAAGCAATAGTTGGAAGTGTTGAAATTGAAGCAAAATAACTAAAGACCAAAATTAATCACTTAGAAAAGGAATTAAAAGATAAGAAGAAGATTTTATCATCAATGAAAAGGAGGTTAGTCTTCTCTAAAAACACTTGAAAAAGAAGGAGACAAAAATGAATGAGATAGATAATGTATTGAATGAAGAGATTGTTCGTGCTCTCGAGAAGTTGAGGAAGGTGAATGTGTATATTATTTTTTGTTCATTTTCTAACCAAATTGACAGTTCTAACACATCTAAAGGGGTAGGTTTATACTAGTAAACATCATGTTTCACACCCAAACATGTCAAAACAGTTTGAGCTACATTGTATCAGTGAAGTCTCTTTAGAGACCAAAGTGCAAAAGGGTAGGAAACTTTGACAAGTGATTATTTAGAAACATTCCATCTAATATGGGATCGCATAGGACCACTTTATAATAACCTATCTCAGTTTTTGATAGCTCAGAGTTGTTTTCCCATGGTGAAGAGATTTCAGTTGATGGAAAAAGCATCTGTTGCATGTAGTGTAAAGTTGTTGAAGTGGTGTAACATTCATTCAGTTCATTGTCCGAGTAAACCAATAGTTCTAACTCATCTAGATGGGTAGTTTTATGCTAGGAAAGGTCCTATTTCACACCCAAACATGTCAGAACAGTTTGAGCTACATTGTACCGATGAAGTCTCTTAAGAGATCAAAGTGCAAAAGGGCAGAAAAATTTGATGAACGATTACTCAGAAAATGTCTCACTTAGAAACATTTAGTCTAAGGCTACAGGATCACGTATGGCCCCTATACAATAACCTCTTTCAGGTTTTGATATCTCTTACATGTTTTTCTGTGGTGTTGAGTTTTAAGTTGATAGAAAATAGGTCATATGCATGTAGTGTAAAGTTTCAAGGTGGTGTAACTTTTATTCCATTCGGCATGCGACCAAACTAATAGTTCCAACACATTCAAAGATGCTAGGAAAGGTCATGTTTTGCACCCAAACATGTTAGAATAGTTTGAGCTACATTGTACCGGTGAAGTCTCATAAGAGACCAAAGTGCAAAAGGGCAACAAAATTTGACAAGCAATTAATCAGAAACTATGCCACTTAGAAGCATTATGTCTGAGGCTACAGGATCACGTAGGGTCTCTCTACAATAATCTCTCTCATATTTTTACATCTCTAAGGCATTTTCCTGTGGTATCACATTTTCAGTTGATGGAAAATGGGTCAAATGCATGTAGTGTAAAGTTGCAAGGTGGTACATAACTTTTGTTTTGTTTAGTGTGTGACCAAACAAACAGTTCCAATGCATCCAGAGGGGTAGGTTTACACTATGAAAAGTCTTTTTTTACACCCAAACATGCCAGAAAAATCTGAGCTACATTGTATCGACGAAGTCTCTTAAGAGACCAAAGTGCAAAATGGTAGAAAAATTTGATGAGCGATTACTTAGAAATGTGCCACTTAGAAACCTTCTATCTAAGGCTATAGGATCATGTAGGGACCCTCTAGAGTAACCTCTCTTAATTTTTGATATCTCTAAACTGTTTTCCCATGGTGTTGAGTTTTCATTTGATGGAAAATAGGTCAAATGCATGCATTATAAAGTTTCAAGGTGGTGTGACTTTTGTTATGTTCATCATGTGACCAAACCGACTATTCTAATGTGTTTACAGGGGTAGGTTTACACTAGGAAAGCTCTTGTTTTGCACCCAAACATGTTAGAACATTCTGAGCTACATTGTACTAGTGAAGTCTCTTAAGAGACCAAAATGCAAAAGGGCAACAATCTTTGACAAGACATTAATCAGGAACTATGTCACTTAGAAACATTATTGTTGATGTGTTTTTTATGCACTTCTCAGCACAGGTAATGCATAGGTGAAACACCTCTCTTGAAAGACAATCTTCCATAATCAAATTGCAAAACATTATCCCAAGGTCTCTAATGTCAGGTATTGACAGTGCTTGGAATATCTCAGTTGTTTTATGTGATTTGTTGGGATCACAAGGCGGTCTTACGGATGAGTTACAAGTGTGGGAAGTTGGTTCTACAAATGCAGTTTTAAAGTGTTGGAAGTGAATGAACAGTGGCTGCCCACTCAAAACAGCAAGCTAAAACTCATCAAGTTCATCTGATTTAGCTTCATGGTGATGCTTTGGATCCTACTCTATCCAAGGATTAAAATAAACAACAAAGGAGAATGGTTGAAAAAGCTATTCAATCTAAGCTATGAATGAATAGTATGATAGTGGTTGCTTTCGATGAACATGCTTCCTAAAAGCGAGTTTTGCTTGACCGAGAGAAACCTCTGACTACAAAACAGACAATCTTCTAAAATTGTTTATTTCCAAATTACCCTTACACATCATGAACATGCAATTAGACAAGTTTTTAACAATGACATAAAAGCCGAATAACTTTACACAGCATCTTGACATCAACAAGTGCTAAAAGTATGGGCTAAAAGTTCATCAAATACCATAATAGAAATTTCCATTATCACTTCCATTCAAAAATCTACAACTAAAACTACTATGGAAGGTAGAACCATGCATGCAAGATGAGAAAACTCAAAGAGAACATCCATAAATCATGCAATGTTGTTTTCTATTGCTGCAGAATGCCTTTACACTAGTTCTCCAACCATTTACAAATGAGGGGAAAGCCCCTATTTATAGTTTTCCAAAGCCAAAATGAATTGCTAGGATTAATTCACAATGAGTAGCTCAGATTTGTTTACATTAGGGTTTCACCTACCCCCATTATATGGAAATTTTAAATACATCTTAACTTTCCTTGCTTCATCTAGTGCTCGGGTGTTGTAGCAATTCGTCATTTAGTTGATTGCCGCTTCTTTATGGCTAGAAACTACTAAAAATTTTTCTTCTTACTTGAATACGTTTTGTAGTATTCTTCATTGGATCAAACGATCCATTGACGGTGATATCAAATGGATTGGTTTCCCCTGATTCAGGGAACAGGTCATCATCCTCCAGTGAAAAGTAGGATAGCTCCCTCATGCCTTCTTAAAGGCCACCCCCTTGCATTTTTGTCATTGACTTCCTTGGCACAGGCCTTCTTCTAACACTGACCCTATTGGTGGGTGCTAGAGGGAGAGGCAAACATGAAATGAATGGTGACAGGAGCTATACACATTCCTTGTTCAACTTTCTCCAATGGGCCTCCCCAATAGACCAGTGGTAGGTTTCTTGAATCTGGCATACATGAAGTGTCGTAAGTGCTTTCATACATAAATCAAGGAAAACACTAGTCAAATCCTACAAACTCCTTGTTAGATCCATCCATGCATCATCAAAAGATCATAATATTCATATTTAGAGCTCATTTGGACCATAAACATTAATGTGGGCCCAAGAAATTGGCGTGAACAAGGGTTAATAAGCCGGAAGGGAAGTTCACAGACCTCTGAGCCATAGCAAAACCAAGATTTTCAATTATAGCGCATGGGAAAAGGGGAAGAAAGAATGTCAAGACAAACTTCCTCAAGATTTGACCCATTTGAAAAAAGCGGAAGCTTGGAAGGGGAAATTCGGAGGGTCACCGCCCTTTTGAAAAGACAATGAGCACACAGTGGCTCGGAAGGAAAGTCTCGGACGGTGGCAGGCGAGTCTTGGGAAATGGCTATAGGATGGAGTCGAAATAGCCTGAGAGGTGGGGTTCGGGAGGTCGTCGAGGGGCGATGAATGTTCAAAGCGACCAGGAGGACAGAGTCACGAGAGTAGCCTGGAGCGGGTTGTCGAGAAGCGGCGGATGTTCAAAATAGCCCGGGGCGGGGGTCAGGGGAAATGGCCATAGAGGCGGGTTGTCGGGGCTCCACGGATATTCAAAATGGCCATTAGAGGATAAGTCACGAAAACAAACCATGGAGGCCCAGGGTTCAGTCGGGTCACGGGCTCCATGGATGTTCAAAACGGCCACGGAGGATGGAGTCCTGGAAACAGCCACAGAGGGGCCGGGTTTCGGAGGCTGGGTCTCCAGGGCTCCATGGATGTTCAAAATGGCCACAGAGGGACAGAGTCCTAGAAACAGCCACGGAGGGGCCGGGTTCCGAAGGCCGGGTCGTCGAGGCTCCACGGATGTTCAAAACGGCCACATAGGGACTAAGTTTCAAAACCACTGAAACTTAATGAAATATTAACGAAACCTTGACAATTCACTTAGGCACCACAAAAACATCCCAAATCCACCAAAAATTTGTCCCCAAAGTAAAAAATGTAGAAAAAATTGAATCGAGCGATTAGGGACCAAGTTAGCTGGAACAAGACAAAAGGCAGAAAAGGGACAAGGGACTTTGTTTCTCCTTGTACTTGAATTCCCCAAGTAGGTGAATTTGGTAAGGGGAATTTGATCGTTTGAAGGTACATGACCAATTTGGGCTTGGAAAATGGGGCACGCAAAACAAGACAGGAGCAAAGCAGCCTATCAGGAGCGAAAAGAGGGGATCCCTGCCTACGACGGGGCGTGTGTGCAAAACATGAACAACAATTATGTCTAAGGCTACAAGATCATGTAGGGCCCCTTTACAATAAACTCTTGGTTTTTGATATCTCAGAGGCATTTTCCTATGGTGTCGAGTTTTCAGTTGATAGAAAAAGTGTCAAATACATGCAGTGTAAAGTTGCAAGGTGGTGTAACTTTCATTCTATTCATTATGTAGCCAAATTGATAGTTCCAACACGTCCATATTGGTGTGTTTATTCTAGGAAAGGTCATTTTTTTCACCCAAACATGCCGAAATAGTCCAAGCTACATTACACTGACGAAGTCTCTTAAGAGACCAAAGTGCAAAAAGGAAACAATCTTTGATGAGCTATTACTTGAAAATCGTGTCACTTATAAACACTCTATCTAAGGCTATGAGATCATGTAGGGCCCATCTACAATAACCTCTTTCAATTTTTGATATCTCAAAGGCGTTTTCTCATGGTGAAAGTTTTTGGATGCTCCAAAAACTATTAGATGCATGTAGTGTAAAGTTGCAACGTAGGATACTTCTATTTTCTTCTTTGTGGGGCCAAACCATTAGTGCCAACACATCCATTTGGGCACATCTACACTAGGCATTGTCACTTCCCTTTATTATAAAAGGGTCATAGTATTTTCTACTTGAAGGGTCACAAATTTTCACCTAATGTTGTATTCTTAATTGAATTATTCAAGGATTTTATGGATGTCTTTCTCAATGATAAATTTCTCTCCCTTTTATGTTAGTGCTTATTAGCCTAGAAAGAATTTTGACAAACAATGTTTTTAATACACATGGAGTAATCTTGTTGAAGATGCATCTGGTCATGAAGCAAAAAAAAGATATGTACGTAATACACGAAGTATGATGCATACACATGAATACATGTAATACGTGAAGTATACATAGGAAGCATGAAGCATACATGTGAATACACATAATAAATGAAGTATACACAAGAAGCAAAAAGAATACATGTGAAAACATGAAGTAATCACAAGGATCATTAATCATACATGTGAACACATGAAGTATACACAAGAAGCATGAATCATACAAGTGAATGGTAGCATTATATATTTATATATTTATAATTATATAAAAGAAGAGTGCATGGAAAACACTTGGACTTTAAATATTTGATGTAAACCATCTATAAATATCTATTGAAGTGTGGAATTATAATGCAAATATGAACACCATCAATAAAAAATATGTGTATTAACCAAATAGCCATATAGGCTTATAAGAATGCCAAATAGGTATACAATTTCAAGTATATGCAACACAAATTTTATGTCCAAAAATGCTATATAGGCATACAACAAAGGACCCCAATCAAAATTCATTTCCCTTCAAGTGAAGCAAATAGATGGCCGGCCTTTGTTTTTCGGGGGGATGGAGATGTGTATGACACTGGTCTACTTTGAACTCTAGGGTTGCTTCTCCTATTTAGTTCCTAATCAAGCTTCAAATGTTACAATAAAAAGTAAAGATTTTAATATATAGAAATTACATTATAAAAATAATATATTTAACAAAATAATCACTTACCACCTCCAAATGATCTCTCTCCATATTTTCCATAGTAGTAGGCTTAGGCTATGGAATTTGAATGTCATATAGAAACCATCTATATAGAAATTAATCTAAAAAAAACAATAATCATTATATTTTTCAAGGGTATGTGCAGGATCATGATGGGCCAAAAAGTGGCAATATGATGGGTATGTGGCTGACGACTATTTTTTTACCCAAAATTGATGAAACGAAAAGGGTTTTTAAAGGAGATTCTCAGATTTCTATCAATATAAATTATGCTATCTTTTAGTTTAATAAGTAATTATTATTCATTTCTATTGAAATTGTATTCAAGTCGATTGATGGTACGATTGAAAAACATCTATAGCTTTCAAAGCGGTATACATTTTGGAGTAAAACATAAATCACATTCTATGCTTCACATACTATGAGTTAAAAAAAAAATGAATTCGTTAAGTTTGACAGTTAAAATTGAGTCGGACATCTGAGTTTTATATTTTTTAAAAAGTTGTAATAAAAATTCATAATTAATTATTTACTTGGAAAAAATTACAAAAAAATATACATCACATTGTAGGAATAGGTCCTCTACTTATATCAAAATATTGTAAAATAATATTATGTTTTGTTGTGGTTAAGATGATCGAGAAAGACACCTACTTCTTATTTTTTCCTTGAAATTTAAGTACCACTCTGTGGGGTACAAATTTTCACAAATAGATTTTAAAAAAAAAAAGCCTAATGGTTTAGAAACTACATTCAATTTGCTATAGATTCTATTCTTACATATTTTTGAAATAATATGAATAACTTATTCAAATTTTTATGTCAAGTTGCCTAACTCTAATTTTTCTGATTTTTTGTAAGCAAGGGCTGTTTTTCATGATCTATATACCTCAATAATAAAACTATAACAAATAATGTAATTTGAAATTTACTAATTTTCCTCATACCCCTGTCAAAGGCATCAAGCTATCAATTGTAGAAGAAACACCATGCTCTATTTCCGCATGAACATCGGGAGATGTCTCTACCTGCATAATTTGAAAATAAAACAACATTTCTCAATTATGAAAACTAGAATAGTGATCCAGTTAATTGCTTAGAATGTATGAGACAATCAAAAAAAAATTGAGTGCTTTGGTAGACATGTATGAAAAATGTGGTAGCATAGACAAGGTAGTGAATTTTTTGAAAAAAAATTGGGTGTACTTTGATAAAATTCTTTGGTAGAAATGTATGGAAAATATGGTAGCATAGACAAGGCAATGTGTTGTTTGAAAAAAATGCTTTGACGAAATGTGGTCTCATGGTGATGGACATCACCATGAGACCATTCATTTTCAACCAACACATTTCCTTCTTTTCTATTCATACTATTATTCTTTGATAGATTTTCCAATATAGTTGTTGAAAGCACACAATTTTTCTTTTATCATAATGTGAGAGTAAACTGTTGATAAAATGCTTTGGTAGACATCTATATAAAATGTGGTAGCATAGACAAGGTGATGAACTATTTGAAAAATCCATCAAGAAATGTGGTATCATGGTGATATCCCGCGGTGAGTATTTGAAAAAAACATCAAGAAATGTGGTCTCATGGTGATGTCCATCACCGAGACCTGACCTGATGGCCCCTAATAAACTCATCCTACTATCTATGCTATTGTTAATATTATGATTTGATAGATTCTTTCCAGCCATCATAGTTTGTTGACATGTTTCTTTTATCCATAAGCGACCAAAGAGTATTTGCTTGATAAAATCTTGGGCCATACATGTATGGAAAATGGTAACCTAGACAAGACAACAATTTGTTTGAAAAAATCCTCAAATAAATGTGGTTTCTTGGTGATAGACATCACCATGGGAGACGTATTGATAGAGATTTTTCAACAACCTCGACTCATATCTATGCTGCTTACTATTATGCTTTGATGATTTTCCAAGCATCCATAATTTATTCAAAGCACTTGTTTTAGTTTAATCCATAGCAACAAGGAAGTAGATTGTTTGATAAAATTTTGGAAGAAATGTATGGAAATATGGTATCATAAACCTTGATGAGTTGTTTTGAAAAATGACTCAAAGGAAGTATGTGGTCTCATGGTGATGGACATCACCATGAGATCATCTTTATTAAGGAATTTTTAAAACTCACTACCTTGTCTATGTTACCACATTACTATTATGCTTTGTTAGATTTTTTCTAAGCATCCATGGTTTGTTTGAAAGAACCTATTTTAGGATTTTAGCCATAGCAACAAGTGAACTATTTGATAAAATGCTTTGGTAGACATGTATGGAAAATGTCGTAGCATAGACAAGGCGGTGAGCTATTTGAAAAAATGCCTCAAAGAAATGTGGTCTCATGGTGATGAACATCACCATGAGACCACATTTCTTTGAGGCATTTTTTCAAACAACTCATTGCATTTTCTATGCTACCACATTACTATTATTATTTGATAGATTATTTCAAGAATCCATAGCATAGGTAAGGTAGTTAAATGTTTGAAAAAATTCCTTGATAAAATATGGTCTCATAGAATGCCATGACAAGAAAATGCAATTGGCAAATGCTCCTAGTTATTAGTTATGCATTGTGAAGTAATTACGTAATTGATTATGTCGACTTTCTAAAAACTATATTGTAATTGAAATTGTGTCATCTATCAATATCTAGTTATTAGTTATGCAATGTATAGTAATGCTTTGAGTTTGAAAGATGTGAAATGCAATGTAATCAATGATATGAATATAAACTACATGTTGGTGTAATTAATTATTTAATTACACTAGCATAAGTTTAACTTAGGTCTTTTATTTAATAAATTAAGTCCTAGGTTGCATTATTAGAAAATCATTAATAATGGGGTCATCCCCCTTTCCATGTATTTAGGAGATACGATTCCTTCTAGAATATCATCTAGAACTTATCTCAATTAGTTCATCATTCCCTAGGTAGTTAGTTAGGGTTTACATGTTGTTACATGATGTTTGATCAAGACAAATGGCAACATCTTAATGCATCTTGTATCTCACTCTTTCCTATTTAATCAGGGCATATGTACATTTATAATTATATTCTAGATCAATATCAATCTCAATTTGCATGCCTATGTTGCAACACTTTTTTTGTGGGTGAATTTATTCTTGGAAAGATCCTTTGAAGTATGTGTAGCTTCATTGGATGACTCAACATCCATAATTTCTACATGGTATCAAAACCATTTCATTGAAAGTTCATCCTAGGATCAAGGAAATTGGGCTAGTGAGATTCTTTGCAGGCTTGAAGGTTTTCATTGTAGGCTACTTAGCTCCACCTGAGGACCAAGTTGATTTCTGGAGTAGATTGAGTTAGATCTAAGCTCTCCATTGTCTTTAGAAGGCCTCAAAACCCTAGGATCACTTGTTCATTCATCAAAATCGGATACATCAACCCAGGAGCCATCAGAGGTATTTTAGAGTTTACAAAATCAAATAGTATGATTTGTACAAATTCTAGTAAAAAAATCCTCCCTATCAGTTGTCCTCTTTGGAAAAATATTTTTAGTTGCAAGCCATTTTTCATTTCAGAAAAAATTGGGCTTATTTCATATTGTTTAGAAAAAAATTGGGCTTTCTATAGTTTGGCATTTGAAAAAAAAAAATTATTTGGAGTGACTAGCCATTTTATTTATCAGTCAGCATCAATTTCCTCCATTGGAATTTTAGGGTTTGATTTATTAAATCAACGGATAAAGTTTTTATTATCCACATGCTTTTAAATCTGTCAGCATTTTTTTTGCACATATATTTAAATATTTAATTAGAAAAATAATTATCAATCGGTTTTTTCTTATTTTGCATATGTATTTCATTTAATCGACATTCCATTATTTTTTATATTTCTTTTTAAGCAATATTCAAAAAATATATTTTGGGGGTCAATTTTCATAGTCTGCAAAAATTGGTATCGTTCGACACATTCACTGTGTTGCAGGGAGGGCATCGCCTATCGGCCACTTGGGCCCATCACGACGTAACCTGTCGTCATCGTCTAACTAGGCTCGTTCACTGTCAGCGCCCATCATTTCTCCAACTAGCTAGGGTTCTTGTCATTGTTTGACCCTCTTCCCTTGGCCCATGGTCTTCTTTATGACTAGGCACTTCACCATCTTTGGACTTGTCTGTCTCTCTACATCTGTTTGTGCCACCCATCACTACCACCTACTCACTGCTCCGATGTCGCCCTATCCGACAAAGTTTTTTTAAAATTGCTAGCCGCCCGCCCGGTCATATCAGTGACTAGGGGCCAATTTTTGCACCTATTTAGTCTGCATGCCTTCATAGGGCATATTTTTTCAAATCACCATATATTTTCACCAGGATCTCAAAATTTGGAAAATGAGATACCGTTAGAAAGAGGATTTAGTGTACTTTCTAGTGGTACACCCTTTTTCCCAAAATTTCTTTTCTAGAAAAATCTGTAGTCAAGTAAATTCAACCCTTCATTTCAGACTCAAAAGCCAATATATTCTCATCAGATTGTCTAAATTCAATGATTCTAGCAGCATTCGAAAGATATTTTAGAACTTTTTTTCATCAGTTTGGTCACTTCTTTCAATTTCAGCTCTAGGTATCTTTTATTAGATTTTTGCAATTTGGTGCATTTTTTTTATTCCTTGGACATCCTAAAGATTGAAGAAGAATTTTTTGATTTGGGTGGCATCTCTTTAGTTTCATATCATTTTTTGGAAGATTCTATTTGATATTGAAGGTCTTTGTCTTTATAATCTTGGAGAAATTTTATAATACATTGTAGGGTTTACATATTATCCTTCTCTGACCATGTTTTACAAGGGAAATCTTAAACAATGGCGAGATGGCATCATAAACCATATCCAATCACTTGAATTATTTCCACATTTGTATGGTATAGGTCCCCATCCAAGTGAAGGTATTCAAGAATTTCCTTGGAGTTGTAGCAGATATACTGTCTTAGAGATCATTGCAATGCAAGTTGATGGTGATATTTTGTAATATATTGATCATTGTGATTGTACTCATATCCTTTGGACTAAGATTTGGGAGCTATATGGAGATTTTGTGACTCCACCATTCCCCGATGATCATGATCTAGAATTTCATTCTTCAGATCAGGTACCCCATGATGATATTGCTATTAAGGAGCTTACATATTTGGAATGTCTTGAATCTTCATATGAGGATTTCAAGAGTTCTATAGATGCTTCTTCTTCATCAAAGACTTTTGATATACCTTCCCATTTAGTGATTCCTTGTCCAGAGTCATTGATTGAGGTTTCCATCATTCATCAAGACACATTTAGTTTTCCAGGCTTGGCATCACAAGATGGCTTTGTTTCAGGTATTGCTAACTTAGCTATTTATATAGGTTTGGAGGACATTCTTGAGGGGATATCTCTCCTCTATGCAGATTCTACTTTGGAGAGTTTTCTTGAGTCTCCACGTTCCTTTGTCTCAACCTTGATTGGGGATCCAAAGACTACATTGGAGTCACTTGTTTTCTCTTCAGATATTTCCTATATCAGACTTCTTCCCTCCCATTTCATTATGAAGTTGGAGTTTCTTTAGCATTTACCATTGGATTTGCTTCTTCCTAGTAGGAGACATGTGGTTTGGAAACCTTTGTTGTTTCACACTTCTTTCAGTATCTTTGAGGACACTTCATTCTGGGGGATAATCAAGTCTCCATCTATCGAGAGATCATTGTATTGAAATCTTTGGATCTTGTTCAACATCAATTTTTGCATAGTCCTAGTTTGTCACCCTCTTCATTGATTGTGGCATCTTCATCTTTAGTGACAAAGGAGACATATAAGAAGTTTTTAGAGACATCATCTCCATCCAAATTCATCCTACCTTCCTTCAATTCCTATCTAGAATGGGAAGAATCCTTGCATTTCTTCTTGGTTTTGTTTCTTCCAAAAGGGAGACAAGTTCTTTGTCAACATTGCACTATGTTTTATTTACAAGATCTTACCATTTTTGTAGGTGATCATATATTCTGGGGGGGCTATATAGTATCTCTCTTTCCCTCCTATGGGGGGGCTATTGGTTGTATTATATCTATGTGACATATGGTGTACTTGGGGGGTTTCATGGAGTCCTCCATCCTCCCTCACTTTTCTGCGTTTCATCTCCTTTTTGGAGAGGGGTTTTCTTCCCACTAGGTTTCCCCCTTTGCTTCATTTGTGGGAGATTAGTTTCATTTCATCATTTGTAAATGGGTACCTAAAAGTACCATCATGTAGCTGAGACCCATCATCATCATCATCATCATCATCATCATCATCATCATTGCATAATCATTCCATTTTCCATTTCCTTCCTAAGTTGCACTTATGGGGGGTGTTGGTGTAATTAATTATTTACTTACACTAGCATAAGTTTAACTCGGGTGTTTTATTTAATTAATTAAGCCCCAGGTTGCATTATTAGAAAATTATTAATAATGGGGTCATCCCCCTTTCCATGTATTTAAGAGATAAGATTCCTTCTAGAATATCATCTAGAACTTATCTCAATCAATTCATCATTCCCTAGAACTTATCTCAATCAGTTCATCATTCCCTAGGTAGTTAGTTAGGGTTTACATGTTGCCACATGATGTTTGATCAAGACACATGGCAACAAATTAATGCATCTTGTATCTCACTCTTCCCTATTTAATCAGGGCATATGCACATTTGTAATTATATTCTAGATCAATATCAATCTCAATTTGCATGCCTATGTTGTAACACTTTCTATGTGGGTGAATTTGTTCATGGAAAGATCCTTTGAAGTATATGTAGCTTCATTGGATGATTCAACATCCATAATTTCTACACTACAAAAATATATTAATTAAAATTCATTAGTTAAACTCTTTATTTTATTACCTAAGTGAAGCTTTGAACTCCACCTCCATTGGGAGGTGTTGCCGTGAAATCTCCAAGATTAACCTATCACATCCAAAATTAGATATTAGAATACCATTCATATAACAATGTTATTCACATATAATATTTATAATTTATTACTAGTTACATACCTTGGTAGTAAATTTCGTAGTGTAATATGAAGGTGGAGAATCGCTAAAAAACTAAGTGAACGCTATGACCCTGAAATTTCATTAAAATAACTAAACTAAATTAGTTAATCTTGCATTTCAAAAATGAGATTTAATAAATTAAATTCAATGAACTTGCTAACATTTACCTAAGTATCAAGGTTGAAAGCCTCATTTTGGAGGGAATATGTGTTCACCAACTACTGAGCTACAAGTGTAGCCTATGCATCTGCATCCTAACTATCCATGGGTTCATAACCATAAGATGACCCACAAGCCTAACAAGTATGGGTGGGACTCTACTCCTCAAAGTCTCCTCCATCTCATGTTGTGTTGTAGGACTAACATGCTCTATGATGCTCTAGGTCAAGGAAGCAATGGACTATAATGTCTTGACCTCAACACTCTCCTTCACAATGGAAGGGATATCCACATGCTCATAGGATGTTCTGGTGAGTGCTTGACTCGTTGTCCACTATGGGTCAAGACATGCCCTTGGTATATTCTATGCATTCTCACCACCTATAGCTAGGAAGTCCTACATATCAAAATAGTTGGGGATTTTGTTGAGGACAAACTCTCAGTAGATTTTCCTCAAGAATTATTGTGGTACCTCATTATTTTTGCATGGAGGATGGTCAAAAACCATCCACCACCTCTGCTAAAAATGGTTCTTTATCCCTTGGTGCTTGTGCCAATGGATAGGGAACCTCTTGCTTGTAGGGTGTACAGGTTGATTTTTTCGCGGGTTTTTGACAAGGGAATACAAGTCAAATTTTGTAATTTTGTAATTTTTGACTTGTTTGTAGGATAGTTTATCTACATAATATTCTCTATACTCCCATCTCTTCTCTTCCCAACAACTTAATTACTTGATAATTGACTCTACATTTGTTAACATAGATTCAAGTGATTGTGCAAGTGTGGTTCTTTGTGTGAGGTTGAGCTTGTAGGATCTTTCAACCTTGCAATTAACTCAATTTTTTTTTAGTTATTTTCAATTTCCACCATTAAATTTTGTTGAGTTCTAGGGGGATGTTGAGGAATTATTGGAGGTGTTTGTTGGGGTTGTTTTTTAGTAGGTATTTGGGCATGAGGTGAAGAAGGATTTTGAGGAGGAGAAGGAGGTGGAGTATCAACTCCCAAAATTTAAAGAAATTAATGTTCATCAAAAACATATTAAATCTACCTATTTAAGAACAAATTCACAAAAAAAAAAAAAAACTTACTCCTTTGAGCTCCTTGTCGACATGGCAATATTCTGGCAAAGAATCGATGAAGAAATCATGAAGTTTGATCTCTCAATAATGTGAGCATGCTTGGGAAGGGTTTGTAGGCCGCAGATGGAGGAAATAGAATAGTCAAAAAATGAAATGAGTTTTCTTTTTTTTCATATGACATAATGTGCTTGCATTATAACACAAGTGTGTTATAACAAGAGTACATTATAACATAAGCACATTATAACATGCTCACATTATGTATTTTAAAAAAATTTAAAAATGGGTGGCCACAAATTGGCCCCCCATCTTCCTACACCCACATGGTTATTGCTTCATTAAGCAATAACCTAAGCATGTTATAACATGTTTGTGTTATAACATGCTCGAATTATAATGCACTCATGTTATTGCTTCGCAAAGTAATAATGTGAGTTTGTTATAACATGCTCATGTTATTTCTTATTAAAGCAATAAAAAGAAAAAAACCTCTTTCATTCTTCATTTTCTATCAAACAAAAACTCTTCCTGTAGCCAAAAAACCCTTCAAAGCATGCTCACATTCTAGGAGGGGATTTTTTCCATAAATATTTTCCAAAATTCCACCAAGATGTTGGGGAGGTCAATGGAGTAAGTTTTTTCAAAATTTTAATGTGAATTTATATGAAATAGGTAGATTGAATATGATTTTTGATGAAAATTTATTTTTCTGTTAGGAATTATCAATCCACCCTAAAGTCTTGAAAATATTAATTCACCTCATGATGAAATACCTCTTGAAGAAAAACCTCAACAAACATCTATAATTCTTCATCATGCTCTAGGAACACAAGAAAATATATTGGGGAAAATTGAAAATAATAAAAAGGAAACTGAGGAGTTAATTACAAGGTTGAGAAATCCTACAAGAACAAAATCACTTAGGACCGCCCTCGCTCAATCATTATAATCCATAATATCTCATGTATATTTAGTTAGCAAGCAAATAAATAGTTGGTTCGACAAGAGATGAGAGATAAAAAAAAAAATTATGCAGACAAATTATCATATAAACAAGTTAAAGACAAAAAAATTGAAATCTAACTTGTGTTCACTATTCACGGACCCAAGAACAAATCAACCCTTACAAAAAGCACACAAGAGGTTCCCTATCCATTGGTGCAACCACCAATGGATAAAGAACAATTTTTGTGATAGGTGGTGGATGGTTTTTGACCATCCTCCATGCTGCAAAAATGAGGTACCACAATATTTTTTGAGGAAACACTATTGTGATTTTATCCTCAATAAAATCCCAAACTATTTTGACATGCAAGAGTTTCAAGGTAGATGTGGGGGCTCCACAAAGGATAGAGTGGGGGAATGACTTGACCCACAATGGTGAGCGACACCACTTACTAGATGAGACTATGAGAATGTGACTATCCCTTCTATTGTGAAGGAGAGTGTTGAGGTGGATACTTTATAGTTGATTAACTCGCTCACTCAAAGCCTCATACAACATACTAGGCCTCTAGCACAAGGTGAGGTGAGTGAGTCTTCTAGGCATCTAGTTACACCTCATTTATATTAGACTAGTGGGTCACTTTGCATTAATGATCCCGAGGATGGTCACGATTCATGTGCCCAAGCTACATTTGTAGTAGATTAGATGGTGATGGAAGATGTTCTCTTGAGTGATATGTTTGGCTTTGATAGTCAAGTAAATATCACCAAGTTTATTTAATTTAATTTATTAAATTTCATTTTTGAAATGCAAGATTTTTTGCAAGATGGTGTGTCCCTTGGTCTTCCTTATGTAGCATGATGCTTGGGTTTGTGACATGGTTTAACCACCTCTTGTGGATCTTGTATAAATATAGTGGTTGTATCGGGCATTAACAGGTCAATATTTTGGTGCAATGACAACTGCCAATGCAACAATTGGTATCAGAGCTGAGGTCATAGGTTCAAAACCCTCACTTGCACTAGGGGGATTGTTGAAAGATGGTGTGTCCCTTGTGTTGGAATATTGTACCTCAATCTCACAAGTTGAAACCTCTGAAAGAGAAAATTCGGTGTGACATCTTTATTGTCTGGCCGACTAATAGTTGTGGAACCTTGTGAAATGTTCAGGTCACTGAGACCTTGTTTCTATCTTATCGACTGGAGCCTATCATTGTGACATGTTGATCATTGTGACAGTTTCTATCTCTCACCGCTCGGGGAGATCTCTGGTCGATGGTTTGGCTCCTAGTGATGGTCGAGGAGACTCATGGCGACTGGAGTCATTCGAGTAACTCAAATGTTTCGGTATGAAGTCTTATTGATATGGAAAGTCTTGCCGATAGTTATACTCTTGGAGTCTTCGAGATAACATGAAGGCTCATTATGACCTCTTGGAGATAGATGGTATGTCTCGCTGAATAGCTACACTCGGAGTCATTGGGATAACATGAAGGTTTCGGTATGAAGTCTTAGCGATGGATGTTTGTCTCAATGATGGGGTAGTCTATTGTTGGTATGACTCCTAGCGACTGTTTGGTGCTCGGTATGACTTGAGGGCTCAGTATTACCTCTCAGCGATAGCCTAAGTCTTGCCGACAGTGTTCACATCGATATGACTTGAGGACTTCGTTATGATCCCTCAACGAATAGCGATAGTCTCACCGAAGGGAATATTGATGTCTATGTGACTTGTGAACTTCGGTATGATCTCTTGGCGAATGGTGATAGTCTCACCTATGAGAATGCTGAGGTCGATGTGACTTGTGAACTCGATATAATGTCCTGCCAATGGTTAGGACTCTTGGCAATGACTACAATCGTTCTTGTGGCATTGGGGAGACATGGTTAGTGTCTCACCGACATGCGGATACATTTTGAACACCTTTGACCGATTGACTATCCTACGTGGTTTGTCCTCGACCAATCAGGGAGAAGAATGGGAATTGCTAGCAGTTGGACTATTGTAGCCATTACTGAGAGGAAGATCGACAGACCATGGGCGTCATGGATATACTCAGAGATTGAAGATTGTGATTGGTTCAGTAACAGTTGAATGAATGGTTCTATGTGTGATTAGTGAGAATTTGATTATGAGAGCATTGAATCTTGAATGTTCTGTACAAGGTTGATCAAGGATTATGTTGTTGTAAATTGACATAAGAAAGATAAGTTTGATCTCTGTATGTAATTTCCATTACTGTAATACAAAGGGGCTTTTCTTGGTGTGGTGGGTTTTTCTCCCATAAGGGTTTTCCCTCGTCCCCGGGTGTTCATACATGTATGATTATTTCTTAGTTTTATTTCTTTCAGTGTATCTTAATTGGATTGTAATTGAAAATTTAAAGTATCTTTGCATT